>VWZK01005093.1:0-86268 GCA_013396935.1 Baryphthengus martii | reverse complement strand
GGGTGACCTCAGGAATGTTTATCAATATGCAAAGGGGAGCCAGGGAGCCAGGCTNTCAGGAGGACGGAGCCAGGCTCTTCTCGATGGCACCCAATGACAGGACAAGGGGTAATGGGTGCAAACTGGAGCACAGGAGGTTCCGTGTAAGCACAAGGAAACACTTTTTCCCAGTGAGGGTGACAGAGCCTGGCCCAGGCTGCCCAGAGAGGTTGTGGAGTCTCCTTCTCTGGAGACATTCAAAATCCACCTGGACGCCTTCCTGTGTCACCTACTCTAGGTGACCCTGCCCTGGCAGGGGGGTTGGACTCGATGATCTTCCGAGGTCCCTTCCAGCCCCTGACATTCCGTGATTCTGTGATATTACATATACAGTTGCCTAATTTATTGCTCTATAGAAAACCACGCGCTACTGCTACACGGGGCAGCTGAGAACACAGACGACTTTAACTTAGCTTCATCTGTGGGTTTTTTGCAATTTTTTTTTTTGTGTGCCTCTATCAAATAAATTGCTGCACCTCTATCAAATAATCGATGACGTCAAATAGATGCAACAGAAGCATATGCATTTATTTCTACATATGTAACACGTTGTAAGCTATACGTATAAACGGATTATTGACAAAGAATTTCTCCAAGTATCGTGACAGTTCATCATATTGAAGGTGCAGTAGTTTGGTTAAAATGACACTGTTGAGCCCCGAGGGTCTTTTTTAATAAATGTATTTTTGGCTTCTGCCTTCTGGAAATCTGCACCAGGCTTTGAAACTCCTGAAAAATTGATTTGCTTTTTTATTGCTGCTTAGCCCGCACTACAGGCTGGACATATTTTCTTCTTTTAATTGAATCTGCCCGTTACACGGCACAAGTGCTAGGACATCAATTTAATATCTAGATTTTTTTGTGAGCTTTCAAACACGCACAAAAACTTCTTTAATATGGTTGGATGTTCCTATTTTGCTCCTCAGAGGTTTGATTTGTATATTAGCATTACAGTAGCTGTCCAAGTCGTGTGATATTCCTTGGGAGAAAAAGATAGAACACACTAGAGGGATATTTTTTTTTCTTTTTCCTTTTTTTTTTTTTTTCCTGCTGCTTTCCTGCTATAGCTTATCTTCTTAACAAAGCCAGGACTACAGCGGGTTTCACAATCTGAGTAAAAGCACTTTAGCTGAGAGACACACCAATGGGTAAGAACTGAGAGAAGATAAACATTCCCACATCAAGAGGCACCGTGCTGCATGAAAGCGGTACGGCAAGGAGGGGTGCAAGGAGGGCTCTCGAGAGCAGTGAGGGAGTCTCTGGCACCAGAGGAGGGTTCTGCCCTTCACCGCTGCGATAATCGTCTCGGGGACGAGTGCTCCCCTCGCCAAAGTTAAAATCACGCTTGAAAAAATAAATCAAGCCAAGCCAGCAGCCCTAACGAAAACCCAGAGAGCCCAAAGTGCCTGACCCCAGTCACCGAACGAGGCTGGGAGCGGTGGAGCCGCTTGTTCGCAACCAGCACGGACGGTTTTGAAGCAGCAGCTCAAGCAACACCGCGGGCAAACGGGGACCGGGATGAACACGGGAGCTGAGGAGCAAGAGCTCCTGAGCTACATGTACAAGAGGCTTTCGACTGGGTTTGACACGCTGGTTGCACCCCTCATGCCTTCGAGTCCACGAGGAACTCGGACTGTCCCGGTGATGGAGTGGGGCAGGACAGGGCAGCTCTACATGTTCTAGGTCAGCTAAAAAACTTCAGCGACATGAACGAATTAAAACTCTTGATTAACTCCTTGGAGAAGGACGAAATAAACAGTATGAGGGAAATGGAGCTTAAAATACTGTCTACAGTAATTTCCCTTTGAGCAATGGGTGTAGTTACTTCCTTGGAAATCCCTCACGCAACAGGAGTGCTGGAAGGGCGCAAAGAAAGATTTACGGTGTTCAAAGGATGATTGGATCTGAAAAATTACCAGGACAAAGAAGATGGGTGTGCAGAGTTAGGCCAGCACAAGCTTCTCTGGTGCTCAAAGATGCTGTAGATGTGCACTCCTAATTCCTAATTCTGGAGCACCATCCACATCTCCTGAATCCAATCCTTTATTTTACTCCCTGAATTATTACTTCGAGGTTTCCTCCATTGTCTGTCGAACAGGAGTAGGACAATCACTCAGTGAGGTCCCTTCACAGGCTGGCTCTGAGATTGCCACCTGGGTTTAGGACAAAGAACCCCAAATCGAGCCATTCTGTGTAAAATATTTTGGGTTTGTTCTGGTATCATGTGAGCCCACTAAGTGAATTGTACTGGGGCAAAAAGAAGGCGGCATCGATACAGCCGAGCCCCTGCGTAATGAAGGTAAGGTGGTTGTGCAGCGGTGCAGCCAACCGGTATTAAAGAGTTTCCACTTGTGTGTAATTTTGATGTAAAACCTTTTCCCCGCTGGATCAGATAAAATCCCAGCTTCAGCCAACTCTCTGCTTCGGAATCCAGAGCAAAGCGGGGGCCTCCACGCTCCCAGAGAGAAAAAAAAATAAAAATTACACATTAAATGAAACTCAGAAATAAAAACAAATGCCAGAGTTAATCCAACAGGGTTGTATCACGTACCGGTGATTTTCCTGGGCAAGGAGGGGGCAGCCCTGGAGCAAGTACGATTCATTATTATTGATGAATATTCTCAGGAGAAACAGAGGATGCTGCTTAATGGCTTGATCTAATCTGCCATCACAGAACAGGGAAAAAACAGAGTGAGATATCCTCAAAAGCAAAAGCTAAGGAATCTTCTGAGCTCTGCCCGGTCCTTTAATTACCCACGCTGCGAGGGAGGAGCGCACAAAGAAGAAGATGGCTTCAGTGAAAGTCCTTTGAGGTGAAGTCCTTTTACGAAGGCACTCTACTTGTTAAAGCTGTGATAATGTCACCTGAAGGTTAACTCTTTCTGTTGGGGACTTGGAGTCACAGGAACATTTAACACACGCTTGTGCATCTGATTTGCTGTGCAATTGGCATAATTGCCGGTGCCAGCTGGGGAGGTGCAGGTAGAAGCCGCTATATCAGTGCAAGGGTTTCGTAGGTTTGTAGAGGCAACCAGAAAAAAAACAAAGGTGGGAAAAAAAAGGCCTGAAGATGATCTTGCTCTGGCATGGAGCAGATATCGTGCAAACAAGAACCGAGGATGAACAGAGGGAAAGCAACACCTATGGCCAACAGACCCAAGGATGATGAGAGAAGCTTTGGAGAAAGCAACACCTATGGCCAACAGACTCAGGGATGATGAGAGGAGCTTTGGGGAAAGCAACATCTATGACCAGTAGAGCCACAGACGTGGATGTGCTGCTCCTTCACAAAGTCAGAAGTTTTCTTCCTCTGAGTTGTATGGAGAACAAGTCCAGCTGGTACAGCACCTTAGTGGCTGTCAGGCAGGTTCAGAAGTTCCCAGTGGTACCTGCTTATCTGCTGTTCACTCTTCGACATCATTCAAACAGAGCATCCAGTTAGAAAGAAGAACCCCAAGTTACTCACAGCCCTTGAGTCACCTCTCTGTAGGAATTTCCTTTTGATTGCTCTGTGGACCTGCAAACTCTGGGGACCAGGGATTCCCCCATCACAATCTCCTGCACCTCTATGCCCTGAGCGGAGACCCAGCAAGCGCCCTGGGTCCTGCTGGGAGGCGGTGGCCTCCCAGGGGACCTTGCAGTGGGCGCCAGGGATGCTCTGCCACCTGTACGCAGGGCTCGCGAGCCCCGCATACCCATGAAACCCCTCCCCAGCTGCCTGCAAAGGCAGAGGACCACCCCAGCCAGCTGGCAGGAGAGGAGAGCGGCAAGCAAAGCAGGCAGAGGAACCATTAGGAAAATATCTCTGGCACGAAGCCTGGGAAGCGCGTGGTGCCAGCGCACGGGGAGGCTGCAGGGAGGAGGAGCGCCAGGAGTCTGCCGGGACCGGCCCCGAGGTCTGGGGCCCCAGCTTGGCCCTTGATTTGGCTACGAGCTCCACTCATTCCTGTGGAGGATGATGTCCAGGCTATGGTGGTGCAGCAACTTGGGCTTTGGGGAGGTTTCTTAGCAGCGAGGAACAGGAGCGAGGAGGGATGTGAGCTCAGGATTTTGAGTTAGGTGCAGGATTGGAGCTTGTAGAGCACTGGCCAAAGAAAAGGGACAGGCAAGGAGCCACCTCCCTGCGCTGAGACATGCAGGGATTAGCGATACCCAGCGCTAAAAGGGAACGGTCTACAAGCTGAGAGCACCCAAATGACCCAGGCTGGACTGTCTGCATTCGCTGGGCTCGCACGGTGCCCTCCAGCCCCTCGCTCTGTCAGCAGCGGGGAGACCTCGGTGCCTGGTTCTCTCCTCGCTCACGGCTCATCTCCCCCCACTGGTTTTGTTAAATGCAGCACATTTCCAAAGAAGCAGATTTTAATTTCAATAAACTCTCTAAGAAATAGATCAGCGCTAAGGAGGGGAGCAGCCACAGGAAGTGAGTTTAACTGCTCGGCTGCAGAATATTAATAGGATAGAATGTTATTAGAATAATTTTTCACCGTTTATTAGAATAATTTTTCATCATGAATAATAAATTAATAGAATAATTTAGTACCGCTAGCCCTGTGTTTGAAAGGGTATTTTATTTAAAAGTAGCTTGAAAAGTGGCATTTGGGGAGGTGGGATGGGGAGCAGAGCCCGGCTGGAGGCGGTGCTGCGAGGCTGCATCGCACGGGGACCCTCCGCTTGCCTTTATCCTCCTCAGTTTGGGCCACCTCCTTCTCACCACCCAGCTGGGGAAACCCAAATTGGGGAAACCCAAGTGGGTGAGTCCATCACTGTGGATGGCTCTGCAAGGGTCTTGCTTGGGGCAGGAGATGGGTGGCCCAGGGGATTCAGCCCCTGTGACCCTGCAGCTAAGGCCTCCTCCTGGCCAGCGGTGCATCCTCCACGGCCACACAGCTCCGTGGAAAAATCCCTCTTTCCTTCCAGCAGCCTGGGAAATGGCCACATCCACTCCTGGGAACCTTTACGTGGCTTTAACCCCTTGCTTCCCTAGCTCTCAGCGGGACACTGATGCCGATGGTGGTAGTTTTGTGTAAGCCAAGAGGTCTCTCTCTCTCTTTCTCTTCTTTTTATTTGCATCTGTGAGGAAGATAATCATTCCTCAGAAGGCTATTCACACCACAAAAGCACAATGACATTATTCTCTCCCTCTCTCTCTCTCTTTCTACTGTTTTACTCTACAACTGACAATTAATGTTAGAAAGAACATGAAATGGAGGAGAAATTACAGCAATTTATCAACTGAAATTATAGGTGTAGACACATGTCAGCAGTGGAAACAGTTTCTATCAAAATTAAAGTATTTAGAGATTTTCCTCAAATTTCAAATTATGCAAATCCCATTTTTGTGATACGCTGGTACTGTAGCTTTAATTGCAGGATTACCAGCAAGCTGCAAACTGCACTTGTAACCAGGATTCAGCTCTTCGGAGAGCGGCTCCCTTCTCTGGCACAGAGAATTAATTCAACAAAGTTCCCATCTCTTTAACAAATTAAATATGTTTCGCAGAACAGGCAGCGGTTCTCTTGGTTTCAATCTGTCACGAAGGACCCTGCTGTTTGCAGAGGTTACCCGACAGCTGGATGAACAGACAGGTTTGAGTCCAAACATGGATTCAAATGCATATTTATACATAAAACATATTTATACAACAACAGCGCAGGAACAGCTTGCGTTGCTGAAGTTCCTATGAGTCCCTTCACGGTAAGAACACCGTAAGCAAAGACGGAGAAGGGATCTGAGGCCCAGCTTCTTGTTCCAGGTCTTTCTGGATCAGTTAAAGCCGCTCTCTGACCCCAGGAGATCACTGGGACTTCCATGAGGACAGAGCTGGAAATAACGTGCACGGCTGGAAAGCCCTGTGCCAGCAAATCTAACAGCGTGCTCCTGAAAAGCTGTTTGATCACCGTCAGCCTCATTAGAAAGCACAATACGCAGGATGTCCTTTCTCTCCCTTTCCCCATTTTCTGTTCCTCTGATGTTCCAAAAGGATGAAGCCCAGGAGCGGGCAGCAGCTGGAGAAGGCAGTGGCACAGAGGGTGCCAGGAGACTGCCGGGCCAAGGAGAGGAGATTTGATGAGTCACACTGGAGCCTGAGACATCCCTTTGCTGCACCGTGAAGTGGGACGCTGGGGTTTCACTCACGCCCTCCACAGAGCCAGGAGGAAGCAGAGGGGACAAAGAGGAGAGGACAATATGCTGCTTCTCCAGAGGAGAAGCAAAGAAAACTCTGTGGGTAGCTGGTCTGTGATGCCGGGCACTGCAGGGGAAGGAGAGAAGACATCGTTTTCTCCACTTGTCCCGTGGAAGAAGAGCAGGGTTATGTTCTAGTGGGTTGTGGCACAGACAGCAGGGACGTCTGTACATCACAATATTTCACCTCAGTGGGCTCTCACCCTATATCTGAGTGCATCAACCTGTGGTTTTTAGGTGGTTTGCAATGCTGCTGTTTAATGCAAGAACATCTCCAATGCCGTTCAATACATCAGTGTTAAGAGTCACCACCCTACAGGCACTGAGGCCGAAAATCCTTCCTCAGGCTCACCTGGAGAGTTGTAAGGCCTGGTTGTAGAAGACTGAATGGAATTGGTAGAAACAGCGGCAGGACTATGATCTCCATGTACAGAGGCATGGAGTTTGCTCTCAGACACCAACTGAGCCAATTTGGGCTGGACTTTGCATGCACTTGGCTCGTCCCACTGCTCACTGGATGGGTGAGATGCCCACCCTGAAGAGCACTGGAGATAAGCTAACTTCGAATTCCTCTTCCTTGAGTGTTCTGCCAACAATGAACTAAAGAAATACCAAAGTGAACTGAAGGTGGCACAAGCATCCGAAAGTGCATCGAGTATTTCTCTCAGCCCCCTGCTCTGATAACATAACAACCCCTTGGTGCTGCAGCAGCAAGTGGGTGCTGCACCCAGTCACTGCTGTGCAATCACACCCACCCGGTCCCAGCAGCACCCAGGTCGGCTGTCGGGTGGGTATTTTGCACGGCCAGTCGTACACCTACTACTTCTGAAAACTCCTCCTTCCCTGGCTTATCCACCACATCACGAGCTGCGTGGTAGCTATTGCACAGTCACATCAAAGCCGTGGTCAGTGGGTTTCCCTAACCATAGAATCATAGAATTGTTTAGGTTGGAAAAGACTTTTAAGATCACTGAGTTCCCCACAGTGCTGCCAGGGCACCACTGAGCCCTGTCCCTCAGCACCACAGCTCCACGCCTTGGAAACCCCTCCAGGGATCAGGGGGACTCCAGCCCTGCCCTGGGCAGCCTGTGACAGGCCTGGACAACCCTGGAGAGGAACAAATTGTTCCTCAGCTCCAACCTAAACTTCCCCTGGGGCAATTTGAGGCCAGTTCCTCTTGTCCTAACACTTGTTCCTTGGGAGCAGAGCCCCACCCCCCTCAGCTCTAATCTCCTGTCAGGGAGTTGTGGAGAGCCAGAAGGTCTCCCCTGAGCCTCCTTTTCTCCAGGATGAACAAGCCCAGCTCCCTCAGCCGCTCCTCACCACACTCCTGCTCCAGCCCCCTCCCCAGCTCCATTGCCGTTCTGTGGCCACGCTCCAGCCCCTCCAGGTCCTTCTGGGAGTGAGGGGCCCAAAACTGACCCCAGGATTCGAGGGGCGGCCTCCCTAGTGCTGACTCCAGAGGGACGATCCCTGCCCCGGTCCTGCTGGCCATACTCTTTCTTACACAAGAAACCATAAGTTTCTTTTAGTATTTTTTAATGTGGCCAGCCCAAGACACAACCAGATGCCTGGGATCTATTTGCATATGCCAGGCTCCTGACAGTCACTGTATCCAACTTCAATAACCATGATATGCTCCATCTGCTGACGCCCCGGCATAACAACAGTGGGGAGCTGTACTGCCAGAGGCACTATCCTTGAACAGCTGAATGGCTGAACAGCTGGTAAATCATCGAAGGACACTTTGCAGAGAAGAGCAGGGTTGTTGGCCCCGCTTCCCGGCGCACACGCGGAGCGGAGGCGGAGGAATCACGTAGGCGACGGCACGTTATCGGGGCAGCCTCGGCGAGAGCGCTCGAGTCGGCCGCACCCCACGTAGCCACGGGTCGAAGAGAAGCTGACGAATCGGTTCGTGTAAAAGGAACAGTCTAAATGGAACCATAAGTTATGTACAGGCCACTGAACATTCCAATGGGGTAGAATTTAACATGTGAAGGGAGCCAGTGATGATGCTCCCTGTGGAAAAAGTGATGGTGTCCGAGCTGAGCACCTGGGAGCAGGGAGAGAGGCCAGAGACGGCCTCATCCCTCTGTGCAGGGGTGATGAACACCACTCAGCTGAGCTCCCCCAGCAGGCAGCTCCCAGCAGGTCGCAGGATCAGGCTATTTGGATGTATATTTTGCCAGGCGGCGAGGAATGGAGATGGCTGATCGACCGCGCAAGGAGGGCAGCTGGATGGCCCAGTGGATGTGGGGCGGCGGGTGATGCTCAGCACCAGGCTCCTGGCTGGGCTTTGGTTGGTGTTACTCTTCGGGGTTTTGAAAGAGGGAGAGGAAAGGACAGACCTGGGAATGTTGAGTTGTGCGTGTTCAGAAAAAAAAGACTCTGGCTTGTCCATGGCTTGGGGGGGAAGCTTGAGGGAAGGCAACAGAGAGGATTCACCTGCAACTGGGAAGGGAAAAGGAATAAAGGGGAAAAGGAAGGGGAAAGGAAGGGGGAAAAAAAAGGAAAAGAAAGGAAAAGGAAAGAAAAGAACAACCATTGGGAGAAGAGGGAAAACCAGAATTGATTCAAGCTTTTTTTTTTTTCTGCCTTTTTTTTTTTTCCCCCCAAATAATTCAGTGATTCTCATTCAGCTGGTGCTTTTCTTAAAGACCAAAGAGCCTATATGATAAGCATATTTTACAAATTAGGTAGCGATTTATCCCGCTTTTGTTTTAATGATTGAAATGAATGATGTCGTGCCGCTTGCTGCCGCTGCTGCATTCAGTGCCTGCTGTTCTTGGGAGCTGAAGACACCGAGAAATTTGCATACTTAATGCCGGGAACTGGCACAGACTAAATAGCTTCTTTTCTTTCCTCTGTGTTTGTAGATTTACTGTAGTGCTGGGTTTAATCAAAGGCTTTTTAAAGCCGTCCGTGTGCCGTTTCACAATGCTGAACTTGCCTGGGACAAAGGCAGCTATTTATTACTTATCAGCTTTGTGGCAAGTACCACGGGCTACTCTAATTAAAGGTAGAGGGGCTGCATACCCCTGCAGAAAAAGGCACTGCCCGCTTAACATTCCTAATCCCTAATCAAGGCACGCCATGGATTAATTTTACTTTTTTCTTTTTCGGTTGTTTTAGTTTTGCTGCTGGTTACATATTCAGCAGCAAGGTTAGGGCCAGGCAGGGAGCTAAGCCGAGAAGGTCCTTTTGGATGGGATGCGGAATTTCCAAGCGTAGGTGAGGAGTTCTCCGCACGGATCCCGTTGGCTTCGTTCATCAAGGTGTTTCACGCTTTCACCTTCCCTGAAGCTGGGACATGGTAGACGTGGGCTTCTTCATGAACTGTCACCAAAAGAGGATGGATCATTTATGCAAAAACGTGCCATGAAGACAAATCTGTATGCGCCAGCTTTCTTGTGGGCTTCCCTGTTTACTTCCTATGTGCACATGAGAGAGAGCAGAGAAGGCAGAGCTGTCATACTCCATCACCTCATTTGGGGTTGAGTGGATCATCAAGCAGATGCAGAGCGAGAAGTTCTTGAGAAGGAGCTTCATTCTTGCGTCTTTTATGACTCAGACCATCATCCCAGAGATCAGGTTAGGGCCTCAAAGACTCTTCTACTTATTAAGGTAATCCAACAGTCTCAAATCTAAGAACTCTTCTTATGATAGTCAGGTTTTTATTTGAAAATTAGTATTTTGATACCATCCTGTGTCTTCAAAAACCAGCCCAAAATTCTTATTTCTTTTCTTGTCCACCGCAGACAAAAATAAATGCTGAACTTCGGAGGATGCTCACAGAATGGAAATATCATATTACGGACAGCTCTGCATTCAAAGCAGTGCCCATGAAACCCCCCAAGAATAGCTACACGGGCTGTAGTGAAAGCAGGATTGCCCCTTATTTACTATCAGCAAATTTAGGGCTCCCTTTGAAGTCGATAATAAATTTCCACTGGCAAATTATTATTATTTTGAACAGCAAGAAAACACATTTTCCTCCCTAAATATTTTCTGACTTAAAGAGACAAACCATAGCGCAGCAGAAAGTAAATAGACCGAATCTCTCCTCCGGGCTGGTCCTTAAAGAGGGAAACTTCTTAAAAAAAAATAAAATAAAATAAACTGCTCCCTCCCCGCAACATCTGCTGGGAGCACTCGGAGATAACTGGCAGCTTGAACAATAACTCTGAGGACTGGAGTCCTCGAACAATGGGAGTGGGACGAGAGCAGCCCTCGCTGTGCCATCGCTTCCAGGCCTTCGGCACATGCAATTGGTTCATGGGAATAAAGATCAAGTTGGACCAATAACACTATAATTTGGGAACAAATATATTGATTACAAGAGAGTCCCGCTGCACTGAATGGGACTGCTCGCGAAGCGCCGTTATTATTCTGCCCGCGTAGGGATTACAGAACCTGCTTTTCCGTGGGGCTGAAAGGACGTGGCGGTGCGAGGACAGCTCAAGCCCAGCCCTTCCTCTTCACTCTTCATTCCTACAGATCCTGCCAGAAATCTTCCTACAGATCCCGTCAGAAATCTTCATCGCTAGACCCTGCAGGTCGTGCGCTTCCGATCTTTGCTAGCAGGGAGCTTATCTTTCTTCTAAAGCGACTATTTGATAACAGAAATAAAAACTGGCTATGAAATATTTAGGAGGAAGGACAGCATGAAAATAACGGAATTTGCCAAAAATCTTGATGCTTATTAAGAATATTTTAGAGCATAATAATGGGATTAATTTTAAACTCCCAGCTTCTTTTTCACCATCAGTGGGTTTTAGTGAGGTTCAACATTTTATTCTGCTCTGGAAGTGACACCAAATCACTTCTGTTTTTATTCCTGACTATTTATTTATTGAAATTTAAATTAACAGATGAGATGCGCATCAAAGACTTTGAATACCCTAATTCATCTTTCTTAAAGCTGCAGAACCCCAACATCATCAAAATGATCACCCTGAAAGAAAGCCAAGCAGCCAGATCCCTTAAAAAATACCACGAGAGGTCCTCAAATGGCATTATTTCAGAACTAGCAGCAACAAGTCCCAAGATCCTGAAGACCTCAGGGTCTGTCTACCTATCAGGTGGAGATCAGCCACTTCTCCGTCTTGTCCTACCACTCCTCTGTGTCTATTCTTGATAGCTCAGGATAATTATTCCCACCTCATCCCCTTCTGAAAGGAGCATCACTGCTGCCACCACACTGGTGCTTCTCTTTGTCAAAGCATCTTTTTTTTTTTCCTGCATGTGGAATATCATGGTTACTCCACTGTACCTGGCTTAATTTTTTTTAATTTTTTTTTTAATTTAAAGTTAATCTGAGCCTTTCAAACAGACCAGTGAGTTTAGGGCCCATCTTTACTTATTTGCACAGAACAGGTTTTCCAAAGGTGGGTGTCCAATATTTTCTGAATATCATTTCTTTTTAACGAGTCCAACCTCGGGCACCCAAACTGCTGATCACTTCTTAAAACTATCCCTGCAGCGAAGCCAAATTGCAAAGCTGCATTTTCTTCTCTAAATAATTTTCTCTTCATTTTCATCCCTTGCAGTTTGACAGCCTTAAAGGAGTCACGGCAGGCTGAAGCAAAGGTTTCCCCAACTCTAAACGAAGCGACGTTCACTCCAAACTAGGAATTACAACGCAAAAAGTCGCATTTCCCCTCCCGCTCCCGCGCAGACCTATTTTTTGGGGGGGAAAACGCAGGCAGCAGCACGACCCTGACTGAACTAACGACGAATAAATAAATTGCAGGCCCACAAATTCTTAATGAGAGTTTTGCCTTCAGTCCACTCTGCTGGAAACCGCAGACAGCAGCTCTCACGGCCTTCTTGGGCCTCCTCAGGCTGCTGCAGCTGTTACTCCAGCTAGAGCGAGCCGTAGCCTAAAGGGAACAGAGACAGTTTTGGTTTGTGGCGGCCGCTGCGGCTTCATCGGCCTGATTTACGGCCTGATTTGCACGCGCTCACCCGCAAACGCCGCCAACCGCGCTTTTCCTCGAAGCCGCACCGCCGCCGCCGGCTGCCAAAGCCAGACGTGGCCCGTGTGTTTGTCTTGCACGTGTCTTGGGTGGTGGGGGTGTTATCAGGTCAACCTTCAAGCTTTGGGCGCTGCCATCGGCACTTGGTGGCAATGTTCCCCATGTAAGAAACGATGGGTGATGTTGTAGATGGGATTTTCTTTTTTTTTTTAGTTTTTTTTTTGTTGCTAGCAAAACGAGTGTTGTACCGTTTCACGTCTTTTACCAGAGAGGACAGCACCAGCACGTCACTTGCAGGCCCAAACTGGTGATATCTATATGTAACCGGCTCTATAGTCATCTATTTATGGCAACAATAATGCAGATTCATAAAAAACAACCAGCAAATATTCTTTGAGCACAAAATGGTGTTATTGATAGGCCAGTTTCTCAACTTCTAACGTTTCTGCAAGAAACCTAGATGTTATCTTCACTTTAGTCACCATGTAAACCTCCAAAGGTATCTGCAGTCCCATGACAAAAGAGAAAATTGAACTCCCTGGGTAATCACAAAAGTGCTGAGCGATACTGGGAGAGTCAGGATGACATTTTTTATACCAGTAAAGCCCTCTTAGGTGAAGGTCACGAGATCTCAACTTGAGCTGGACCATTCCCAACTTCTTGCCTTGGTGAATGGGTACAAACTGGAACCCAGAAGGTTCCATCTGACCAGGAGGAAAAACTTCTTTGCTGGGAGGGTGTTGGAGTCTGGCCCTGGCTGCCCAGAGAGGTTGTGGAGTCTCCTTCTCTGGAGAGATTCCAAACCCACCTGGACATTATCCTGGGTAACCTGCTCTGAGTGATGAGATCATCTCCAGAGGTCCCTTCCAAACCCTACCATCTGTGATTCTGTGGTGGTCATTAGATCTTTAAATGAGCTGGACCATTCCCAACTTCTCTCCTTTAGAAGAAGAGAGCATTTAGACCCTGGCTGGAGGGTCCCTTCTGCCCAGGAGAAGCAGAGCTCGTTTCCCTCTAGGTGTGGCTGTCAGGATAGAAACTTGGCTCTATAATCAATTCTATTCCATTTTATTACTCTCGGATTTTCCAGAGTATCATAAACTCCCAGGAGGCCTTTTAAGACATCTGCCGGTGCTTCACTTATAAATCAAATTTCCCCTTCCTGGATACTTGGCTGGGTCCCATCCCCCTCTTGAGCTGCGGGAACAAACTCCTGCTGAGCACAGCCTGGCAGCGATGCTCCGAGGCCACCTCCACTTTCGCCACGAATCCCCCAGAAACTTATAAGTGGGACATTTTCCCAGGGTGAGCTCAGCTTTTACTGATCGAACTTTATTTGTTACAGCTTATCAAGATGATTTATCCCTCCTTCTCCCCAGATGGCAACTGCAACAGGTAAACCCAACGTTTTGCTGCTATATCTGGATCTGCAGGAGGTTTTTTCGAGATGTGCTGCGTTGGGTGGAGGTAGCACCTCTTCACCCTCCTGACTGACAAGGCTGTGTCAGATGGTGCCTGGGAGCGTGGGCACGTTTGAGACAGGGGAAAAAAAGCTGGGAAAGAAAATATTTTCAACCAACATTTCTCTTGAATCAAAACGAAAAGCTGAAAAGATTTATTACAGTGGCATATTCATGCTGCTATATTTAAGGTGATGTCAGTGTTCTCAGCATAATCCTTCTTATGCACGGAGGATTAAAACTCAGCCAAAGTCACTCCGAGCTGAAACTTGTCCTAAAATGTTTCCTACTCAAAGCACTGATTTCATTTCATTCCATTAAAGCAATTCCAGAGTTTCGTGGGTTTGGAGACGAGAACAAGGAACGATTCTGCCCATAGATGTGTCTCAGCTGATTGTGAGTAAAACCAAGAGACCCACGTGGAGATGATGTTAAATGTTCACATGTCTTTTTTCTTCCCCAAAATGTCCATGTGTGCAAAGACACAGAGTTCCTTTGAAGATCTCTCGATATCTATTCGATATTTTATTTCCAGAAAACTACTCAAACACTGCTCTGGAGGCAATGACTAATTTCCTCTCAGGCTTTTCTATGGCATTCATCAGTTTAGCATTAATTTAGGAGAAGGGTGACATTATTGCCACTTTACAGAGGAAAGTTCTGAGTCACAAGCAGGAAGTTCACCAAAACATACTCATTTGCAGTATCCAATTTTCAACTATTTCACACCCTGGATGCAACTGGGGGGGCTCAGCATCCCTCTAAGACCAAATCCCAGCATCTCAACCCCAAAATGAGCAGCTTGCATCGATTAATGACTCCAGAAATGTTAGCACCTCATGTAGGGACTCTGTGAGGGAGGTAGAAGTGGGTATATTATCCAGGTGTTCAGAGACAACTGTCTTAAATCCAAGACTCCCTTACTAGTTGTTCTTATTGGGAATTGATGATTTGCCCTGAAATTTCATGATGGTGAATTTTGAAAGAAAAACTCAAGTAATACAGATTAGAGATTTCTGAGAAGAAAGAAAGAAAAAGAAAAAGAAAAAGAAAAAGAAAAAGAAAAAGAAAAAGAAAAAGAAAAAGAAAAAGAAAAAGAAAAAGAAAAAGAAAAAGAAAAAGAAAAAGAAAAAAAGAAAAAGAAAAAGAAAAAGAAAATGCTAGTTTTTCCCATGCTAAAAAATGAATGGCAATCTGCTCTGTTAAATTCTGGACTATTACCGGGGCACGTGGAAGGATTCGACGCTGGGAATACGCCTGTTGCCTTTTGAAGACTCCCAGGAAAATCTGTTCAAATCTGGCCATGCTAAATGCATTTGCACAGATCATGGAGAGCCTTATTTATTTATTTATTTATTTTTCCTAGCAGCTAAAATCTCTCGAGAATCACCTGAGCAGCCTGGAGCTGTGCCAGAATCTCAGGCTGACCATACTCCAGCCCAGGACGTCAGCGTGGAGTGTGGGATGGGGTGGGCTTTTTGAAGAAGAGGGAGATTTCAGCCCTCTGGATGCAGATGTGAATGGCACAAACCAGATGTCGTTATACTTTTAAAACCCACAGATACAACCAGCAGGTACTGAGCCAGAGTCTTTACAACTGTCTTTGCGAGTCAAGCAAAATGAGTTAGGTGAAGGGGTTACCAGGCTGCTTGCAGTAAATTTCCAGAGATGCTGCTCTCTGAACGTGTCCCTTATTTGGATGAGGTTTGCTGTGTGTGTTGTCTGGACAGTCACTGCTCCCATTTTCCACCTGCAAAGCAGGAACCATCCCAGGTATTGTGGTGGCACGCAACCTTTCCCCCCCTCCTCGCCACTCCTTGCTCTTCAGCTGCCTTTCCAAATTACACGTGAGAACCTGGAGCGAGGAGAAGACATCGTTGTTCAGGGACAGAGCAAACAGGACCTTTCCTTTGTGTGTCACGGCCCTAAATGTGTCGGCACACGGTCAGACCAGCAAAGGGGAATTTTACCTGGTTATGGTCACAGGGAGATAAAAGCAGCGACGCTGGTAAACAGAATTAGCTATTTATTTGTCTGGCATTTAATTGTGCTGAATAAAGGTCAGCGTGTTCTCACAGTCCTGCCATTTGTGTTGGGGAAAAGAGAGCAGCTGTGGCTCTTCTCCCTAACTCCAAGGTATCACTCTCTTATATTCTATAGTCAGGTATTTTCAACCACTTTTTATGCACCCACTCCATAAAGAGATGTTTCTTGTCAAGAACCCACTCCATAAATTGACATCTTTTGCCTGAAAGAATTTATCTTTTCAGCTCTCACCCACTGTAACAACCAAGACAGAGACTCGATTGCACCCAAATGCAGAAGGCTATGAAGCAACAACATTCCTTCAAGGAAGTTAGCCAAAAAAGTTTGATGCATTTTTCCCTGAGTCACTGGGATTTGCCCACAGGATGCCCACATTTACAGACTGCCCTTGCCCGTGATGTACTTTGCGGAGTCCGAGTCCTGGATCTGCTAGATCTCATGGTGAGCTGCAGCAGATCTACCCTATAATCATGTTTAAGTAACAGAGACTTCTTTGAGACTCACCAGCATCACCTTGCACATTCCCGTGCACCCCTGGCCATGTGCTCCAGTTCTCGGCGCGCACCGGCGAGCGGTGGGAAACGGGAGAGGCTGTGCCCCAGCAAATTCTGCAAAAGTCTGTTCATCCATCATGCTCAGCCCTGGTGCAAATGTCAGGGCACAAAGGTCTGAGGGCAGAAAACCCAACATCTCAGGCTGCAGGAAGGACGTGGTGGAGCTTCACGGACTCAATGCCCAGCACGCACCAGTTAAACCACACCAGACCTCCCTGAGTACTCGCATTCAGGAGGATTTAACTACCGTCAGCTGAAAGCCTCCACACAAGGGTTTCACCAGCTCTAACTTTACACCTTGACCCCATAACTTTCTTGGTTATTCTTGTCCCAACAAGCCCAAAGGTGGCCCCAGCTCTACACATCTTCTGCCCGCCCTCAGCTCCGTGCATGGCTTTGCCTGACTCTTCTGCTTTCCCCCACGGTCCCGTAAGGTTCAGGCCACACTGCAGAAGTAACAACACTTTCCTCAGAGAGCCTTTCCTGAATGTCTCCTTCGGGCTTTTTATAACCTGGTACCGCATCAGCTCTCGTCACCGAGCTGCCGCGTGGGATACCGTGCACAGGGGTGGATTGTTCTGTGCAAACACAAACACTGGAGAGGCTGACAGCTGGAGGAATCCCACTGTTTCCCAGGAAGGAAGGGCAGAACAGGAGCAGGGATCTCAGAAGGAGCCTTGCCGTTTACATATAACAAGCTACAGCTCTATTTGGATACGCTGCTGTATTCACAACCTTCCCAATTGCCAGGCTTTCAAATACACACATTACCACCAGAAGTGCTCTTGCTTAAGTGCTCCCATCTCTAGGATTTCCTTTGAAGTAGCTGACTGAAGTAATGTAAAGTGCATTTCAATTGGCAGTGAATGCAGGTTAAATGGTAACAGCACAACAGATCCAGTGTTTGTTCCCTGGGCTTTTCCTTTTACCAGGCTCTCTTTTTAAGAGAGCTGGTTACTTACTGTAACACTGCATTCAGGCACCTTCGGTCTATTAAGCCTCTTTCCTGACCCTCTCTACAGCTGCTTGAGGATGCTGTGAGCTGGATCAGTACTGCTTTAGTCCACCAAAAAAAAAAAAAAGTGAGTAAATGCCCCGCTGAGCGCCCAGGCTGAGCGGAAAGCGGTGGGTAAACTCTCTTTAGGAAGCTGTGCGCTTGCATTTATCCTTGGCTACGCCACCCAAGCTGGCTGGAGACTGACCAAGGCCTTTGGATCGCTTTGGATCTGTGTGTCACCTCCCATATCTGTCGATGGAGCATCAACTATTTAACCTTTAAATAGAGTACTTGTCTAGTCCACTGGATTGGCCGAAGAAAGTGTATTATGCCAGCAAAATAGCCAAGTCTGCATTGAGCACTGAAATATCTCCACCTGGCCAAGCCAGACACTCTCTCTGCACTTTAGATGACTGAGTCAGTGCTGCAGCATCGCTCTCTGAAAAGCCACCAAAAATTGCATAGCAGGGGAAGAGCTTAAGTCACTCACGTCATCCGAGAGGTATATAACCCTGTCTGATCCTGGGCAGGATCTCGCTCACCAGAAAGAGGAGTGACGCCCGGCAAAACCTGGGACTGAAGGCTCCCAGTGGTTATTAACCAGGGTAATTTTGTAATGGAGAAAGGACTGATCTGGGTTATGGACGTGATAATAAACTGCCCAGGTGCGCTGGGGGGAGAGGGCACGGATTAGCTGAAGAGGGACCCAGAGGTTACATCCTCCTTCCATTTCTGCACCACAAAATCGAGCTGAGTGACTTCTACAGGTGACAAGAGAAGGGATGACATCCTAAAACCGCTGGGTAGCAGAGCCAGGCTAAAGCTTTCCCTATTTCTGTGCCTATGAAAGAGAGTGAGTTGAATTTAACTGCTGCAGTTAACGTGTGTGTGCTTCATACATAGAAGCTCAAGAGGATTTTCTTTTTTCTTTTTTTTTTTCTTCTTAAAGCTCTGAGACCTTTTTTTTTCAGATTCATCTTTTTGGAGTGGAAAGGGGCAGGAGTAGAGAAAAAGGACCTGAAAACCGTCTATCTGAGTATCTTCCAGATCTGGATGTTGGTAGCTTCTGATAGCTTCCTCCTGGCTTCTCTGAACCTCCACCCACGATAGATGTTTAACGTGCTGTAATGCAGATTACTCCGTACTGACTTTGGTGGAGCCATTAGAATGAGTTACACCAGTGACAGATTGATACCGAAGTCAGGATATGTTTGCATAATATCTGCCTGCGGTTCTCACGTAGCGCCCCGTCACAGCGGCGCACGCCTCGCCCGACGACAGCCCCGAGAGCCGGCCGACTGGTGGCTTCAGCCCCATTCCCTGTCACATATTGCCATGGTACCCAGAGCTCAATCACCCAGCGCGGTCGAACAGGCCGACGTTCATTTCTAGAGTAAATCATTATGAGGTGGAGGAAAAAAGTGACTATCAGCGGCACTGATTTGATCTAACGGAGCCTCGCGCTAAATCACTAATATTCTCCCCCCTCCACTTTTTTTTTTTTCCTTTCTAAATGACAGAAACAAATAAAAATACGAGTCTGCTCAACCCGCCTTCAAAACACCATTTCCAGGTACAGGGTTTGCCGGTGACGTACAAATGTACCCTACCTCCTCAGCTTCCCTGCCGCTCCTCGAGCTGGGGAACAGCTTCTCTTCCTTTCGGTTTCGGGAGAGCCTCGGCAGCAACCTGAAAATGGAAAGAAGACACATTTACTGCTCTCTCCTAAACTGTCCTTTCCCTTTCTTATCAGGAAGAAGACAGCTTTCGGTTCACTCGAGTGGAAGTTGGCTGTCCACTTCCCGATGGCAGCGAAGAGCAGACTCCCATCTGCTTGATGCAGATGCCACTGTTTTGACTTTATCCAGGTGGTCACCCAGCAAAGCCTGTTGTGCCTAATTATTTAAGAGGGTTGTGAAACACTAGGTGATTTTATATACCATATGTGCTAGAAAACATAAGCACGAAGATGCTGTGACTTAATGATGTGGCAGCTTCGGCTGGGAATCTTCTGCGTTCTACGGCTTAAATCTGACCTTTTGCTTCGCCGAAAGGCGCGTTGTAGCGTTCGGCAGGAAAGGAGAGCAAACAGAACTGGAGACGGGAAGGTTATCGGCAGTGCTTACGGAGCCATCCTCCAGCCTCGATTGAGATAAAGCACTTGACTCAATTTTAGAATATCCATCTTAGCGGGGAGAAGGTGGGAGGAGAGGGGGAGAGAGCTCAGCCTTTAGAGGGAATTTCAGGATTTGGAGAGCGGACACTTCCTTCGTGGCGTTAGAGAAAATCACAGGCCGCCTTCTTCAGAGCAAAACACCACCACACCAGGTCTCCTGCTTTGGTTATTCATTCATTTATTTCGAACCCACGTAGTTTGTTATTTTGGCTTTTCGAACAACGGGAAGGTAGAAGGAGAGAAGGATAATAAATTGCGTTCCCTCCTTTCTGCCATCACAGGAAACCTTGAGGGACTGTTCAGCAAGCTAGAGCTCTTATCTGCCTTTGGGCGATCTCATTATCAAACCTTCATTTTGCTCCCCAGCAGGAGAGATGGCCTGCAATGTATGATAACCTCTACTTATGAAACTCACACTCCAGAAATCGCTGATAATAGGCCAGCTAAAATGGAAAACCAAAGAGCAGGCAGTGGGCTTTCAGTCGCCAAGAAAGACCGTACACAAACACGCGCACCGGCGGGCACTGACGCGTCCTTATGTTTATTTACGCCTCTCTCCATTGGTCCAACTCTGCTGGCACCTCCCAGAACTCAAACCACAGATTTAATACGACTAACACCTTCCAGCATACTTGGAATAATGTTTTCAAATAAGCCCGAGCGATATTAGGAGCCCGTGTCCCACCTCCAGAGAGGTCAGTGAAATCCGTGGGAATTATAACCTATCTAACCTGCTCAGGTGCTTCTCTAAATCCCATCAAACACTTATTTAAAGACCGCTGAAAACAGGAGCTGTAGGAACATAAGTAGTTCCTGGGGGTACAGAGAAAGAGAAGAGAGGAGGAATAAAAAGAATCAAGCTCCTAAAACACTTGGACGCTTTGATGATATTTATTTTCAATTACTTTCCGACAACAGTTTAACTCTTTGCCTGCACCAGTGGAATTTGTGGTGGCACCCCGCAATTCATCCTTCAGCCACCAAACTCTCCACTTCTGAAGCCTTCGTCTCTCCGTAGGCAGCTGAGGAATCAATGGGTTTGCAGCCCTCTCAGGGCAACCCTGTCTGGGTATGGGATAGAGAAGATGAGAGATTGAAGGCCCTCCACCAAAACAAGTCCTCTTAGCCTCTCAATCTCATCTGCATCACGATACCTTCAGCTCAAGACCCACTTGTGACCGTGATTCCTCCCATTTCCTCCCTGTGAAGGAAATTCACTGCTGGTCCCTCTCAGCGGTGAGCTGCCACCTCCCTCTGCATAGCCAGATGTCACCAGATACCAGCTGGCTGCGACGCAGCCACGAACATCAGCCTCCCGCAAAGCACCCTGCCTCACCTAAGGGTTGGAAAATGGAACTGAGGAGCCAAGAGACGGGCAGGGGATTCAGGAAGAAGAGCTGCAAATCCCAGAATTCACACCCATTTTGCTACGGACCCTGCAAACCTCCGTGGCCTGCAGAGTGACCCAGCCTACAGCTTGGCCATGAGGGCACAATCACAATACCCATCCCGGATCAGGGCTTCTCCAGTTTGGGAAGGTGAAGGGTGGGGACGTGTAGCAAGGGTGGAGAGGTCCTTTTGAGCACAGAAAAGTCTCCAGAAGGACTCCCTTGAACGCCCAGCCCTATGAATCGGTGCATTCCCACTTGCAGGGCAGCATCGCAACCGCTTCCCAGCCCCACGAGTCCCACCAAAAGTAGCTGCTGTGCCACGGACAGGCCACGTTGTTCACCCACAGGCTGGGCCATGAGAAGCAGCTTTGCATCCCTGGGCCACCTCCATCCCCAGCAGTCATTCCGCAACTTCATTAGCACAACCCGAAAAACGCGGCAATCCAGGCTATGAACTTAATTCTTATCTCCTTTTGTTGTACCGCTGGGAGACGTTCTGGATCAGAAAGAAAACGGTGTGAAGGTGAAACACCTGGAAGCATTAAAAATCCTTCCCCTCTTTTGTTTTTGTTTCCACTTTCCTACCAGTAAAAAGAGTTAGCAAAGGTCAGTTGGTCTCCATCACTAGTGTGGGTGATGCAAGAACGTATTTGCACTTGTAAAATCTCCCCAGGTGTAACAGGCTGATGAAAATACGATAAGCCTTTTAATTATATTTTAATATATCATATGGATTATATTTTTAATACCGCAAAAAATAATCAGCCTGAAAAATCCCAGCTAGTGAGGAAATAAAGGCAGAGGACAAAACTATTAAGATATGAATGGATTTTTCTTATTAAAAGCTAAATAGCTTTTGTTTCTAAATTCTCTTTAAACAGAACACATCTTAGAATATAATTATAAAGAAACCACAGGGAGGTACCTAGTCACCCGAATGGACCTCACTGGGATAGGCTGTCCTTGCTGAACGAAAAAGTAAAAGCAATAGAGGTCCCCCCAATTCTTCCCCTGCATGGTGGGAAGGGAGCACCCTCCGTTCCTCCTTCCTTCCTCTGCACAGGCTGTAGGATTATAATTGAACTCATCATCACCACCACCAGCAGAAGGGAGAACAAGAACTGGGTCACACATACTCTTGCAGCACCAAAATGACTTTATTTTTTTTTTTTTCCCTGTCTCAATGCCTATTAGTCTAGTACTTAGATTAATTCAGATCAAGGAGCTGGTCTAGATGACCTTTGAAGGTCTCTTCCAACCCAAAACATTGTACAATTCTATACTTTTCAGAAACACCACAACCTCTCTTAGTAGCACATAGGTTGAGGTTTGGGGGTTCTTTACTGGCAAGTGGAATGACTGACTCCCTGCTAAAATGGCCAGGGCTGAGGTCAGCAGGTCTGCAAGAGTCCCCATGAGAACAGCGATATTCTCGATAAAGTCAAGCCTACTTCCAACGAACGCACAAAAGAAATGGGTGAAGATAGCGGTGGATTTCAAAGCAGTCCTCTTAACAGAGGCATTTGAGCTCTTCTCAAGTTCTTATGTTTCGAAAGACAAAAAAACCCCGAACCCTAAAAACCATCTCTGGAGGCAGCAGGTCTCCTCCGCTCCCGCCATCCTCCGCTTTGCGTTTCACGTCAACGCGTCGGTCGGATTCCAGGGAGCTGGAAGGAGATGGAGCTGGTGTTCCGTTCTCCTCTCCCATGCTAAGGGCAGGTAATTATCTCTGCATTCCTGGAGGAACGTTACAATAAATATGGCTGTCATTTTTCATTACCGCTTAGTGAACAAAGGGAACAAAGGGAACAAAAGGAAGCCTGGTTTTGCTAACCTGGGCTTGCAGGTGCTTGTACGGACGCAAGGCATGAGGAGAGGGAGAGAGTTTATTGCTGTTATTTACTGTGGATATACCAATCTAGATGAATGTCCCAAAATTTACCAGTTTTTTAAACTAATTTAAAATCATTCACTGGGAAAATCCTTCCCTCCTATTTGCTGTCCCACCATCGGGTTTGTCGGCTTAAAAACGAAATTATTGAAAGGCAAGAAATACAACGATGTCTCCCTAACTTCTACCTTACAAAGCACAACTATTCCCATTCTCTTTTTTTTTTTTTTTTTCCCCGTTTGACCTCCTCTCAGTAGTGGCTAAATTTTGGAATTTATCTTGGCGACCTTTGTCCTATCACGTTGGAAAATATGGCAAAGCAATTTACATAAATAAAAGCACCTAGAAAAGGTGTGCCTGTGGTTGTGTTTCTTCCCTTTGTGGCCATATTTGTCACTCCTGTTTCAACACAGACAAGATAATATAAAAAATGGTCAATACCCTTAATCACAGAGAAGATCTAATCAGAGATGCAGCCAGTTCAGGTTCCATCTCTGTGCCTGTATATATATTTTTTTTTCGCACGGTTCCTAGGTGTTTTTCCTGACTAACCGAACAGACACTTTGATTTGCCAAACTGTTATTAGAGAAAAAAAAATTAGAAGGTTCACAGTGTTCACACTGACTGCAAAATTATCTCCTGAGCTGCAGAAAGAACAGTTTGCACTCGTCTGTCTGAAATCTAACAGCAAATGGAAAATTACGGTATAAGCAAAATCCCCCCTGGCAACTGTCTCCGTACGAAACATCAAACTCTGGAAAGGTCTGAAAACCACGGAGGTCACAACAGTTACTCACGTACGAAGGATCCCAGAGTGGAGTCTTGTCTCTCTCTTTCTCTGGTAATAGATCTTTGAAACTTTGCTGAGATCTAGTAGTGACCAACTCCCTTCTGCTACACCCCAAATCCCGTACGCAGTTTGCCACGCTGTGCTCTGCAGCTTTTGCCAATCACAGAACCACAGAATATCAGGGGCTGGAAGGGACCTCGGAAGATCATCGAGTCCAACCCCCCTGCCAGGGCAGGGTCACCTAGAGTAGGTGACACAGGAACATGTCCAGGTGGGTTTTGAATGTCTCCAGAGAAGGAGACTCCACAACCTCTCTGGGCAGCCTGGGCCAGGCTCTGTCACCCTCACTGGGAAAAAGTGTTGCCTTGTGCTTACACGGAACCTCCTCTGCTCTAGTTTCACCCATTGCCCCTTGTCCTGTCATTGGGTGCCACTGAGAAGAGCCTGGCTCCGTCCTCCTGACACTGCCCTTTCCATATTGATAAACATTCCTGAGGTCACCCCTCAGGCTCCCCTTCTCCAGGCTAAAGAGCCCCAGCTCCCTCAGCCTCTCCTCAGCAGGGAGCTGCTCCACTCCCTTCATAAGCTCTGTGGCTCTGCACTGGACTCTCTGCAGTAGTTCCCTGTCCTTCTGGAACTGGAGTGCCCAGACCTGGATCCAGTACTTCAGGTGGGGCCTCACCAGGGCAGAGCAGAGTGGGAGGAGAACCTCCCTTGCCCTTCTGTCCACTCTCCTTCTAATGCCCCCCAGGAGGCCATTGGCCTTCCTGGCCGTGAGGGCCGATCCCTTCCTCTTGCTTCTCAGCTCTTGACGGGAGCGGTTGTACTGTCACTTTGACTACCACCTTCTCCACCCCAAGGCTCTGGTCCCTGATGGTCTCTGCCACAACCACGCTGGTTTGCTACCAAGACCCGACTCACAGAGATCCAGGTACAAGCTGTTTGTTAATGTCTGCACCACGGACACATCTGAAAATCCCTTTCCCCGTGGCAGCACCAAAACTCCAGCCCCAGAAGGTCTTGCAGCCTCAGACTCCCCACCCAGCTGCTCTCCAGAAGTTCACAGCTGCCAATCTGCTGCATATTCCTCTGTCCTTTCAGGCTCAATGTACTGAGAAACAGTACTATAATCTATATCTACATCTATATCTATATCTATATCTATATCTATATCTATATCTATATCTATATATCTACATCGACATCTATATCTATATCTACATCTGTATCTATATCTATATCTCAGAGCTACAGTGGCTCCATACAGGCCTACAGAGGACTTGGGAGAAGCTTGCCCACCCCAGAAGATGCTGGTTTCCAGCAGCACGGACAATCTGCACCAACTGGCATGAGGCAAGCCGGGCTCTTTCCCAGCGTCGCACACAAAGAACTGCGCAGACGCACGAGCACCGTGGGGTTGATCCTCAGCTGCAAGAAGGCCTCATGACGGACATTTCTACGCTGTATGGAGACACATCCAAGCTAGGTCCTCACCAGCTTAAGCTCAGTGATGAAATTGCATTCGTTCCTGTGTGGTTCCAAGGAAGGGTTATTGTGCAAAGCAGCCACAAGCCCATCTCTACCAGAAGTGCAGGAAGCGTGTAACTGGAAATTGGCAGGAAAAAAAAAATATTCTGAAATAAAGAAGGTGGATGAAAATGGAAATAGTTCTGATTTGTCACTCTCTCTCCTCTCATCCAGTCTCAACCTGTTCGCTCTAACGAGCACCTTCTTGTCAGGAGCCACAATGACATCAATTGAGTGGGAGTGCAAAGCATCAACATTACTGGTGAGAACAATCCAGTTAGGGAAGGTTGCTCTGCTGGTAATATTAGAATCAAAACATCCCAATGCAAAGAGAGAGAGGCTAACAATTCAATTTGCGCCGTGAATGCCGAACAGCGCATTAAGCAAATCAGCTCAGATGGCTCCGAGTTGTTCTTGTTTAAAGAAGATCAGAAACAAAATTTCCAATCCCGCGCACGACATCTGAATGCCGGAGCTGAAGCGCTAAAACGTTTGCGGCTGGTATTTTTGTTTCTGTGCATTTGACACCGCTGATCGGTCTTTTACTGCTGCCCTGTGGTCCAGGGGGAATTGCTGGGGCCCTTTAGAGAAGAAATATCAAGTTTACCATGTGGTTATGCCTCATGTAATGGGCTAGAAGGAAGATATTTTAGGGATGTTAATGTTGTTTTTTTTTCCCAAATATTCTTCTGCCACAAGATCATCCGCAATGTAATACTCAATAAAGCTTGCAGCAAGAGTTTGCCGCTCTCCCCACAGTCTGAGGCCCAGATTTCCAAAGGGCTGTGAGTTTCCAAAGGTGCAAATAGCCATTCCAAGGACTTTTGGAGACCTTTAAGTGATTTGTACTTAATCATGGCCGGTTTTACTAATGCCAGCTGTCCTGTCGGGATCTGGAGGTGCTCCCCTACTCCTGCCACGGGTCCTTCAGCAGAGCGAAGAGTCTGTACCAAAAAAAGACATGGGCATAACAACGCTCCTTCCATGAGGGACCTGATCTTGGGGGAAAGCCTCAAAATATTCCTGGATTCAGTCCTACACCCTGGCCCATACACTCCAGAGGTCCCCAAATACTGCAGTAGAGGCTGCCCAGAGAGGTGGTGGAGTCTCCTGCTCTGGAGACATTCCAAACCCGCCTGGACACGTTCCTGCGTGATCTGCTCTAGGGTCCTGCTCTGGCAGGGCGGTTGGACTCGATGATCTTCCGAGATCCCTTCCAGCCCCTAATGTTCTGTGGTTCTGTGATATATAAACATGTATATATATAAATGCTGTGCAGAACTACAAGTTGGAGACGTGGATGAGAACAAACACTTCCAGCAAGACCTAGATCAGATGGTGATCTTACAGCCGCAAACATCTCTTCCTGAGAACCTGAGGAGATGGAAGGAAAGTCCCCCAGATGAGGGTGTGGAGCCAGCGGGGCCGGAGGCAGGGCAGCCGCGCTGTCCCCGCGGTGCGGAGCGCTCCCAGTTAGGGCTAACGAGCTCTCGTTGAGCACCCCATTAGCAGAGCGCCGCAGAGCTGGGGACGGGAGCTCGTTTTCCCGCACGCCCCGGCTTGCTCGGAGCTACGCCGCGCCACTTAGAAATGTTTTAAGATTCATTAACCTCCTCGCGCACTCCCCAACTAGAGAGACAATATATCAGCCAAGGAAACCTGCAGCAGCAGCGGCGGCGGCGAGACAGGCAGGGTGATCATTTCTCACCCGTTCTCCTTTCCTCTGCTCTAACACACTCCAGATAATCACACCCGAAGCTAGATCAGACAGGGACAAAATTAACTGGAACTAGAACTGGGTCCTCACACATTTCTCGCTTGTATCTACACAAGGCACCGTGACCCTTCCCCATCCGTCACCTTGTCCGTACGTCAGCTGTACCAGCTCAACTTCACTGCCCTTTTTTCCACAACTCAGGAAAGGCAGTGTCTACAATTCAACCGTCTCTGCAGGGCTCTCTCGTTCAGCCGTTTGTGTCTTAAAGGTACGGAAAATATTCTGGGGGAAAAAGGAGCCTGGTAACGAATTCTGTATTTGTCTTTATTTTTTTCCTCACAAATGATCTTTGGAAAACTAGTTTTCTTCGGTCAAAACATAACCTCCTCCATTTTATGAAGGTTACTGGGTCTACTAGGCTTTTCTGGCCCTGAATTAAAAGTGACTAGTTTGACACATACTACTTAGTTTACCTGGGTAGGTTATTACTTTCTTATCTAACTACATTAATTGATTCTACATCACTTAATAGCTCAATAGCTTATCAGGTTACTTCACTCACTAGACAAGCTAAATGTCTGGAGGCAATTAGAGTGTCATTCTCCGTAATAACAAGTTTCTTTGAGAAGTTGCTGATGAGGTTCTTTATTACACAGATTATAAAACGTATCTTCACACTGTTATAAATATAGGTACAAATGGAAATTACTTACCAGGAGTCCCACTTCCCTAGCAACCACGCAGATTTTTTAGGCTCCTTTCAGGAATGGTTGGTTTCTCCTCTTCCTCCCTCCTCCCCCAGTGCTCTCTCCTGCCTTCCCTCGTGATCTGAGTCCAATTTTCTGTCACTCAGAGGTGATCCATCCGTCACATCTACGGCCACGGAGAATCTGTCACTACGTCCCTTGCAGTTTGCCGGCCTCAACGTTCAGTTCATTTGGAGGATGTCACCTCCGGGGCACCGGGGCTCAACATTACGGTGTAATTATGGCTGCTCTTCTCCTTGGCTGCCACTTCCACGGTAAGTGCAAAGCCAGAGAGGAGCTCTTCCCCTTCGCAGCTCCATACGCCGACAGCCGTGTCGTGCAGGAGGTTACACGCGAATTCCTGGTCCTGCCCCAGCAGAAGATCTATATGACTCGTGCTGTCTTCCACCCCATCCCTCCCACCACAGCTTTCGGCTTCAGCTCAGGCTTCGTTTTTCACCTACGTATCTGAAAAACCATCAGACGGGTTTGATCCTGTGCAACACGGCACCTCGGATGGAGAGCCCTCTCTGTGCATCTCCAAATAGACTCTGGTGCCCCTCAGAAACCAAAGCACCTTTTGCTTACTACAAGCACGCATTCAAACAGTAATAAATGCCACCTTCCACAGATTAAATTAAGAGCGTTTAAAATTAAGTGGAAGATCATTAAATTCATTTGTTAAGCTGTCTACAAGGCTGAGTCGTATGTTGGAAAGAGCCCAAACGCAACACAACTGACATCCACGTCCGCGCAACCCCCAAATCCAGCTGCACTCCACAAAGCCTCTATCGATATTCTCTTATCCCAAACCAGTGCCTGCAGCAGCGGAGGTGCAGGACCGGTGACCCTGGGTCTCCCCCTCACTTCCAGCTTTCCAGTTGCCTCTGAAGGAGGTGGTTACAGTCACGAGACGGATGGAAAACACCTCTAATATGCAAAACAACCATTATTCTTCGATTCTCTTTGTTAAAGCAGAGTTTTTAGCTAATTAAGATGCACAACTCTGATTTGCTGCAGGGGACAACACGTTGTTTTGGTTCTCACCCCCCGGGCAAAGATGTGAACAGAAACCCACCCATCCTCGAAGATCCCAGAGCCACGCTTGCAGGCAACAGTCCAGCTGCAGGCTCGGGTCTCAGGAGGAGCAGCTCTGAAGCACGTAGAGGCTTTGCGCTCTCGGAGGTGGGCAAGGGGCTCCTTTGCCCCATTAGGCTCTAATTATAGACCTGGCTGGAGCTTGGGGGCTGCAGAGTCCTGCTGTCAGGCAACCCCCAACCAATGCTTTCAATTCTTTGCTTGGGTGCACTGAATAATAGCCAAAAAAAAAATATTCAAAATGTCAGCTTTCATTTTGATGAAAAGCACCAACAACGCTACTCCAGCCTCTCCAACCCACACTTGAAAAACACTCAGCCTGGGAATGGGGCAGAAGCAGGATTTTAAGTGGCAAAGGGAAATCCTTTATCATGTTGGGTTGGTTTTTTTTTTTCCGCCATTCTAAACGTGACTGCTATTTCTCAGCCATCTCCTGTGGCCAGGCAGGTGACTGAAGCTGCCGTTAATTGTGCTCTTTCTTCTGCCATTAATTGTGCTCTTTCTTCTGCTTCCTTAGGAAGGTTTGGGGTCACTGCTGGCAAAGCTGCACAAGCTATGGGGAGATGGAAAGACTGGTGGAATTAAGGCAGAGGGTGTTTAAATATGGTTTGTTTTCTTGGTTGAAAGGAGGAGAAACCCTGTCTCCCTCCACAGAGGGAAAAGTCGTGATCTCATCTGGGTTCCTGATCCATGTCCAAGGGAGCAGTGAGCTTTCCCATCCCACGTGGAGCCCTTGGGCCCTGGGATGAAGCAGAAGAGGAAGGCAATGCAAAAGCCCATCCCAAAAGTTCATCTCCTCCACCGAAGAAGCATCTCCATCTTGATGTACATCACCACTCCCACACCTCCTTTCAAAAAGCAATTCCTCCAGGCTCACAATTTGCCTGAGGAAGCCGCGCTTTGCAGAGTCCCTGATTCTCATCCACTTTTTACATCAACACCCTCCTGCCTGAGAGAATAAAGACAGAGCGCAGAGCATCGCTAAGAGATGCTACCCTGAGCTAGAAGCTCCTTTGCCCAGCAGCTCCCCACGTTCAGGGAGCACCAGGGTTCTGAGCCTGCAGGAAGGTGCCTGCAAGACACAAAAGCAGCCTCCAAAGTGCAGAAACGTGGTTTTGGGCCATCACAACGACCCTCCGTGAGCCCAGCTGCACCGCTCGGCCCAGCGCGCTTGCTCGTGGTGCCTCCTGTCTCCGGCATTAGAAGATGTTCAGTAGTTTTCAGAGGACCAACCAACAAAACCCTCGTGGTTTGCATTTAAATATCACGCCAGACCCACGGCTAGTTGATATTCACCAGCAAGAGATGTCTGCTACCTCAGAACAATTAGTCTAAAATATTTATCAGAAATAAGTGTTGGGTTTTTTTTTTTGCGTTGTTTTTCTTTTTCCTTTTTTTTTTTTTTTGTCCAAGTTTTTGAAGTTATGAGGCCTCAGATGGGATTAATGGAAATTTTAATTAAGATATGGAAATAAGCTGCTTTCTCCCTGTCTCTCTGAGACTGCGGGGAGTTAACATTATCCTCAACAGCATGTCTCAACCTGCTGGGGGAACCATTTGCAAGATGACTTTGTTTTTAAGTTCACTTTAGCCAGGATGTTTAGCTGGGAATTTGACGCCAGCCCCGAACCCCCGTCTGCAAAGAGCTGCTCTGCCCCCCGACTATCGCGACCGATGCCCCCGCTCGCTCGCACCTCAGGGGGCCCGCAGAACCGCCAACCCCTTTCCCACTGCAGGGAAAAGCTTTCCTGAAGGAGGGAAAGGGATTTAAATCCTTTTTACGTGTTTCCCGACACGCATCCTGGCCACGGAGCCGATTAGCTCGGCTCTGTTCGTAAGGAGAAGATAAAGAGCCGCAAGAATTGAAGGGGGGACGGCCGAGGAGAGGAGCCGAGCGAGGACCACGGGGCTGTCAGCAGCATCAGGGCTGTCGGGAAGAGCATCCCCAGAGGAGTAAGGTCCCTGATTTGGATCTTCTCCAGGCTTGTGCTGGTTCAGACAGGACCCTGACAAGGCTGCTAAAGCAGAAATGACGCAGTGACGGTTTAAAGTCCCCTGATTTCATCATGGTGCAAACGCCCAACGCCGGCAGAGCGAGCTCCCTGCTCTTGAAAACACTGCTGTTATTCTAGGGGAAAAATTTATTTGATGGATGTTCCTCTTCTTTACACTGCAGGGGCGATAACGGTGCAAACGGAGCTTTTTTGGGGAGGTGAAAGATTTTAATTCAAGCCTTGGAGCAACTCTGGCCTCTGGCTTTTGAAGATCTCATTGGAAATCAGGAACCCAAGGATGTTAAAGAGCTGGATTTTTGCACCGAAGCAGAAATTGTGACTCACATGGAAAGAGCGTCTCAAAATAGTGAGGAAAGGTGTCGGCAGGAGCTGCCTGGCAGCTTTTCTGCTTTCTCTTCCTCCTTTCTCCCTTTCTCTCCTGTGTAGACAAACCTCACTTTTCCCAATCTAAAGATGAGGGGAAATGAAGCACACAGAGACCTACATTTTTCAAAGGTATTTTCGGGCGCTTGACTTGAGAAAACGATGGCCTGGCCTCCAGATGCACAAAAACATCTGTATTTCTAGAGCAGATCAGCAAGAGAAGAAGTTTTAAGAGAAGGGCACTTTAACTCTCTTTTCAAAGGTAGTGAAAAGCATCCCGTAAAAGTATTTCACATCATTCACATTATTTGCACCCTGTGGGCTCACACTTCAATCCTACTGATACCAAAAAAAAAAAAGTTGTTTTATTTATTGGATAACAAGTCTCATTCCCAAACCCCTTAAACCAATGGAAGCATTTCTGAACGCACCGCGAGCAACTTATTTCATCTGAGGATCACCAAATAACTTCCCAGCGTTAATTAATCAAGTCCTGCGACCTAAACACGAGCTATCTGGGCAGTTCTATACCAAATCCATCTTACTGACAAGGGCAGACTTAAAAGGCATGAAACGACTTGCCCAGGGTCACAGGCAAGTCCACGGCGATGCAAAAACCAAAATTTAGGCCAGAAACTCCCTTCTTTTTTTTTTTTTAATTCAAAGCCAAAGCCTGTGCTCTAGCGGGGGGAACAAAGGAAAAAGGCAAAAAAAGGAAAAGGAATGGATGTATTAAGGATGCCCAGATGTTCTTGACACAGAGGGCAGAGGTCAAATCTGAGCTCCTATTTCAAAATCTAGAGAAAATTACCTTTCCAATGACATGTGGCGTGACCTTCAACTCCTAATAGCCTAGGAGCAGTCCATTTCTGAACGCTTGGATCATGCATTTTACACCCAGCATCTCTAAATCATCTCTTAGCATTTCCTTACTTCTCCCTGCTAATGAACACTATTTTCCTGCTGCATCTCTCTTTTATATCTTTCTTTTTTTTTTTTTTTTAACGCGGGCTGCATCCTGCGACACACTTTTCAAAAGCACACGGAAAATCTCAACGTGCAAACGCGACATTTAAGGTAAGACTTGGCTGTAGATGCCGATTCCCGCTTGCTCCTGGGTTTTCTACGAATCCGGAGGCTGGAAGGCATTAAGCAGAGATGATGTTGAGGGGAATCTCAACCAAATTAAACTTTTTTTTATTTTTTTTTTTCCCCCTCAAGTAAAGCCCAGCGGGGGATCACAAAAATTAGGGCTGGATTTACTAAAAATGAAGTGCTCCGGTGATTAAAAAATGGTTGGCTGTAAAATCCCAACCTGCATTTGACCGTGAAACATCATCAAGCTAAGACAGTGTAGCTTGAACAAATAGTGCTGCTAATTACAAATATTTCCTAGGATCTCCAGTTGGACAATAAGGATGGTTTAATGGTTTGGGGTTTAATGACAATTTATTAGTGTGGATGCACAGATATCGTGCATTTTAATCTTTTTTTTCTTTTTCTTGCTTTGTTTTTTTTTTTTTTTTCCATTTGGTTCTTCCAAATAGGAAGAAATGATAATCGTTATCTAAGCTCTTGACTTCCCTCGACTTAATTGCGATCTAAGCCCGCTTCTAATCTGTACAGATCACAGTTGCACAATTTGGAGTTTAATTTGAACCCCTGGTGAATACATGCACACAGGCTGGAGGATTTGTGTGTGCACACATTTGCGTGCTTAGGATTTTGAATATACCTTTTTTTTTTTTTAATCCTTCTCCAAAAAGCCATCAGAGAAAGGTCTCTCCATCTTTTCCCTAGTAGCACACACAGCATCGGCCTTCCTGCCTGTATTGCAGCTTTCTAAAGAATCAGGGTTTTTCCCCACAGCTCCATATTTCATGATATAAATCAAATGAAGAGCCTTTGAGGAAGAAAACCAGAATTTGCTGAGAGTGGGGGAGACCCAAACGTGCCGGGTCCACAGAGCACGTCGCGCCCCTGAGCCAGGGAGAAGATCCCTTTGTGCTTCACGTCTGATATTGCAAAGCCGTCTAAGAAATCTGGATGCCTAATTCTTATTAGAATATTGAATTGAGGTTTCTCTTACGCATCTTCACCTCATGGGTGCCTCAGGAGGATTCCTCCATCCATTTGGAAACACTGTGGAGGGGATTTCCCTCTCTGCATTAACGTGGCTCCGCTGGGGGGCACGGGCAACCCAGATCAAGTGAGATACCACGCACCTAAAACCTGAACCAACCCACTTTGGAAGCTCGAGAGAGATGAGTTACCTATTTTTCTATCTTTTTGACTGTTATTTTTAAAATATCTGCCCATCCTAGATCAGGTTGAAACCCCAAAGCGCTGAAACATCTCCGTGTTTTGTGACTGTTCCTAAAAAAGAGCAGCAGGGCCGTTTGTCCCTGTAGGAACCACATCACCTGCACAGGCAGAGGAATAAGCTCAAAACTGCTTCTCTTGCTACGGAGAACACTCTCTCTCCTCCCCTGCTCCCTTGCTAAGCTGAAAGCAAAGCCACACACACTGAAAAAAAAAATACTTGCTCTGCTTCCGCTTCCATTTCCACAATCAGGTTCTTCTCCTCCTCACAAAGGGGCTCCTGGCCTAATAAAGGTAGGCTGTGAGCTAGCCAAGCATCAACCACCACCGTTGGACCGGTTTGGAGCTTGGTGTGGGACTGTGGCTGGACTCCATCCTCTGAGCCAGTCTGGCCGAGGCAGCCTGCAGAGCTGGGACAGGTTTGGGGCAAGTTCTTCAGCAGGTCCAGAGGCAGAGGCTGAACTGCACTGAATTTACACCTCCCCTGCCCTCGCCTGGACCTTGCAAGGCCGCAGTGGCTGCTTCAGCACTGCCGGTAACTTCCCCGAGCTGAACTCTTCAGCCAAGCGCAGATCACCAAAGCTTCCCGCGGAGCATTTTTATCTGCAGGATATTCTAGGTCGGAAAGGAGCTCAGAATTATCCTCACCTGAAATGAGGCATTGTCCAAGCTTTCTCTCCAAGCAGGCTCTTACATGCCTGGAAGTCTCGACTCCTCCTAATGACGAACAACGACTCCAAATGGGGACTAAGAGCCAAAGTAATGAAAATCCGTCCCCGCCAGCCAAGGAGGCACGCGAAGGAACCAACCCCTTGAAGGTGCCCCGGGAGTGACTTTTAGGCCCATGATAGCTCCATTAGTCGGATCCAAGGTGTCACTTCGCATTTCATGCTACAGCGAAGTTCTCCTTTGACCAGCAGTGATTTGCACAACTTGTGGAAGTTTCTTTCTCGGTGCTGGCACATTAAAGAAAAAGGCTGCACGGCGCTGCAGGCGAGATCCAATATTTTCTTGTCATGTACGATTGCCTATTGACTGTGAAAAAGCAAAGAACGCAGCCTGAACCACGCACGCTTCTGGATACCTGCAGCCAAGCTTCTCTGGCTGCTTGAAAAGAGACCCTTTTTGTAAGTGTTTGGAGGGGTGGAGGGGAGAGAATTCTGTTTTGCCTGACCCTAGAAAATGCGTCAGACTCTCTCGGTTAAGACAAAAAAAAAAAATATAAAAAGATGTCTTTCTTTTAACTCAATTAGCAAACACTGCCAGCTCTGACAGTCCCCAGCTCAGTCCCCAGGCTGTCAGCTGCTGGTCCAATTTTAGTTTTGTGTACTGTCTAGATAGCAAATTTATTGATGAAATATGGTCGTAGGTGTAAGAAAAACTTGGAAGATCCGATGCAACTTCTTGAACCTATACTTACGAAGACGAATGCGTGTCTTGATGAACTGGCAAATGCATCTTTCTGTCCCTGAAGGTTTGTGTATGTGAAAAAAAAAAAAAATCTGCAAAAATAAAGATGCTGACACTTTGAACGTTGCCTTGCTTTTTTGTTTTTGATTTTATTTTTTTTTTGGTCCTGCTGCAATCAGTGAAAAAAAAAAAAAATCTGGAAAAAACAACATATAAATAATTGTTACTATGGCAGTGCTGAGGAGACCCAGCCCCAGAGCAGCACGCTGTTCCACAAGTGTTTTTCTCAGTTTCAAAAGCCAAAATCTACTTAAGGAAGAGTTTTGCCCTGACATTATTGAACACTAACAGATGTAGTTCCTACCCTGCTGCGCACACGGACGCTGTCGTGTCAAGAGACTGGAGGGGAGAGCGGCAGAAGAGCTCTGCAGGTCGGCAGCTGGGTACAAAAGGTGACATCGTCCGCAGAAATCTTGGACTAAGCTTTGTGTTCCTCGTTTAAATTAATGCCAAACTACACTGTAGTCAGTGAGCTTCCAGTCTACGTGTCACGTTTCCTGGGAACGGAGGTCTCCGAAAGCTCAGACTCGGAAAAGATACTAAAGGATGGATTTAGCAGAAGTTAGTTCCCCAAAATCTGGATTTTGTCAGATGTTAGCCCCTGCAACTCTGCAGCCAAGGGGATGTATGGGAGGACATCATCTCAGCCCATCAGGACCAAAATAATTGTAATGGGGAAGGTCGTACCCTCCTAGATCATCGTCTGGAGATCTTCTCGCGTGTGGGGATTGCCCTTTGCAAAAGGAAGTGGAAACCAAGGCAGCCAGGAAGAGCAGAGATGCGGCTCCATGGAATGATGAGAAAGGGCTGGAGAGGAAAGAAAACTCTCCAGTTCTGTAGAGATTCCCTGCAAACAACCATGAGAGCTCTCCCGAAGGACTGTGAGCATTGGCTGGGAGGGAGCTACGTCAGCAAGACAGGAGATGCTGCAGATCCTTGAAGTCAATGCTCACGGCTTCCCTTCCCAGAGCTTCTGGAGAAGGAGTAGGGATTGAACCCAACAAATCACAACCCATTTACACGCGGAGAGGGGAGCAGGCGGGACTGCTGGCTATGGAGCCAGGGAGCAGGGGAAGGCAGAAACCCCTTAGAAGTGTGAGAAAAAATGTCCTCAACGAGTGGGAAGAGAGAGAGAGAGAGAGGGAGAGGGAGAGGCTTCTAGTTTGTGGCTCGGGTCTTCTCGTGTTCTCACAGTCTGTTTGACATAAAAGTGTGCTCATTATTTTAATTTAACTGTAAGTTGTATACAGTCTGTTGTTAATGCCCAGCGCATTATTTGGGAGAAGTAAAAGGTTCTGAGCCCATAAGGGGGGAAAAAAAATAAATCAATAAAGTCCAATAAAAGTGAAAGAAAACATTTCTCTGGCAACCAGCAAGGCAGCACCAGCAGGAGAAGCAGCCGCACTACGGGAGGAGAAAAGACAGGGGGAAAAAATAAACACGATGTCTCATTTGAAAAAAAAAAAAAAAAAAGAGAGAATTTAAAGCAAGGCACATGTTTGTGCAGGAAAGGAATAGTGAGTGAAACGAGGACAGCTACACAGAATAATTCCCCTTGAAAAGCTTGGATAAATGGGAAGGAATAGATCCTCAATACCTGGGCTTTGCTGGTGCTAAAGACAAGGGAGAGGAGGAAGGAGAAACCAGCGTCAAATGAAGCCCAAAGCAGAAAGCTGCCTCCCAGAACACTTGCTTGTTTTACCAAGAGCCTTTCTCCCCCCGATCCCTGCTTGCCTGTTATCAGCCTGCAAAGACACGTGGGCTCGGTCTTGCATAAAGTAAGGAGAATGGAAAGCACTACAAGCAAGGCAATGGACACGACCATCGACTTCTCGGCGAGTTTGTTCGGAATGAAAAGCTGCCGGCGGAGAGAAAACAGAGGAGAGAGAGGGAAGAAAGCTGAGGCCCAAGGAGAATCTTGTGGACATGGATAACCGGCTTGTGGCTCATGGAACGGGGCAGATTTCAGAAGGGGGTTCCCACCTGCTTTGTTTTCTCCTCCTCTTCTAAAGCACTGGAACCCGACAGGCGGTTTTGCAGAGCTGTCAGTTTAGTGACCTTTCGTCCGAACGCTAAATAAGGTAAAATTCACCCAGTGTGGCCTCAAACACACGGAGGTATTTCAGTCTCGGTGCTGATTCACTCCTCGTGTGGGGATACGCCACTGTCTCTCCATCCCAACATCCTACCCACCTGAGGTCCACAGACAGAGACAACCAGATGTTGTCCCTGGACCCTCCTCCTCCTGCAGCACCCAGCAAAGGGTCGAGCATCCGACTGCCGGCTGAGAGCCACGTATTGCGAAAGGAATTTGCCATCACCATTATTTTGCTGTAACCGCTCAACAGCAACCACCCCGAAACCATGACTTTTCAAGGAGAATTGGGGGTATTTTCCAGCCTACTTGATCTGTCAGAGTACTGCATTTTGGGAAGGGTCCTAGATTAAGGGCAGAACCTAAGGATCTGATTTCCAATATTCCTGCCTGTCAGCCCCATTCAGAAAGAAACGGAAGCTCGTGTCTGAGCTCTGGTCTCACTGAAGTCACGAGCGCAGGAGTCAGGACTAGGCAAGAAGGCAGCGGCGAGTTACGCATCACATTAGGCTCCAGTGTTAACAAAGCAGAAAAGAGCTACAAGGCACCACTGGGTCAAAGGTGAAAAACTCACTTTCTCTTCCTCCTCACACCATCGAGAGAATTCCAAAGAACCGTGTGCATGTCTATATTTAACTCTTGCTCTTTGTTAAAAATAAATAAATAAAAAAAAAGGAAATTATTCAGCTCATACAGGCAATGAATATAGGCCACGGAATCCAACACACAGCAGCAAAAGTACTCCATTATTAAGTCTGTAATTGCCAAGAATTAATTTGCTAATTGCATGCAACTAATCTGCGTCCTTTTTGTTTTATATCAATTAACAGAGTAATTAAAAAAAGCAATCTTCTTGATAGTTCCTCACTGGCAGACTTAGCCCAGCAGAGCTAATGAAAGAGGGCCACCCTTTAACTAACCTCATTAGTATCTCTTCTTTTGTTAAACACCCTCCGAAAAATAGTTAATTTTGCTGCATGAAAGTCCTTGATGTTAGACTGCTAATGAGGGGGCCACACGGCTCCGAGTCGCTGTTTGTTTGGAGAGCGGCTCTGCTCTTTGCAAAGCAAACGCTTGTTCCCTGCCTTGCTGCCCTTTCGAGGATGGAGAGTCAGGTAGACAGCCAGAGCCATGCGCTGCTCAGAGGTTTATAGGTACGAGCAGTTACCAACCCTTTCAAGTTCCCTCCAGGTCAAAAATGAAGTTTGTTTCATGAAAAAAAAAAACAACCAACAAACACAGGGGGAAAAAAAAGGCAAAAAGCACAAAAATAAAGTAAACAAACGCAGACCTGACTGCAAGAAGAGAAGTGGGAAGAGAGGGCTGCTTCTAGGTTACGATCTGAAGAGCTACCTCCCTGCCAGCAGAGCTGGGCAGAAAAAAAAAGACAGATGAGTTTCCAGCTCTGGCAGAGACGTTGTGCCGGCGGTTGGACACACGGTGTAAGCGATCCGTGCAGCGAGCAGCCAAACGTGGCTCCGGATGCCTGTGCAGGCTCCTCCGAACCGCAGACGGGCGGGAGCTGGGAGAGCACAGAGACCTGCCGGGATTTTCAATAGCTTGAAATTTCTGCTCATTACCTGCACTTCTGCGACCCTCTGAGGATCTCTGCTCGGCGGCAGCTCCGAGCTTGGAAAATTCCCGTGCGCGAGAGGAGCACAAGGGCTCGTCACACACACCTCTCTAACGTGTCCCTGGCTTACAGCTCTTCTCACACCTGATGGCACGTGGCAGTGAGGGCTAAGGCACTTTAAAGGTAGGGGAAGGGTGATTAGACAGAGAGGAGTCACCATCAAGGAGGACAGGAGGACGGGTGTGCGGCTGTGCCTGTGCCACTGTGATTCAGGAAGGAAAATCTGCTCCGATTACAGAATAAAATACACTTCAAAGTCATCTCACCTGCTTGAACATAGAATCAGGACGGTTTGGGTTGGAAGGGACCTTAAAGATCATCTAGTCCCAATCCCACTAGAGCAGGTTGCTCAGAGCCTCAGCCAGCCTGATCCTGAACACTTCCAGGGATGAGGCTCCACCACCTCTCTGGGCAACCCGTTCCAGTGTCTCACCACCCTCAGAGTGAAGAATCTCTAAGTTCAGCTGGGCACTGAGCCACGTTAACGGAGTCTTCCTCCAGAGCCTGTGGGCTTGGCTACTGCCCTCATTCAGCAGCTTAAAAGCCCATAAATCCTTTTTATTTTTACTGCTGTAAGAGTTACTCTATGAGATTCCATTGTCCAAAGGAGAGCTTGTGGGGGGAGCCGCAGCATCGCTAGCGTAGGACGGGCACCAGAGCTGTGCTGGGCTTTGGGCTTGGGCTTTGCTTTTGGGCTCTGCTGGGTTAGGAGACCCCCGTGCCAGTGGAGGTGACCCACGTCTCACTCCTGCAGCAGGCAGTGGTGTGGTGGTGCTCACAGAGCCCGGCCACACGGTGACTTCTCGGCTCTGGTTTAGCCTCATGCCAGTCACCCACCTCCCTACGAGGTTCATCTGAAGGTGTTGCAGCTCACGTCCTGCTTTTTCTGACAGCTCCTGGAGCTGGAAACTGTCCTTGCTGTAATGAGACCTTCCACCAGGAGGCAAGTCAGGCTTCACACCCACAGCAAAGAGCGGAAAGGGCTCTAGCCAAGAGCTGCCTTTTGCCAAGGAGGGGTCCCAGATGATGCTTGGGTGCCAACAACACCAGGAATTTATCTCTGAACACGTCAGATGAGACTTATAAATTTTCCCTTGGGTTGGATTTCTAGATTTGCTCAGTAGATTCACCGAAAAAACTGTCAGAGTAGCAGGTGGCAGCATTAGCAGCATTTTCCTGCACCAGGGGCTGGAAGGAGGAGACCGAAATGGGTCCACATTACTCTGAAATGACATGATGAAACCCAGGCAGGCTCAAAAACCTTCTCCCAAGTGAGCTGGGAGCCCAAACCCTGGACAGAACAGAACACTCCATAGGGAGCATTTTGGAAGCCATCTCTCCCTTCAGGCAGTTTCTCCTGGGTTGGGTGGATGTTCCCCATCACATTTAAGGGCCACCTGCCAGTGAGATGCTGGACTCCATCCTGGAGCTCCTTTGATACAAACCAGAGGTCATTTCACCATTCTCCTGCCTATTCCTTGTGCCTTCAAGACGTGCTCTCACACAGAGCTGAAAGCTTTTGGTCCTTCCCAAGTGAAAAGAAGGGATAAAATCAAAAATAACCCACATCTGCTCTTGCTATTGATGCTTTGGAAGCAAGGGCTTCTTTGCACCAGTGAGAGCTGGATGAGAGGCTCTCCTGCCCCATGCCCCATGCCCCAGGACAGTACCCTAGGACAATGGGTTTGTTCGACTTTATTTTGACCCAAACTGTCACCTAGATACTAATGACAGCTAAGGATTGAGCTGACGCACTCCCTGGGTCTCTGGAAGAGTGAAAATCAGTCGTTACTGTTTAAGACCATCGAGATTTTCTTTTCTGAACCATCAAGATTCTCTTTTTTTCTGCCCATGCAGGGATGTCTCAGGGCCTGGCGGACAACAGTGCCCGTGGCTGCCTGTCTGCTGCCCTACGTGGGGAACAAAGAGGAAGGGAGGCAGGGGAGGGAAATGAGGGGCTACCACCAAGAGAGGGGAAATGAAAAAAAAAAAAAAAGAAAGAAAGAAAGAAGCCAGATTTATGCTTCAGCCATTTCCCTCCGTAATCAGCTTATGTTGTAGAGTTAAATGAACCGATGGGGAACTCACGCAGGCGGACGGGGCTCGTCAGCTGAGAACGGGTAAATCACCCACCGGCGTGAGAAGCGCGTGCGAGGGCGGGAGGTGGGTGGTGGAAGGGCAATGGGTCGTGTGAGGGCGATGGGTTGTGTGAGGGTGGTGGGTTGTGAAAGGGTGGTGGGTCGTGTGAGGGTGGTCGGTTGTGCACGGGTGATGAGTTGTGAAAGGGTGGTGGGTCATGGAAGGGTGGTGGGTCGTGAAGCGAGGGCCGGCGCGGCGGGGGCAGGTGGAGCTGGCGGAGGCCCAGCGCCCGCGCTCGACAGGTTCCCCACCCGCCAGGCCGGGTGTGAAGGAGCAGCTGAGACGAATTGCAATACCTCCCACTCCTCTGCCCATTTGTTTCTTATGAATGCGTAATGAATGCTAATGAATTCCTCACTTGGGGCGTGTGGTTAAGACATATAGAGCCTAACCTTGCTACAAAGAAGAAAGACCTTGATGTTACAAGATGGGGGAGGGCTGGGAGGAACCCAGTGGTTCGTGAGCCGAGCTTAGGTCAAGTGGGACTCATCCTGCTCCAGCCCAAGGTCTTGTACAAAACTCGAGGGCTACAGGACCTGGAGATGGGGAGAGAATTTATTTACTTCCCTACTAAAGGAAAGGCAAACATATGTCCACGGGTATATTTTAGAGGCTGAGATTTGCTATGAGGTTAAAGAAAATGGTTTTCTCCTTTCTCTGGAGAAATAGGGGGTATCTGAAGGAAAATAATTCACAGGAGTGCAGAGGGGAAATGGATTCACAAAGATTCAAAAGCTATGTTGGAAAGGACCAAATCCACCCTCAGTTTATGCTTCTTTATGTCTCTTCAGCTCTTGGGCTTCTCAACCGCGAGCAGTGACCGGAGGTGTCACGTCAGCACCTGAAATAAGGGATCGGTTTGTGCACTGACCGACTCTCCTCCAGCTCCCCAGCAGAGCCCCAGCTCCCCAGAGAGGCACTGAGCCCGGGTCTGGCAACGGGTCCCATATTGAAAAATGAGTAATTGTGCCTTGAACTGCAGCTCAAGAGGGGGAGACACCTGAGGGCTGATGGGGAGAGAGAGCCAGAGCAGGGGGGTGTGAAGATGCTGCAACAGCACCACAAAAACCAGCTTTGGAACTGGAGAGAAAGGTGCTAAGGGATTAAGAGGAGACACAGCATTGGGGCCCAGAGGGCTGGTGGGACACTGGGAGAGGCTCAGCATTGCAAGGCAGAAGCCTCAACATGTTTGGAAACTATTGTGAGACTTCCTTTGGAATTGGAGGAGCTAAAAACGTGACTCTCCAGACAACTTTGGATCTAGTCAGGAAGTGCTGCCAGTACCTCAAAGAAGCAAAGACTTACAGACCAAGATTTAAATGAGTTAATGTAGATACCTGTAAAACCACAGATCTCTTTAACTGGGCTATGTGCCAAACTGCTCCTGGCTGAGTTGTGGGTCTGTGCCCAGCTCTGACCGCTCTGCTCTCAGTCCCAAGCCAGGCAGCGCTAACGACCTCCAATATTGCTCCGTGGGTTGCCGTCATGTCTGGGAGACATCAACAAACACGCTTCCCGATGGTCTGTCCCCAAAGGATTACAAAACACTGAGAAAATACCCAAGGACTTTCAAAGTATTCCAAAAATGTCTGAAGAAATTTTCACCCATATCAAAATTGCTTTTAATACCACAAAAATGTCGTAAGACCCTTTTGGGAACCTGCAGCTGGCAGATTTCTGAGGGAGACCACCTATCTTGACCAGCTGGAGTCTGAGCTGACATGAGCTGGATGGTCCACCATCAGCATTAGGACTTTGACCACGGTGGGTGAAGGTTTGTCTTTCTCTTTGCTATTTTCCAGCTAACTTTATCCACACTCTCTCCCCAAAACTGTAGCAGCAGCCACGAGAAGGACGCTTCTACTCTGCTCTGGTCAGACCTCACCTGGAGTACCGTGCCCAGCTTTGGAACCCTCAATACAAGAAGCACATGGACCTGATTGAACTAGTCCAGAGGAGGGCCCTGAAAATGATCGGTGGGTTGGAACACCTCTCCTATGAGGACAGGCTGAGGAGCTGGGCTTGTTCAGCCTGGAGAAGAGAAGGCTCCGGGGAGACCTAATAGTGACCTGAAGGGGGCCTGCAGGAAGGCTTGGAGTGATAGGACAAGTGTCCCTGCCCAAGGCAGGGGAGTTGGAACTCGATGATCTTTAAGGTCCCTTCCAACCCTGACAATTCTACGATTCCATGACAAGGGGCAATGGTTTTAAACTAGAAAAGGGCAGATTTAGATTGGATGTCAGGAAAAAGTCCTTTACCATGAGGGTGGTGAAACACTGGAAACAACTGGCCGGGGAGGGAGTTGAGGCCCCATCCCTGGAGATATTCCAGGTGAGGCTCGACAAGGCTCTGAGCAACCTGCTCTAGTTGAGGATGTCCCTGCTCCCTGCAGGGGGGTTGGACTTGATGACCTTCGGTGGTCCCTTCCAACCTAAACTGTTCTGTGATTCTATGATTCTATGATTCTTTAGCACTTTGAGGCCTCGCTGTCCTTTGCTGCCCATCTCCCACTTTCTAAGAGGAGATAAGATTGGTCAAAAACAACGTAGAAGAGCAACATTTGCCACAGCTGGCACCCGCTGATTTAGCAAGCCATCACCCAGAACAAAGCAGCCCAGGTTACCTCCCTGAGCAAACGGTGAAAAACCAGCCGAGAGCGAGCTGGAAAAATTTCAAAGTCCTTCTAAAAATTACAATCTGAAAGGCAGCCAAGTCCCAGCAGCCGAGTGGAGGTGCGAGGCATTTAAGTCTCCAGGGTGGGCAGAAGCAGCCGACAGCCGTATGCAGTGTGCATCAACACCTCTTGACACTTCTGAATACGGGGCTGGTGCTGATGCCCACTTGGATGAAAGAACGGAGTGAGACTGCCAGCCTCAAAGAGGGTGGAAGGGAGGGATGATCTGCAGCAAGATGGTGGCTTTTCTTTAACCCTCCCTCGCACAAAGAGCGGCCCCTGCACCCGCGTTCGGCTGGGGGGGGCGTTTGAGCCGTGGAGGTTTAAAGGCTGTAAGGTGCAGGAGAACTGAAGGAGGGATTTGGGCTAAGCTCGTGGGAGGGGATCCGTACGGTTGTGTGTGACCAAGACACACGTGGACGCTGGTATTTAATGTTGGGGGGGGAAAAAGGTCTCATGGATTTCCTACAGCGCTGACTTGGGGTGCTGGGAGCTGTGGTTGTTGAGCAGCTCTGGAAACTCTGGCCCTTTGCATGTCCCAAAGGACTTTGCAGACAACTCGGAGGCAACCCCCGACTCCCAAAAAGCAGGAATCATACTGCTATTAACTTTCCAAGCCTTGATGACTTCTTTCTGCAATCCCAGAGAAGAGTCTGGGATCATCTAAAACAGCTCTCTGCTATAAAAGATCGTGGCAGGAGCAAGAAGGTTCCAGTGAAAGATGCTGATGAATGAAGGCTCAGCTTGGAGGGTGTTTTAAATCCCTGCACTAAAAATACAAATTCATGTGGTGGGGGCAGCCGGGGTGAGGGTTTGGGTCGTGGCAGCCTCATCAATGGACAAAGAATCTCTTTGGTTTGAAACGCCGGTCTCCTTCGCTTTCAGACTTCTCAGTGGTGGTTTTTTTTTTGCTTTTGCCAAATCCTAACCACAACAAAATAATCCTAACCTGCCCTGCTCTCCTCCCTGCCCCTCCTTCTGCTCCCCGGGCAAGAGGCTTTCCCAGCAGAGCCCCAGGGGCCGGAGCAGCAGTATCCCGCTATAAAGCCTTCCCGGCTTCCCCGGAGCCAACCGGGGAGCTCACCCAGGAATATTCCTCACGCTACCACATTTACACGACAGACGGCTCCTTTGCATTACCCACCTCTTCCCACAGAGGCCCCATCCATCCCTCGGCCATCCCGGGGGGATCTCTGCCGTCTCAGGCTGCTTTCCGCCCCCTCTCTGCCCACCCTCACCCTCACTCCCCTGAGCTTCCAGCAAAGCACTGCTCTGATACGTGGCCTCACATCAACTTCTACTCCTGACAATTTGTCCAAAATTTCAGGCCTCTGAGATGCAAAGAGCGGGACATCGCAAAACCTGCGACGACCGCCCTGCATGGCCACGCTCCAGCTCGCCTCCGAGCCCCCAGCTCGTCCCAGTGAGGGGCTGGGGTGGACAGGAGGAAGAAAGGAGCATCTCTTGGGGAGAGGCAGAGCCCTTACCCCAGCTGCAACGTGCACCGTGCCTGATACCTTGTAATGACATGAAAATGAATAGAATAAACCGACTGAGTGGCATTATTATTAACCTTTGTTACCTCAATAAATCACACCAAAGAGCAGCAATTACTCCCCTTTTTGACAAATACCGGTTACGCAGCGGATTCCCCCTTCGCTCTCGGTCCCGTGCCCTCTCCCTCGCTCTCTTTCCCAACTGGGACCAGGAAGGTGCAGTATATATCACGGTATTGAAAGAATAAGAATAATTTAATACTGGCTCATAAAGGCACATAACAAATAACATGTGGCTTCTGCAGCATCCATCTACTTCTCCCTTAAACCATCTACTTCGCTCTTAAATCATCTACGTTGTTACTAAACCATCTACTTCACTCTTGAACCATCTACTTTGCTATTAAACCACCTACCTCATTATTAAACCATCTACCTTGCCATTAAACCATCTACTTCACTCCTAAACCACCTACTTTGCTATCAAACCATCTATCTCACTATCAAACCATCTACTTTGCTATTAAACCATCTACTTCACTCTTAAACTATCTACTTTGCTATCAAATCATCTATCTCACTATTAAACCACTTCTCTATTAAACCATTTACTTCACTCTTAAACCATCTACTTTGCTGTTAAACCATCTACCTCACTATTAAACCATCTCGTTTGCTCTTAAACAAGGCAGCAGGGTCTCCAGAGGCTCTACACCCCTGGCTAGATCCCGGTCCTGGCTTCTAAATCCAGTAGATAGCAGCATCCATCCATCCATCCATCCATCCATCCATCCGTGCACACATACAGATATGCACATTTCTTTCGCATCAAGCTTGGGATCTCAGGAACTACTGAATGAAAAGGCTGGGAAGTAAACCTTCCCTTCCTCCAAACTCCGGGCCAAGGTATGAGTCAAGCTTTTGGCCCTAAATCAGGACCGGCCGTCGGGCTTTCTGCGCAGCACCACCTTGGCTTGGGTTTTTGTCACGCGCTCGTGTCAACACCGATCTGAGTTTAGGAGGATGATGCCGCTCCCAAGGCAGCTAATTTCTGCGGTCGGTGCCACGCTTTCCGATCGATAAGCTCAGAATTTAGTCAGCACAAACAGGCTCAGAGCGGAGCACAATCCTTGCATATTTAAAGCTAGCTGGGAAGGGGACCTTTCAACGACGATATTCAATGAGACTTAAAAATCAATCCTTGTTTGAAGGAACTGGCAAAGTATTGTAGCAGCCGCGGCCGAAATGCCTGGATTAATAATAAATCAGAGTTGACAAATACTTTCTGTGGGTTTTTTTACTTCGTAGATTTGTTCTCACCCAGGACCGGGTTGCGGACACGAGAGCTGAAGGCTTGTTTCTTCAAAGAAAGACTCAGAATTACACACCAATAAACTTTGAAGGTCGTTTCGTAAACCTGACGGAACCCGTGCGCTTTCTTTGTCCGCGCTACTTTGTCTTCAGGAACCCGGAGAAGTCGCTTTGGGGATTTTAAAAATTCCCCTGGGAATTTCCAAAGTCACATATGTCTCTATATGTGTAAATACACACAGAGGAATACATGATTATGTGTGTATATTTGTGTATATCTGTTTCTGTGTAGGTATTTATGTGTAAATATACCTGTGTATATATATATATTTATGCGTATATATTTACAGGGTAATGGCGGGATTATAATATTCAAACTGCCCTGTCTGGAAATGGCTTGAAAGGAGAATTGAACAAACGCTCTGTGGCCAGAACTAGCTGGAGTTGGGCTTCCTCCTGTAGCAGTAGATGTGCTCATGAAGCACGGAGCCTCCGAAAGCACGAGTGACTCTGTCTAGAAGACACCAAGAGGACAATAGATACGATCGTGTGAATACCCGGAATAAATTTCACGGCCAGGGCTTATTTCCTCCGATACCCTTTCAGCAGTGTAACGGTGCGTGGTTTTCACGCAGGGAACTACAACTGGTAGGAGCAGCGGGAAATATCCAGCTCTTTCTGAAGCGCCTGCTGGTCTCGGGAGCTTTTGCTGTTGCTCGATCTGCAACGAGACCCAACCTTTGTTTTAGGTCAGCTCGAATCTAATTTAGGGAGGAATTTTTGTTGTACGGATGTCTTTGTGACTTATGTGCTCAGAGTTGATTTTACTCTCCCAATCTTATTAAGGACTTATTATGGAGTGAAGACCGCTGCCGAGTCCATGAGGGTATGGGAGAGGTGCCCTTTATTGCTCGCGAGGGGTGCGTGTGCGAGCTAGGAAGAGTGAAAGGGAAGCAAAGCAGACATAAATCATCCGGGAAGCCAGCCAGTAGAGCCGAAAACCCACGGAAAAGCAAGCTTATTTTCTTTCTCTTCTCCACAGAGCAGAGGACCTGATCCAAACTCTGGCAGCGACTAGAGACTTGAAGAGGCATCAGGCATGCAAGAAACGGGACAGGACCTCATTATCCTAAAACGAGCTTTCCTCTCCTGCCTCCCCCGCTGCCGCCGGAGAAAGGAGGTGGGATTTTGTCACCGCCGCCAGCACGAGAGGAGCGGGGCCCGTTTGGGAACGAGGTGGCCGGAGCCCACGTTTCCTCCCCCTTTCTTTTCCGCTGGAACGCGCGACAGTTTGCAAGGGGAGGACCGGCGGCTGCGGGAGCGAAAGTAGTGAAAAAAAACCCCAACCGACCCACCCAGTCCCACATCACAATGACTTTTCTCGATGATAAACATAATAATGAAACCCCTCCTAGTAGCCAATATGATGCTAATGCTTCTTAGCTCTGTCAAAAGTGAAAACAGCTCCTTGCTGTCAATTACTGGAGGGACAGCTGGAGTCTCTCCTCTCACTGTCAGGATGCAGACATATTGCATGTCATCGAGAAGGTAACAAATTCACCAGGACAGCATCACCATCTGTCACCAACAGAGACACCGCCGAAACAAAGGGTCAGGCTCCGGCGCAGAGCTCGGGCCTCAGCTTAGCCCGTCTCGCTGCGAAGCGGAGGGGCGCAGATGGAGGCGCCCCCCAAAACCCCGCGTCCCTCCCAAGGACAGGCGCGGGGGAGTTGCGCTTTAGAAACCGAAGGGACGAGCTTTGAGCTTTGAAATTGTTGTTTTCACCGGTAAAACCTCACGCTGAAGCCTCCAGACCCTGCTGATGGGTATAAAGCCACGGCGTGAAACGCCGGCTGGTTTAGCACCGTCCCTCACCCAGTTTCCATCTCCGAGCTCAACTTTTTCCACGGTGACCTCCTTATGCGTGGGAGCGTCTTCCTACACGCACGAGTAGAGGCGCTCGGGCTACTCGCAGGAGTAAAACGACACCCACGGAGGGCTGGGGGATCAGGCTGTAAGTCGATTTGTTTGGGGCCAGATGGTTGATTCCCCACATTATTGAAGTCTGACTGCCCTGGATCCGCTCTCGTGAGGAGATGCTCGCCCACCCCAGGAAGGCACTTACACTGGTCCAAACTCTACACGTGATCTAAACACCAGCAAAATGACAAATAATTCTGGTATATTTTGAGGTAGTTTTCAATATTTAACCAGCTCTCCAAAAACTTCAAAAAAACCCTCTCCAAAAAAACCTCTCCAAAAAATCCTCTCCAAAATATCCTCTTCGAAAAAACCTCTCCAAAAATCCTCTCTAAAATATCCTCTTCAAAAAAACCCTTTAATTAATCATGTTGTATTTTACAAATACGATTTGGAAGACGCCGTTCAGGAAAATAGTGCAAAGAATGTAAATAATTTAAGAGATTTTTATTTTTTTTCTCTAGCATCTATTGTTGTGCTATTCAAAAATAAGCCACATAACTCTGTTCTTTCTCTCAAGATGAGGCTTATTTCCAACTGATGATGTGCTAATGATTTCGAGAGCAAAATTCCTTTCCGACAGGAAAAATCACTGTACTTTAAAATCACGTAGAGTATTGAGACTTCAGATGAGCCTGAAAGAAAGCCGTTGTTGTAAAATCAGCCCGATGTGACAACGCAACGTGTTTGACGGAGCTCCCGTGCTTCTGGTCCGGTATTAATTCGGGATACCCTGCGGCTGCCGGCAAACGCAGCACTGGGGGGTCCAGCTGACATCTGGGGATCCCCTTTGGGTTTCCAGGGCCGGATGGCAGCTTTTCTCTTTGCCGTCGGTTGTACGAGCCAGGATTTACAATTTATATTCTTAAATACCTCAGGTGTTATTTCGAAGTTGGCTCAGGAGCCAGTCCAGTGAAGGAAATGAAATCACTCGGAATTAACCAGCGCAAGTCCAGCTTTGGCTGTCATTTGGATGCCGCTTTGCTCCGGTGCCGTTGAACTTCCCTAGAAAAGCTGCCTCCCCACACTCTATTGCACAGTAAGAATCCAAAATAAGCACTTACGGAAACCTGATCTTTCCAAATGCAGCAAAAAAATGGATTTTCTACCGCTCTTTCCCAACTTGCACTACTTCTGTTGAGATTTACAACCGGCACGCAGTTGTTTGGAGAAGAAAACGCTACTGCAGACACAAGGATACGTTTCTAACAGGGAGAAACAGCCCATCCTCTAGTCACTGCCCTACAGGCCAAAATTCATTTCATGCTTTAGGCTACAGTAAACGACAACCAACTACTCCGAATCCTAAGAAATCACTTTTAAAGGAGCCTAAACCTGCTGCTTCCCCCTCTTCCCAGCACCGTTTCATCTCGGAAACCCAGGACAAACACCTCCAAGACGGAGAGGCAGAGCACGGAGCTGCAAGGCTGCGTCCTCCATCCTCTCCTCCACCCCTTCCTTCTCCCTGGGCGTGTGCGGGGCTGCCTTGGGATTTCTTGTTGACTCTCCTCCAAGGTTATGTCAGGATTGCCGTGATGTGGAAGTCATGGGATACTGCCAGCAAGAAGCTGAAAATGAGACTCAAATTGCGGCTGGAGGTCCTTCCTCCGTCTCTCCCTCCCTCCCACCTCGGTGTGCCCTTGTCCCCTCCTGTAGAAATCAGGAGATGCTTGAGGGAGCTGCACAACTTCCACCCTCGGTGCCGTATAAAGCCACAGGAGGAAAAGGAGGAGGTTTGTAAACTGGTTTGGGAGAATGGCTTGGTTTAGGGAAAGGAAGGTGGTGGTTGTTGTTCTGGTTAGAAAGGAGGGCATGGAATGGTCCCGTGTTCGTCACCGTGAGCTGGGGAGGGTGGTCTGGGCTGGGATTGCTGCTTTCTACACCCACACTAAAACCTTCTCTCAGAGAGGATGGAGGTGACTCACTTGTTGCACAGTTTCCACAAAACTCACTTCCCTAAACTGCCACCATCTTTTGGGAGACTTTTAGATGGACTTTAGTCTGCAAACCCCACTATTTCCATTTTGCTAGGAAGAGCAGACAGCCCCAAAATTCGGTTGTGGTTCCTCTAACAAAGCCTTTCAGGAAGGTGTTTTCTCCATGGGAGAGGCTATGACAGAGCAAGGAGTTGAGCCCTGAAGTCTCTTGAACTATTTCTCTGCTCCTCAGGACATCCTTCTGCATGTGGGACAACATCTGCATGTGGGACAACATCATCCACTGAGCAAATCCCACCCCGGCCAGATTAAAAGACCTGGGCAGTTTGCTGAAATCTGGGATTTTACCTCTAAATTTAACCACAATCCTGCCTAAAAGCAACCTCAAAACAATCATTTAGGAAACCCTGTTGAAGAAGTGCTCCTTGAGGGGTGTCCTGCTCTGCTTTGAAGAAGTCACCTCTGCACAGAAACCGCAAGTTGCAGGTTGAACGGCACGGAACAGACGAAACCTGGGCCACACGTTTGGGATGCGGACGAGGCTTTAATTCTCTTGTTTGCAAAGGTTGCTGCTGCAAACCAAAGCAAATCCTGCCCTGGCTGCCCAGCTTAGTTTGCCCCATGACAGCCTTAGAGCTGTAGGAGGGTATTTTATCTTTAGGGCTCCATAAGAAAAAGGCCAAATGATCAAAGGCGCCACGTACCCCTCTCTAACCCGGTCCACGCTGGGTGGTTGACTTCACAGCCGGAGCCTGTCGACTTCCACAAAGCCCCGTGTAGCTATTCTGGAACCAGAGCTGCTCTTTATGCATTAACATGGACCCAGATTTTAAAAGAAAACTCACACCTCTTTTGAGCTGCTGCTCAGAACATTTTCCTCTCCTCTTCGTTCCGCCAGCAGAGCCCTGTAGCCACCACCAGCGAGAGGAGAAACGAGAAACCCAACGCTGCTCCTTTATTAAACGGAGTGGAAAACTTCAAGAGAGAAAAACTTTGTTGGAAAGCAATATGTTGTTTGGAACGTTCCTGCAATATGTTGAAATCCAGCTTGTGCTGCTGTCCTGAGCTTGCGTTTGGGTGTCGTTCCCCCCTCTGTCACGCGCTAGAACAAGGCTCTGGAAGTGGCACAGTCTATAAAAATCACTTCTCCCTCCAGTGAAATGCAGTTGTCTCTGAGGCTGCAAAGAGGAGTTGATAAAAATGCAGCTATTTCATTAGTTTGGACAGGGAATGGAAAAAAATGGGAGAGCTACAGGGGAAGTCAGGTGGGTAAAACCTGATCTGAGGAGCCGCTCGAAGGAGAGATTTTTCTCGCGGAGCACAAACGGCTTTTCAGCACAGATCCCTGGCACCGGCCACGGTTTTTTTTGCAGAAACAATTGTGCCACTTCCATCAAAACTTTTGACTCGGGCTCATTATTTGATTCAGTTCATAAGAAAATCAGCAAATGTTGCGATACACCTCATCGAAGTCAGGCGCATCTTTGAAGAAACAAACAAAAAAACTATCTACACCCAGCATTTTCCCGGTAACTTGGAAATTTGAAAATATGATCTGGAATCCTCAAGAATTCTAACATTCAGTTAGCTTTGGTTGAGTGTGGAAGACAAAATAGGGGCCTGGACCTTACTGAGGCTTTCCTACCAAGCAGCTCCACCAAATTAGGAATTTAAACCGAGTCTGAACCAGTACTTTGTCTGCATTTACAGACGTATCGCCCCAGGATACGAGACGTAATTCTCTGAAATGAAGAAAATTAAATCATTACCCTCTTCACCCAAGCCTTTTTGCTGTTGGAAAGTTAGTTTTGCATTTAATGAATATGGGCTCGTGTCTTTCTAATGAGTACGAGATAGCTGATGTAATTGAAAACTTAAGCAGGGAAAAATCATTACAAGTTGTTTGGGTTTTTTTTTAATTAATTTATTTTGTATATTTGTGTTATGAGTGAGAGCTACCGGTAGAGTAATGGGGATGGAAAAACCACAATTTACTCAACAGGCAATTCGAAACCCTGTGTTTTAATAGGAGATTCCCCATATTTTACCTGCCTGAAGGAAAGCAGCTGGAGGAGAGTTTTCTGCTGGACTTCCCTACATCTCTGGGAGATCCTCAGCATTTCCTTATTCCTGCCATCCTCCTACTTCTTGCCGTTATGAATTTGTTCTTGTATCTCCTGTTAGTGAATTTTCTGACAAGAAACGCCTCCTCTGCCCTTTGTTCTCCAGGACCGTCAACCACCCTGACGTTTAGGAAAGGCATCCGCAAACGCAGGGATGGGCAGGGGATAAGAGCTCCTGGGCTGGCATCTCTCCACGGGCACCTGGACACCCGTTCCACCACACCAGGCTGTTATTTCAGGCTGGGATTTTACCTTCCTTAGGGCCAGGAACTAAGTGAGAGCCTGAGGACACCCAGGGAAGAGCCGCTGCTCAAGGACCACGCTCCTAGGATTGCCGTGATGGCTGTTATCGGGACAAAGAAAGGACTCTGGTGTCCTCTGCTCATTGTTCGAGCCTTCAGCTGATGTCTTTGGTGCTCCAAAGACTAATGGGACTGATTGTCACTGTGTTCCCATGTATGAAATTGAGGACAGAAACGTGCATTTTTAATAATGAAAGGACATGGAGGGGAAGGGCGAAAGAGGTGCCGGGGAGAGAGGGAGGTGGTTCATAAGGTCAATGTGATTCATAACAGATCCATAAATCTCTACCATTAACTGGCAATGCTTTTCTCCATCTTTTCTGATATCTTTCCCCAGGTTTTGATGATCCCCATCAGCCCCCTGCACATTTACCTCTGGAGGCCAGCCTTCAGCCACAGGCCCATATATCATTTCCCCGACAAAGATTTTCCTTTGTTTTCCTTTGATCTTTCGCTAATGGTCGGATATTTCGTGCCTCCTCGCTCTCCCATGAAGAGCTCTGCTTGGCTGCCACCATCCACAGCAAAATACCCGTCATTAACCCCACTTTAAAACCCGATCTCATTCTCCCGATTGCTCCTTCCATACACCTTGTACAAAAGCATTCCTCCTCATTCTCATTTCGGAGACCGTCCTTGAGACATCCTCTCTAATTTCAAGAACAAAATCAAATGAGAGAGGAGGTAAAACGATTCCGAGAAGCTCTCACTGCAGGGAACTTTATTGGAAAGCCCCATCCACCCGTTTACGGACGCCGGCTTTCGCAAGGCTGTGTTTGTGCTCCATGCACCAGGCGAAGCGCCACCTCGACCTCATCCAAGAACGTTCCCAACCCAGCTCGGAGCGCGCGTTGAGAGCATAAAAAAAGATATTTCTTTGCAAATTGCAGAAATGATTGAAGATTTTACCATTCTCCAGCTTTTCTCTCCTTCCTGTCAACGGCCGGGAGCGTCCGAGCGCTCGCCGATCGGCTTTACGTGGTCATCCATCTCCTACCTACAGTCCCTGGCAGTTTCAACTAACCTGGCTGGTTTTGCCCGCAGTGGATTAGGGAGTGTAGATCCCATCACTCCTACCCACAGGGCTGGTAACAGACAGCTGGGGAAAGTTAATGTCTTCAAGTAGCATCACTTGATCTGCGAGAGGATAAATGTCTGAAACACTAGCCGAGGGTTACGTCCTGAGCCCAGTGCATAATTTATCCACAAATTGGCTTTCTGGGAAGAGGCGGGAGTAGAAAACCACCACTGTTTCCAGGCAGATTGAGCAGAGATACAAGAAGGTTGCGACTCTACTCTGGAGTTAGAGCCGGACAGCGATTTTTCTGCTCTTTGCTTCCGCGAACACTCAATTTAAACCCCAACTGTCAGTCCTCACTACCCGCCTGGATTAGAACAGGCGCATCTGGAAACCACGCGTTGCCCTGAAAGCCACCCAAGCTGGCTCTGAAGTCGAAGACGAGGGTGGAATGTTCTTATCCCAGAGCCAAGGCTGTCGCTGCGCGAGCACAAAAGGCAGTTGGTAGGACATCAGCTTGTGGGAGTCTCCTTAGTTACCATAAGGAAAAGTTAAATGTCACAGGCTCCACTGGATCAAATCTACAAGATTATTTGTTTGAGCTCAGCTCTGGGTTTAGCCGCCGACCTGAACGCGAGGCTGGAATACAGAGCGGGCAAGAAAAGGGAGTTTGTGGCTCCCAAGGTAAAAAGAGAGAAGTCAAGGCTTTAAGAGATCATGGTCTCCCTCATCTATGACTTAATTTATCTTTGTCAACATTTTAAAAAACGTAGCTTGCTCATATTAGCTAAATTGAACTAAGATATTGTACGTCTGAGGAGAAAAGAGGCACAAGGTCTACGAAGCAGCGATGCCGGTCTTACCCTCGCTTCAGCATTCTGGTGCCATCGGAATATCTGCTGACAGGAGTATGAGGTGACAGCCACCCCTCGGACGCACCCAGGTGGGATCTGCAGGGATCACAGGGACCCGCATCTCCCCACGCTGCCACCACCCAACAGGCAGCATCACCTCACCCTCGCACCTCACGCTCATTTCTCTACCGACCAGAAGTAAATAAATTTTAAAAAGAGTCTGCTTGGAATGTTATTGGCAATTTAACGAGATGCTAATGCCAATGCCAGCATGGAGACCTTCAACAATATTTTTTTTCTCAGCCTAAAACCCGCCCTTTTCAAAAAGTCAGCCCCACTTTAAAGAGGCAGAGGGAAGAAAATGGTGCTCATTAATCATTCTGCCACGACAACACTACGGGGTGATTTCTGCTCTACACCTTTTCTCACAATAGTATGCCATTTAATTGCTTTTAAAAAAAGCTTTAATGATACAGACCAAAAGCTGATCTTAGTAACATCTTTGCCACTGAAGTGGAATTAAGGACACAGTTGGTAGTTGACAGAAATGAGCAACTGAACCATTTCAAAAAAGGCAAATGTATCTCAAACATCAGTCAGGCTGAACACGACGCTTTCTGCAATGGTCCAGTCAAACACCTTCTATCTTTCCTGAAACCAAAACGCCTTTTAACTTTCTGTCTGACCAACACGTATCATTAAAGGCTCTTTTGACCCAGGACCTTCTTGTCCCTAAGAACCTCTCCCTGAGAGGCAGGTTTTACAGAAGCTGCAAAGACGAAAGGGGTGGAGGACACTGATGGAGTGCCAAAGAGGCTTTATAAAAATTAAGAGTCGTAGACCACCGGGTGTTCAAATAAATGTGGCGCATATCAGCAGAGCCTGCTTTTCAGCAGCACCCAGCAGGCTGGGTGCTGGTTATGCAGCGGGCACTTCACTAGGATTGCATTAGATGGCAGGAACTCCTCTGAAAAAAAAGTTATTATTAAAAGTTTATAAAAAATTATTATGAATGCGCCAGATTTGGAGCTGACCTCTTCTGACCTAGATCACAAGAGCTTGAAACTGCAAACCTGTGTGGGTATCGCAGAGAGCTAATAAGACGAGGCAGTGTTCAGACAGCGTATGCAGACTCCTTTTATGAGAAAACATGTCCAAAAGCCAGTGAATGACTTTTGTATTTGTGCCACCGACTCTAACGGACGCGTTTCCAGTGCGATTCAGGCCGCTTCTGCTGTCCCTACTCGCGCTGTGTGTGCACGGCCCTTTCCCTGCTGAAGGGACAAGCCTGTGACATGTGCCCTTCTGGAGATGCCTGATGAACACACCACACACAAGATTCCTAAATGCATCCCTGCTTTTACATCACTGGACTTTGCAACCAAATTCTCTGATCTCAAAATGCATTGTTTTTTTTTTTCTTTTCTCCCCGTGTGGGATTTACTACTTAGTTGATAACATTTCAGCTTCTGAGATGGCAGAGCTGCCCAGTCGTGTTTTGCGGGGAGGGCTTGACTGAAATCACACCAATTTGTACCTTTTCTGGATTCGAAGGAATAGCGCCTTTCCCACATCGTTACCAGGAAGCAGAATTTCTGAGCGCTGCAGGAGGAACTAGACCCAAGCAATGGCAGCACAGGAGCAAGAAAGGCGCCCAGCGCTGAGAAAAGTGTTCAGAATTCAGGCTGGAGGCACGAAGAGGATGAAAAATGTCACTTGTGGGGGAGGAGGGGAGAGAGAGGAGGAATGCAATTCGTGAATAAAGAGAGAGGTCGCTTTGCCTCTGGAAAAACATCTGTGACCATCTTCTCCCAGCCAGGAACATGCACCGTGACTCTATCCAACCCACACAACATGCTCCGAGTTGTAAGCTTTGCATCTGTTATCCTTCACTCTCTCAGCAGAGCTAAGGCCAATTTAGAAGAGATTACCTTTCCAAGATGAAAAACCTTCCTTTCTCCAAGAGCTACGCAGGAAAACATCACCGGACACAGGAACGTACCCAGCAAACTTACTGGAAAACATTTACCTCGGTGGAAAATGTCACTTTGCTCAGGTACCAGAGCGCAGCGTTGTTTTAGACAGCACCTTAAAAATTCCTCTGGGATCACTTTTCTTAAAGCGGTGAGTCTCAGCGTCGAAAGAGCTCCCTAGGAGGCTATTTTTGAGGCAGTCCCTAGCTAGGAGTGCTGAATTTGATTTTAAAAAAATAAATAAACGCTGCTTTCGGAGCTGCAGATCAAGGACAGGTTTCCCTTTAGAACCAGGATTGCCAGTGAGGGGCACGACACCAGTTTGCGGTGCTGTTCTCCAAGCCCTGCCGCCTGTGACTGAGGAGAACACAAGCACTGTCCAATTCATCACACGTAAAAGCCCCAGACTTGGTGAAATCAGGGAATTTCATTATTGCTCAGGGTTTCACATGGGAGCGGAGAGCTCTGCGGGCCAACGGCCCAGCCAGGCTTCAAAAGAACGAGAAGCAAAAGCTGCTTTTTAGGTGAGCTGATCTTTTTAGCTAGAGAGCGAGAAAACAAAGAAGGGAGGTAAGGTCATAGAGCAGGTCGATGGCAGGAACAGAAATAGAGCACAGATCTCTCTCCTTCCCAGCTGGTGTCCTACTCACAACAAGGTCTCTCCAGCTGGAGCAAAGCCTACCCTAGAAAATTTGGCCCCGTACAAGCAAAATTTCTTGTTTTTTTAATATATGGGTTTTAAAAAAAAAAATTATTTTTTTTTTTTAATACATGGGATTCAAGGCTCACGCTTGTGCCACAGTATTAGTCTGATGTACATTTATTTTGTCTACATTATCTTTCCATTCAAGCACTTCAATATGTCTGGAAATCAGAGATAAAAAGGGATAACACATTCGACACAGTAACTCCCAAAGAGGCAGCCCTGGTGTGAAGAACACTGAATTCCCATATGATATTATTATATTGCCTTCTTTGCCGCACAATGTTACAGTAAGTAAGGGGATTATCTGCCTGGCTCCCAATATATAGATGAGGAACCAAAAAAAAGATAATAATAAAATAGCTTTTGTTTCAGTAGTTTTCGTCTATTTGCCGACAGGAAGACAAAATCCTGCCTATTCAAAACACTCACCTCCCGCAGCATCACCCTTTTTTTCCTCAAGAAATCGTCTCTGTCTAATCAAAGGCAGAAAGGAGAAGGTAGAGGAAGCTAGAAGATGACCCAGACAATGACATGATAGCTTACACATGCAGCTCCTTTGCAGGGTAAGAAGCCTTTAGGTGGACGCTGCCCCCTGGGGCTGGTACATCTTCCAGGGCATGTTCCTGCTGAGGGGGGGTGAGCTCTCCCTCGTTGCTTCAAGGCAAGTCGGAGAGGAGAGTACCCCAGAAACTGCAGAGTAGGAATAGAGTTACATTCTGATGATGGTCTGTGCCTGAGACCATGAGAGAGGTACAGGTAAACCATTTCTGAGGTTTTCAGGTCTTCCCTTGGACACTGGCTATGGAGAGAAAAGCAAGAGACGAGGTTGTGCCAGCTCTCTTGCTTCAGGGAAGGACTTGCAGATCAACGAGAAGAGCCTCCACATTTCTGGAAGCCCACTCACCCAGCTGCAAGGATGTAGAGCACAGCTGGAGCGGACAGGCCAGCACTGGAGCATCTGGATAGAATTCTAGAATCGTTAAAGCTGCAAATGACCTTCAAGATCATCAAGTCCAACCGTCTACTAAACATTATCATGACTCCTAAACCACGTCCTGAAGCGCCACATCCACACGGTTTTTGAACCTCTCCAAGGATGGTGATGCCACCACCTCCCTGGGCAGCCTGTTCCAAGGCCCCACCACACTCTCAGAAGAAAAACTTTTCCTAATATCCAACCCAAATTCCCTATGGGGCAACTGAAGCCCATTTCCTATCTCTGTTTACCTGGGAGAAGAGACCAACACCCACCTCACCACAACCTCCCTTCAGGGAGTGACAGAGAGCACTAAGATCTCCTCTCAGCCTCCTCTTCTCCAGACTAAACTATCCCAGCTCCCTCAGGCGCTCCTCATAGCCGGGGCGGCACGAACTCCGACTACGAAATGACACCTTGCGCCGAAGGCACCGCGCCGCGGCTGGCTAGCGCACGGCGAGGAGCAGAGAGCCCTTCTCGTCTCAGCTGTGCCCAGCTCCTGCCGGGATCAGGTCCTCTCACCTGACGTGCCATTCAGCCTGGAGTCTGACCCAGTAATTAAGATGTCCTTCCTTGTCTGTTAAGTGTGGAAACCCTCTCCCTCTTTACCCTAAACATTAATTTGGGAAGCAAAATGCCAGAGTGACTGCCTCTCGCGTGTAATTTTCCCCCTCCTTCAGATTCCCTCGCTTCCTTTATTTAGTGCCAGCAGAAAACAATACGGTTTCTTTCATTGTCTTCTATTAAGACTTCCAGGGGAGGGGGGAGATTATTACTGCTCCAGCCTGTGACGACATAATAGGCTCCTGTCCCAGAAAACAAAAGTCTTTGCAAGACGATGAAGAGACAAGTCCTACTTATGATGTCACCGAAAAGACAGTAGTAGAAATAAAGAAAGGAAGCGGGGGGGGGAGAGAAGAATAAACATCTGTATATTGGGAATAACAATAACACTTGTTCTGCCTTTTCTTTCTGAAAGCTGCTTCAAATTGTGCCTTGTACAGAAGAGAAAAGACTTTCCTTGTATGTGTGTGTGTGTGCGCACAGATGGATTTATAATAATAATAAAAAAACCTCCATTGAAATGCAAAGTTTAGGATTTCCCCCCTCCCCCTCGAAAATAAGGAGATCAAATAGTTCTTGACAAAGAAAACTGTTCCGGTGCTTTTTTTTTTTTTTTTTCCCCCCTTCTTTCTGATCTTCTCAAGTTCTACCCCTTGTTTAACCACGCAGAGCAAGACGTAGGATTCTTTTCAAAAGCGAAATGTGTGTATTTCTGGCTCTAGGCTTTAGTGGGTATAATTAACCAGGTATGTGACCGGCAGCAGCTAGAACTATAGGCACTGACTTGCCTTCCGTGCCAGCACAACTGGGATAATTGGGAAATCACTCCTCACTCGGGGGGTTTTTTTTCTCAGAGGACAAGGCAGGAGAGGATGCTGGGTTTGGAGCGTGGCACGGACACGGAGAGGTGATCCCTGTCCTAGCGCCAAGTGGCCGCATCCGAACAGCACCGAGAAACGCCGCGGAGAAGCACGGGCCTGAGTCCCGCGGCAGCACGCTCGTGTCCACGCGGCGAGACGCTCGAGCTACGGCCGCAACGCTCCCGAATCCAGGGGCGGCTCGGACGCGGCCCCGGCTCGGCACCACGCTGCCGCTGCGTTTTCTGTTGGGTCACAGCAATGAACCGCGCTACCCGTGGCTGCCGCGGGGACGTTCCGGATTGTCTACCAGCGAGCGGTGCTTGTCGCTCTGTTTAGAAAAGAAAGGGGAAAATACCTGGATGGTTTTCACATCCTATGAGCGAGCACAGGGCTTGTTGGCCACGGACGGGTAAGGGGAGAGGATGAAGTACTCTCTCTGGTGCAAAGAGGGAAACCAAGGCACTGCAAGTCTCCAGCAGAGTTTGCTCCCCGGGTCTGCGGAGATGCTAAAGCACCAGGAGAGATCGGAGGATGACAAAGCACAATCCCGCGCAAGGAGGAACGACAAAGTCACTTCCCGCTGCCGCTGGTGCGGGGAGTCGTTCCTCACCGATTGCCTACAACCCCAACGCAAGCAGCCTCATCGTGGCAACTGCTCCGAGGACCGTTTCTTGCTGTTGAAGGCAGCGTTCTAACAAAGGTGGGCGTTATTTGAGAAACAGAACCAAACCGAGATCCTCCTCTGATCTACCTTCTCGCGGCACCGTTATTAGATCTAGATGCGTGCATATTAATAATAACAATTGTACTTGCAATTAACTTTAAAGCCCACCATCAATCCTTCTTAGAATTCAATCTGATGCACAGCCAGAGGGAAGGGACGCGCGCACCCAATTCCATTTTAACCCCTTCCTTTTTTTTCGCGTGCCACCGTCGGGTTTACGGCGAACACTAAACCACGGCGGCTCTCGCGTTTCCCAGCCAGAGCCGAAGAGTTAAATTTGCCGTTGCGGGGAGGTTGGACATCATCGAAACCTAAACTATCAATAAGTAAAGGGAGGAGAACAACGCGCTCCTCCCTCACGTGACTGATGTTACTAGTGGAATTAGGAATTAACTACAAGATTCAAGCCACCATTTTAATTCATCGGCCAAAGCTGGTTATCGGTACAGGCATCGTAAGCAGGTGGCCAGCTTGCCAGCTACCATGGACACAACGACCAGTATAATGCAAAGTGGACCGGGAGGTAATAATTCAGCCGATAACCCCCGACACACTTTATTCAGTTGCTAATTCGCTCTGTGCGCAGGAGCTGTAACCGGCGTTTAAAGATGTGCTGCGATGTTTAAAGCCTAATTTATTCTCTTTATTAAAAATGATATCAAACAATATTTCACTCTCCCTTTTGGTGAAGATTAACTGTTTATGATCCCCGTGTGTTACGTGGGGCTATAACCATTATTCACGTCAACCGTTTGGTTGGGGCATCTGAGGCCCTTTCAGATTAATCGTCGGGCGGTTTATTTGTTAAAGCGGAGGAGGTGCCGCGGAAGGAAGCGGCCTCAAGTCTGAGGCAACTTTATGCCAAGGACTACACACATTTATTTGAACGCGATTATTTATAATGATTTTTATATTTTGAAGCTTTTTGTCGCAGGTCGAGATATATTTTCAAATCTGAGTACAGATTTATTGCTAAATTTATTTAACATCCGCTTTTCCGCAACTGGATTCATTCTAACCCCATATATTAGACCACTGTCTAAGCAGCTACGCTTCCCAGGGGTTCAAATGTTCAGCAATGTGTAAGATGCATCATCACCGATGCCAGTAGGTCAATAACACCATGGTCAAGCCACACCACCTGAACCACCTTCCACCACAACCTGGATGAGCACACTGGGCGTCAGCGTTTCCAGTTTCCCCGGGGAACGGATTTATTTTTTTCTCCTCTGCCCTGTCTGGCACATTTCCTCACGCACCTTTTTGCCTTGCACAGAAAGCAAAGCTCATTCCTCGTGTCTACTTTAGCCCACAAAGACCAGTGCTGATCCTCCAGGTACTCCACAGGTCCCAGTTGAAAGGAATTATAAAAGTCACACAAACACGCGCGGCGTATCAGGGCAACACTTGGGGAATTTCTAGGGAAATAAGGCTATTTCTTTTAGCTGCTTGCAGTCAATGAAATACTGTTACGAAAGCAGGTCCCTCCTGTTAAGGAGGTGAAGCTTGAAATAACACAATGGAATGAGTGTAGAAATAGTCAGGAAAGGCCCTTCTAAAATGCAACAAAGAGAAGTTCTCAGTCGGCTGCATCTCTGGATTCTCAGTCGGCTGCATCTCTGGACTTTCTAAATTTTAACCCATAGAGAGCGCTTTGATATTTTTTGTCTGCCATAAAACCCCACCAGCCCTGGGCTTGTCATCGAAGGCGCAGATGTCAAGAGCATCCCGCCAGCGGCAGAGCCGGCTCCGCAGGAGGACGCAGCTCCATTCCGCAACACTGCAAACTGGGAGCCGTTCCGCTACCTTCAGCACGCTGCACTGGTGCTGTGGGGAGCAGAATGCGGGCCACTGACTGGGAAAGGGAGGTCAGGACATGGGGTTTTTGCTGTAAAGCTGAGCTCAGGGTGAATGGCTCTTAGGCCTCTGCACCTGGGTGGGGTGGCACAGATTTAGAGCTGAGTGGCTGGGGAGCAACTCTGGTTTCCCTCGGTCTAAAGGGGATCCTAACATAGAGTCAGGGAAAGCGGGCAAGGAAATAAGCTGGCCAACAAGAGCTCCCTCCATCCTTCATCGCTCCCATCGCGCCACCGAGCTTCATGTCCTTCTCAGTCAGAGCGATGCCAGTCAAGAACAGTTCAATAAAGAGTCCGTAGCTACGTCCCACAGAACCCATGTTGGTGATGACAAAAGTACCCCTTCAGTTCTACTATTCGGGCTCCCTTTCTTACTTGGTCCCCCCAGGCGTACGGGTGTAGCTCCCTGGACACACAAAGTCACCCGCACACCCGCTTGAGGTGCACCTTTGCAGAGGGCAAGTCACCCAGGAGAACAGGCCCCGCGCTCCGGGCGCTGCAGAAGCGACTAAACAAAAGCGGTCGCTCATCTTGGGCAAATGGAAATGTGACGCCAGGAACACCAGGAGATTCAGTTTGAGATCAGGGGGATAAAATAAGTCCCTCCCGCTCTGCACCTCTAAAGAAGGGAGGATCGAGCTGGAGCTCCTGGGATAAAGAGGCTGTGGTCGAAGCACAGAGCTGGGGATTTGGTCCCAGGTCTTTCCTGGACTCTGTTCCATGAAAAATGGGGGCGACCGCACTTTCCTGAGAGCCTGACAGCTTATCTTGGAAAGCGACCGAGATAAATAGATTAAAACTGTGCTGGTGGAGAGCCATGGAGAAGAGGGTCATGCGACAGCCTATTCAGACAGTTCCTATTATTAATATGTAAAGCTGTCATACTTCATAAGATCACATCCAATGTAATCAAGAGGATTTAGTTCACTAATATAGCAGCAGTCACACTAGATAAGATTGCTTATAGGGATAAGAGTGTACATTTGTCGCTCCATTTTAATTAAAAAAAACCTTAATAAAAGGTTGTAATGATAAACTGATAAGCAATTGCATTCTCCCCTTCTCCCAGTAGGTTACTGCACAAAACTCATATTGCCATTAGAAACCTCCCACAAGACACCACAGGACGTACATCAATGTTGGCTCAGCAGCAGAGAGTTACTGGTCACCCCACTTTGTACGTTCAATTCCTGCTAACTAGATTTTTGTTTTGGTTTTTTTTTTTCCCCCCCACCTTGATTCACAAACGATTTTGCCAGACGGGGAACAACCCGCAGCGAATTTATCACACATCCTGGCGTTATGACTAAGTGGGAAGAAAATCCTCTCTCCAAAGAAAACTAATTTGAAAACGTAAGTCATTCCGGCGAGGCAGCCCCGCTCATGTTCTCCCTCGAAAAGCAGAGGCTGGCTCGGCGGTGGCACTGCTAACAACATTCCCCCCTTGTTAGGCAAGGTGTTAAAGCCTAACTCTTCCCCTTTTTTTTCAGGAGATGAATGATAAAATGGTGTGATGCAGAGCTCTGGCCTGGTTGGATGAGAGGTGCACGTCGATTTGCACAACTGAGCATCTACGTTCCAGCAGCAGCGTGAAGAGGCACGCCGCTATTGAAATTCCAGCTCCTTTTGCAGCTGCAAACTGTAATGGCAGCAATAATAAAGCAGAAGCTGTGCCATCCATTAAAAAGAACCCCAGACACTCTACCCTGTTTGTTTTGCCTCTGATTTTGAACATTCAGCACCAGCTGAACTTCTCCTTCGCGACTCATTACAAACCTCCTGCCTCTTTTCCTACGCCCAGGTTACTGTGGTACCCAGAGAGGAGCGCTCAAGATGGGAGGAGGGATAAAACCCCAGCTCCCCCCTGGGCTGGGCGACTGCCTTAGCCCGAGGTTCGCGGTTCTCTCCGTCGTGCTGAGCCTCAGCTGCTCGGAGGGCAGGATGGAGCTGGCGGTGCCTCGCACGCCTCTGTACGGCAGACGCTTTTCTACCGACAAAAATTTGGGAACTTCAGAGGCCAGCTGCCTCGGGCGTAGCCAGGCACAGAAGCCGGCGGACGAGGTGCACGTGTCCTGCTGGCGGTGCCTCGCTACTGGGATGCGACACCAGTCGGAGCCGCAGCAACGGGACAGCCTCTGAGGCCGGTTGCGGAAGGTTCTAAGCTCCTGTGCAGGCGGAGGTGAAGATGCTCACAAGTCCTGAAACTCTCTCTGCTGTCTCAGACATAGAAACCATTTGTTTCAGGTCACAAGTGCTGGTGAGTTAGATACAAGTTGAATCTTTAGCTGACAAAAGTCTCCCCACGTCACGCACGGTGGAATAAGGCGTCCGCGAGCAAAGCAAAGCCTGAGCAACCTCCGCTGCTCCTCCCAGCAGAGCAGAGCAGGCAGCTCCTGCCCCCACCACGACGTGGTTCTGCAGCTTCCAGGGAAGGGTTTCTCTGCTTCGTAAAGTCTCACAATCATCGGACTTCATTACTCAGACCGCGTAGGAAGAGCGAGATCTACAGGACGGGTCGCGCAGAGTCCGCGGGCTTTGTAAAAAGCCACGGGAAAAGGAAGACCTCGCTCTAGGTTACTCGAGAAACCTTGTGCTAAACTCCATTACTAAGGGCAGTAGCGCAATCCAAAAATCGATTTGCACATCTCGGCAGCGACAAAGTGGGAAGCGGCCCTGGGCCAGCGGCGGCCAAGGCCCCATCGCCCCGCTTCACGCCGGGCCCCAGCCCTCGTGCCGACGTTCTCGGCGCTGCCTTCTGCAACACCGGGCAGTTAACTGAGCACGGTCAACCAAAAAAGCTACACTGGGTTTTCTGATCCTGAGCAGAGCGTTACATCCCTCTAAGAAAATAGAAATGTATATTTATCAATAATATTTTCATCCTTAGCTTTTTTTTTTTCCGAATCGTGCCAAATTAACACAATAATGGCGATGTTGATTTTTTTTTTTTTATCTCTACTTTTCAGTGAATATGAATGTTCAACTGTGGCAGGGCTTAACTTTGTGTATGAAGAGGAAAAAAAAAAAAATCCTGGTAAATATGTTGTTACTGATTTAAAAATCTATTTGTTCAGTAATTTCTGCTGGAGCCATCATTATCTTGCCAAAGCAGCTGTTGGAATATTAACTAGACACAGCAGTAACAAGTGGAATATAATTAGCACTCCTTGTTCCAGTGAATTTTCAGTTTTAACTAGGAACAATTTGCAATGAATCTCCGTGCTGTTGTAATTAACTTAACTAATGCACCACACATACCGACGACTGTACCGACTGCCGTAGGAAATCACCCGGGGTGCCGCTGGTGGGGCAGAGCTCTTGCCTAATTCTGGCCGGTGATTCCACACCGAGGAGATCCCTCCTTGCTTCCCACAGCCTTGGCTGCAATGAAAGACTGGCAGAGTCTCTCTGGGAAATGACAAGGGGCTACTAAAGCCTCACGCTTGGCTTTTTTTCGGGTGTCGTTTTGCAGCGTGAGCTTTTAATATACAAATTGGTTCCCAGGCATTGAGATTTCAATGGTGAGGGCAGAAATACGGGTGTAAAAGCCAGTTTTCCCAAGGAAAGCTGCACAGCCACGTGTACCGTTAACTTTTACTGCCCCAAGTAGCTCTTTGAAGCCACTGGTATAAGCCAGAGGAGCCAGAGAAGCTTCTATTAAGTAAATAAATCGCTAGCACTGCTCTGGTCTCCAGCAACACGGCAGTCACAGCGTGCTCTGGGGCTCACCTCCCCTCTTTACCAGCCCCATCTCCGTCTCTCTCTTGTTTTTACTCTGGAGATCGGCACGAAATCATAGTCCTGCAGTATTTATGGAATGGGCAAATTCTTCACGGGCCTCGGTCAGCCCTGAGATCTCACTGGACAAAGTCTTGCCTTCAGCAGTTGGGGTTCAACCCCCCACTTACTGCACCCAAGTGCCTTCTTCAAACCAAGCAACCCAGAGACTCCATCTCCACCATCTTCAAACTACATGAGTTTCTCCTGCCCTCCTTGCCCAAGGAAAACTCTCAGGGAAATAGCAGCAAACACAGATAGAAGTTTTTTTCTGAGCTCTCCTTGTCTTGTTACCTTCGGAAGCTTCGCGGTCGTTTAAGGCCGTCCGAGGTACTGAGATCCCTGGAGATATTCAAGGTCAGGCTTGATGAGGTTCTGAGCAACCTGCTCTAGTTGAGGATGTCCCTGCTCCCTGCAAGTGGGCTGGACTAGATGACCTTTAGAGGTCCCTTCCAACCCAAGGCATTCTAGGATTCTACGATCAAGATTTTCTCGTGAAACATCACACAATCCTCTTCGGACTTAGCTCCTGGAAAAGTGCTGTGGGAGAATCTCAGCTTTCCAGCTCTATTAGAAACAGGTAAATCGCTCCCTAGACCTTACAAACGCTTCCAAAAAGTGCCCCCGTGGCAGATTTGAAGGGTCACATCGATCCAGTAATTTTTCTTTAAATACTTAGTGTACTTGGAAGGGGAAATAAACTGAAAAACTTTGACAGCATAAAAACAAATCAGAAATAGAAAAATACAAGAAATTAAACGGGAAATTGGCTATTTTTACAAGCAACTGGAGCGCTACAAATAGCAAGCCAAGCTGATACTTAGTCATCAATATGGAGAACAAAGATGAAAAAGAAGCGAGAAATGGGGTGGGGACCTTAAAGAGCCGCTTTCATTTCTATAAATAGTCTCTCTTGCCTGCGTTTCTGCAACAGAAAGGAGTTGGGAGCTGGTCCATCTTTCGGACACCTTCATCTCAGCCTTGCAGAGGGGAAGGTACGTGCTGACGCGTTCTATCAAAACCTCCTGCGTCGCACGGAAGAAGAGCCAGGGAAGCGGTGGCTCAACGAAGGTTGTCAAAACCTCTTTAAATCAGGCGTGAGCTCCCAAAACCCCAAGAAAAATCCCGCCACCTATAACTACGCCGAGCGAAAAGCTGCATATTTTTTTTATTTTTTATTTTTGGCCACAGGAGACATTAGGGAAGAAGGCAACGGGAAAATATATTAAGTCATGCTGTTGCAAAAGGCGATTCTTGACATCTAACTCCTGCAACGCAAGTGAGGTGGGATCCTCTCACGCTCCTTAAAAAGCATCACTTCACGCTTCCTTGTCTTTTTCCATTAAGATCCCACACGCGTGGCTATTCATCCCCTCAGCACACAGGAGCCAGATTGTTTGCCGAAGTGATAGATGAAAAATTCATTCTGTTTTGAGGATGTTTAAACATTCAAAGCAGGAGTGTAACCGGCTGCTGGGCAGCCGGCTTAGCGCTTACTCTCCAGCTCAGAGTCTCTAAGGTTCAGGCTGCAAAATTTCCAAACCCACTCGCGGTCAAATAAAAGCATCAGAAATTTGGCCTGGATTTATTATTCTTTTTTTCCTTTCTTTTGTTTTTTTTTTTTTTTTTTTAATAAGGATTTTTCGCTTTATAGATCCATCCACACGGTAGCGTTTTACAATTTATTCTCCTGAGCCTGAGCAGGGCTGTTGTGCTTAAAGTAATGAAAATGTCGGAGTCCAAAGGGAAACATCTCTCCGTGTTTGCGTGTGCGTGTACACATACATATATTATTTTGAAAAATAAATTGATAGACACCCCTATGAGATCGTGTTTGCAGGCTGAGTTTCCTACCCCTGTTTTTTTTTGGTTTGTTTTGTTGCTTTTTTTTCCCCTACAAGACTAAATCAAGACGTTTAATGCTACGGAGGCAAAAGATGTGAATATCTAACCCTTCCTCACCCGGTACGTGCTCGAACACACACAAAGCCAAGGCGGAAAATCACGGTGCTTTCTCAGCAGATCCACATTCCCCCCCTCCCCGCTCCCTTCCCTGCAGAAATGGTGTCATCTGTTTTCCCTGTAACTGGAACTCGTGATGTCAGGGCTGCTGACGGCAGTGTCAAGAAATCAGCTGAGCCGCCGATACCGGCATCTGCACGTTTGACTTTTTTAGTCTTCCTGCTTTATAGGACCGAAAATCCCCGGTTGAATCTGCACCCACCGTAAAACACCCGCGTATCCCGCCGCAGAAACGGCAAATGCTCTTCTCTATTGTCAGCCATGGCTGTCCGAGGCCAAAAGAAAGAGGTCACCCATAATAATAAGGTCAACCATCACCATGGTATCTGAGCACCGGTTGATTTAAAGAATGCTGTAAGAGTCTATGGAAAACGTAGAGGCAGCAAAGGAAAAGCACTCAGAGGAACTTCAGGAATAATTGCAAGGCAATTAAGACATGCCACCAAAATGAATATTTTGGATCAGAGTTCATCTGAAGAAGGGTTGCCGCTGTCGTAAAAGTTAGAGACGTTCCGGCTCGCTTAGGCTCTCGCGTGCGACTCGGCAGCCAAACCCACAAAAATCCACGGGTTTGTATCCATAAAAATCCTCTCTGAGAGGAAAGCCTTGCTTAAAAGGACATGACCATGCCCCTCAGTAGCTCTCGAGTCTCTGACATTAATGGGTGGCCAGCACCGCTCAGGATCAAGCTCTGAGGCTGGAAGTATTGCTAGGCCAAAGTTGGGGAAAGTGAGGCGGGAAAAGATGGAGCTGCTGCGCTTTTGGAACAGGCTTTTCACAACCGTTTCCGCACCTGCAACAGGCAACACCTTCAGCTTAGATCCGCCAAGTCCCACCGTTGAAACGCACGTGGGTAAAACGGCACCGAGGCGGATCGGTGGGATTCCTTTTGTTACCGACGGCTCGGGTGAAAGGATCTTTGTTTTCAGGCTAAGGGAGCGAGCGCAGATGGGCTGCGATCCTGTCGTGCACCCACCGCAGCGGCCGGCACCGGAGGAGCTTTCTAGCAGGTTAAGCTGCCTGACCCCATCAGGGGAGCACCTGGCGTGTGCTTAGCAAAATGATGGCGTTTCTGGTAAAAAAGAAAGGGCCTTGATCCATCTCCCTACGGCCGCTGCCTGTCTGAAGCCCGTGTCAACCCCAAGCATCTTCTCCCCATCGAGCGGGGAGCGGGAATGGGCTCTGCTTTCCGCAACGAGCAGCCCCACTGAATCCGGCCAGGGGTTCAAGGAGAGGTTTACAATTCAAACTCAGCATGTTTTGCTTCAACGCTGTAACCACAAAACCTTTGGGTGAAGGGGATCGTTGGGGCAGCGCCAGCCCAGCGGGTCCCCATCCCCAAAAAGCACTGAAGGGATTACGAGCACAAGTGAAAACCCCCCAAAATCTCTTTGGAGAAGCAAAGGCAGCGTTCGGAGGCCGCTTTTCCCAGAACCGCGCGGCGACTTTCAGCAGCCGGATTGTGGTGAGCGAAGACGTGGTTGTTTATCTACAAGAGGCGAGGATTTTTTTCCTAGAGGGCAAGTGCACCTCTAGGGAGGACTATTTTGGTCACTGCTACAGGTGTAGCAGGCCCCGTTATACATCGAGCTTTGCCGGGATGCAGCTGTAAATACATTTAAAATTCTCAGGATTGAAAATCAGGGCCGATGCTCCCCCAGCCCGGCCCCGGCCCCGGCGGAAGGCAAACGCAATCACGGGGCAGCTTTGTTTCTTTTTTATGATCCCCACCGTACAGGAGCCGTTGATGTTTATTATGAAATATTATGATTTAAGTGACTCCGGTAGTTCATGAAAAATGACCCCTGTAAACGCTGCCTGGGCAACCAGATCCAGTAAATTAGCACATTCCTTAGCACGCTCCTCCTCGCTGGATATTGTTTGTTAACTTCAATGGGCCTAAATGGACAGCTCAGTAGCCTATACATAAAATCTGGAAATGATTATCTTATTAAGGACCATTATCGGAGCGGTTTAGTCCCGCGCTGTATCCTGGATGCGAATGAGAGAAAACCTGAAGTTGCCGTTACTTTTAGACAAAGTGCAAATAAGCTCTTCATTGCATATTAATGAGCTGCTAATACTCCGCACCCAGCTTTATGCAGATTAGAGCGATGCTGTTTGCACAGTTGTATCATTCAAACTTTTTCATTTCGAAGCGCCTCGAGTGAGCTTTGAAAACAAACTCATACTTGATACCCTGCAAGTTAAACCAAACACAACGCTCTTCCTACAGAAATACAGAAGTGAAGCTGCGGGCTCGGTGAACCCCTTCAGCTGACCGGGTTTTGCCTTCAATATAGCAAAAATTATATTTTTTTTTTTATGATTTCGGTGTCAAACTTCGCAGATCCAAACCGCGGCTCAAGAAAGGATTCGAGAACAGAGTGAGACCCCTCCACGCTTGAGATGATTCGTAATTTTAATCACGTTGAAATCCCAGTGATTGCAGTGAGATGCGGACGGTGTTTCAGTGCCGCTCCGAAGGAAATATTTTCTTGATTCAGGACTTCAGAGAAAACATCTCATCTTTGGACCCAATCCTGTAACCCATCGCTCTTAACTCAACCAAGCAACCCAGGCTCCTTCTGTCCGTGCAAATTCCTCAGGTATCAGAGGCAAAACTGCAAACAAAAGTATAAATCCTCGCTGGCTCTAACAGGCAGAATATCAGGTCCACAGGAAGAAATGGAGATGATAAATGTGATAAATAACCACTATAACTTGCTAAGTAATAGCTTTATTGCAAACAAGGAACCGCTTCTAGCTGTAAGGAAGGTGGGAAGAAATACATATAGGCTATTCCAGAAGAGTAATAACGCGCTTCGATGTAGCTTCAGCAAATTTGATTCCAGAAGAGAATCAACAAAATGCTTGATGGATCTTAATTTTTTAAGCTTCGCTTGTTCTGTTTCACTGCTACCTGATAAAATAGCTACTCAGTCTCCAATAAGAGTTCTCCTTATAAACCCATCCAGTTCATATTTACAACACTGCATCTGAATAAATAAAAGAAGTAAAAAAAAAAAACCAACGGAGTCGTGCGGGCAGCCGGCACCTCTTTTGGAAAACAAAAGGAGGAAGGACTGGCCCAAATCTACCTCTCCTCCCCGCAGCCGGTCCCCCAAGAAAAGAGGTGGATTGGTAGAGGGACGGTTTCACTGGAAGAGTCGCTGCTGAATCCCGATCTGCGGCAGCAGCAACACGGCCGACGGCACCGGCCTGGGGTGTGGGTTTGGTTTCTGGTTGTGCCACTAACCTGCCCTGCAGGGTGGGGACACACTGGCTGCTTTTCCTTCCTCTGCTGAAGCAAACAGCAATATTTGATAGTAATCCTTCGTGAAGCGCTGTTGTTTCTACAGAGAGGAAGCACCGCGTTCAGACAGGAGTACCGTATGTGTCTGGAGGGTTTTTTTTAAAAGGGAATTTACAGTCGTGGTTACAAGGAAGAAAAAGCCCGAATTTTCAAGAGCTCCCATCTTGCAGGGACTCACACGGACACAAGCATTCCTTTCTTTTGCTACCACCAAATGAAACGCATCTTACTGGGTTTGAAAGGGTAGATTCTGGCTACAAAACAATCTGAGGACCTTAACAGCAAAAGTACAGGGCTTTCTGCTACCAGCGTTCCCACTTCCACCATCCCGGGGCTGACAGAACCATTCAGCCAGGCGAGGGAGGTGAGATGCCTGGTGCTCCATCAGCAGCTTTCTGGGACCGCTCGGCTTCACCTCAAACCCTCAGACGTTCGTATTTACCCGAGATCATCACGAGCGCTTCGCAGCCATTACCAGCTCTTCGGTAAATAACGGGGACGCTGTCGAAAGGCAGAACATACAAACGCTCAAATACATAATTAATGCGGGTTTACCCTTGAGAGCTGTTGTTGGTCTCCTGGGTAAGTAATAGGTCTTTTATTGTTTAGACTTAAAGATCTCCTGAGCCTCTTTTAAGGACGTGCTTTGAGCGGTTAAGGGAAGAAGGAAAAAAAAATTACCCACAAGAAACCTATAGGTGATTTTGGCAAGAAACCAAAACGGCCATCCTGCCCTGCTTTGCCCTGGCAGGTCTTCACAGAGAAGGACTAAACAACAAAACTATCCGCTTCTGCTCTTGCAGAAGACAAGAATTTGAGTGAAGGATGAGGATGCAGGTCTGATCTTACTTTGAGGAAGACCCCATCCAGCTGCTGCCCTCCCAGGAGCTGGCTGGGAGCTTGCAGAAGGGTTGAGCAACAGCCCGGCAAGCACAGGGAGGACTCTTGGGATCCAGAGACCAGTGAGCATGAAAAGAAGCGGAATCTGAACCAACAGCTTAAAGGTAAAACGACATTTATGGTTCTTTGTTAGTTCTTAGGAGCATCCAAGCCCTTCACCCTCCTGATTTAGAAGGATTAGAGCATAAAATTCCTCTATGGCATCTGAACAAACCATTTCTAACCAGCTCGGTGAAGCCCTGGTGACCTTCTCCAGCTGGGCTGGGCAACCACGTTCGAGGGGAGAATGCAAAGCAAATTCAAGCAACGGCGCGCTCACAAACGGCTCCTTAACATGATCCTAAAACCCCCCCAGAGATGCTCCTGGTGTTCCATAAAAACCATTACTACGTCCTATGGTTTTGCACACATTCGACATGTTCATTCTTCATCAGCACGAAAAGCCACTGTTCCTTATTTTCAACAGCGCGGGGAGAGCCAGGATGGGCCCAGAGGCAACATCCCCCATGGCTGTGCACGTTCCATCTTCAGGGGACCTGCCGCTGCGATTCCCTTTGACACCGTTTTGGGATTTCTCGATGCTAAAGCCACTTCAGGACCCTCTTTTAGGCTAAAGGAGGAGACTTTACACCTCCTTTAACACACCTCAGGGACGAGCGTGGGCGCAAACAGGGTGACTCTTGGCGACTCTCAGCTCACGTTCGGTTCAAAGGCCACGGCCCTCATTTGGGAACGGTGTTTGCAACCACAAGCACGCGGAGCGGAGTCCAGCTTCCCCCCCATAGGCTTGGGCAATAATTACTGCAAGTATTAATGAATTTAGGAGAGAACATCAAGGGGTAATACACCCCAATATCTTTAATTTAGAGGCACAATAGGAACGGCAATACCGCACACCAACGGAGTTCAGCCCTTTCCTACAGCAGGAGAAGGTCAACAACTGTTTTTCGAGATGGACAGCGCTTGCTTTTGCGTTTCCTTTCATAAATGATCACATTAAATTTGCACCATTTGGGCTCCCCTCCTTTGACGTTTAAAACCCGACGTAATTCTGGACTTATTTTCTGGGCGAAGTAGCTAAAGAACAATAGGAGCGTCACAACGGAAGAGACACGCGGCGTTAATAAATGTGTGTCCATATCAATGTAAACCATACAAATGGCAATAATTTAACGCTGAATATTTTTCTGCCTTTAATTAAAATAAACTAATAAAGATTTCAGAGATGCACTGGCTTTAATAGAATGCAGAGTTATAATTGGTGACCTATTTTAAGCAATTTAATTTCCCATGACCTGTTTTCCAAATTAACATAGTAATAGAAGAATGTTTATTGTGTTTGGGAATATAAGTTTCTCCTTCAAAGATGTCATATGCCTTTGTGATTTAATTTAAAGGTGTGTTCTTTTATTAAAATGTTCATATAAAGAGCTTGTAAATTATGTAAATGTTTCTTTTTTATGGCATTTAATGAGCTTAGAATTTTAAATCAAAGCACAATCAAAGAAAATAAACAAGGACATCTTGAAGATTCAGAAGATCACTTTTTAAAAAAGCCTATCAGCTCGGGCGTACCGAATCCGTTTGAATCCCCTTTTTCTTACCGCCTTCAGGAGGATACTTGCCCCAACTATTTCGTTCCGTTTGTGTGTTTTTGTAAAGACTCATAAACACACCCATACACAAAATTATGTATTTTACACACACAAGCTCAATCTGCAGCTGTTTCCAGACGGCTCTTTTTGGCATCTCATTAAGCTCTTGTGGCATTGTGTACCAAGGGCTGATTAGGTGTTATTTAGAGAGGAAAAAAAAAAAAAAAGAAAAAGAAAAATATTCCCTCGTGCGATTTTGAGGCACCTGAATTATTCACAAGTTGCACAGGGGGCCCATCTCCCAGCTCTGCCGCTTCTGCCCAATACAGTTGAGAGTAAGTTCAATTTTTCAAGCTGCTGTTATCACAGAGCCCAAATCCAACAGTTGGGGCTGAGTTTTAAATATTAAATCCTCACCTTTAAAGAATGACGCGCGGATGGTAGTTTCACGGAGTCCAGGAAAAAAATTACCAGCAAATTTTTTTAATTTTTTTTTTTTTTTTTTTTACTATGGATGTTAGTGACCATTTAATTCTTATTATTGATTTTATCACTCAGTTTGAGGGTAAACCACCTGATAAAATGGTAGATTGAAACCCGTCAGACTGTCCCAGCAGAGGACAGAGGAGCTCACGTGGGGTGAAGGTGCTGCAGGAACCTCCGTGTCCCTTCTGAGACTTCCATGCAGGTAAGGGGCACGACAGGAGCATCGTGCAAACACGTCCTGCACGTGTTACACGGGAAGTAATCCTGCTTTTCCTGATGGGATTATGAAGCGATGATTTACAAGGCTTCAGGAGATCGCCAGTTTGTTTGGTGCCGGGCGGGGACAACGCAAGATTAAGGGCAAAGTAATTCATAGAATCAGGAAAAAAACCACATTTATCGCCCTCTCAAATGCCAAGAATGTGGGAGTGGATTCCTAAGGCGTAGGGAGCAGTGGAATTGTTTCAGGGGGTCACGCAGGGTTGATGAACTACCTCGCCTCCGCAGAAAAAACTATTCTAACGTTTGCAATTTGAATTATTTTGTGCCGCTGAGAAGTCACGGGGGGCAACTTTTAGGAAAAGACCCTCCACAGAACAGACTCTTTAACGTACGAGGGAGGCACAGCGGCCTGCCCAAACGTCTCTCCCGTGCCACATCTCCAAATCGCTTGTGAAATGTTCGGGACAGAAAAGGCTCATGTTGAACAAGAGGAAACTCGTCGGGGCGCTCGTGCTGCCGTAAATATGCAGAGGAGCCGAGCGAGTTTAAACGGGGGGTCAACCGCTTGACTAGATCTCTCGGTGACGAGCGAGACGTCGACACCCAGACAGATGACAGCCTCCTCCTCCTCGTCTCAGTTTCGCTAGGGCTCCGGCGGCCGCGCGGAGTTGTTTCAGCAGAGCATCCCCACAGCGGAGGAGATGTGCTCTGTTAAGGCTTTACAGCTGATGTGTCTTACAACATCAGGGTCTATAGGTAAGGAAGACGCCTTTGGCCCGAGTAGGAGATCTCTGCCCAGCTCTGCTCGTGATCTCAGCGCCTGACACACTTGGTTTAGTATTTTGGGGAACTGCTATTAAAAATATCAGTGATTCATCCGTCATTGATAAACATGCTGAGATGTTCACTAAATGTGCTTCAGCAGCAATAACTCTTTGTAGAGACAGACAGAGAGATGAATGCGCCTCCGACGTGTGGTTCAAGCACGATTCCCCCAGAACAGCCCAAGCTATAAGGTGTTTTACGCTCAGATCCAAGTTTTGTACCCTGACAATGACACCTATGACAGCGCAGCCTCTGCGGGTTGATGGAGTTGGGGTGCCCAGATGGACCCCTTGGCCAACTATCGATGTCCCAGCTCCTGGAAGCATCAGGAAGAAAAGGTGAAACCCTCCACAATAAGGCATTTACAGTTTATTATATTATTTGTTCTTGGTAGTCTTATTAAAGCACCAAATGGCTGAAGGTTCTGCCGGGAAGACTTGAGAGGGAACGACAGTTGGACTTGATGATCTTGAAGGTCATTTCCAACCTTAACGATTCTACGAATGAAATGGCTTTGGGTGGAGAAAGCAAGACCAAATCCACCTTTTTCTCCAAAGACTGAGGCTAACCCAGTTCTGATTTACATCTGCCCATTGAGCTGAAATCCTCCATCCATCTGGATTCCCAAAGCACCCACCATCCGGAGGCTTGACCCAGCCCTTCACCTCAGCTGATGCAAGAAGCCCAACGAGAACGTTCGGGAAGAAGCTGTGAGTTTGCCCGGTTGGTTCGTCCCTCACCGACGCAGTGTGTCCTCCCCGCTCCGGCCACCCCAGCAACTCGTGTCAGAGAGCAGGAGAAATTGGGAGAAAAAGCACTAAAACGGACAATAAAGAGAACACTTTAGAAAGGTACTCATCGGGGATCTTTTACAAGCATTGATTTCTGGGCTTCAAGAGAAGAAAAGGAAGAGAATAACAGTTCAAGAGAAAAATAACAGCCCCCAAAACGCAGACTTCAAGTTGCCTAAATTTCCAGCTGCCTTCCGGAGTGGCAGCCTCAGCTCGCTGTGGTTCATTGCCCGTCCTGCTGGATCCCACCCCTACGTGAGCTTCACCGGGACCTCGCTCCGATACAACCCCACTGTCTCTCTCCTGCCACATTTTCAGGGGTCAAAAGGCCCAACGCTGCTTTCGCATCACTTCCAACCCTGGGGCAATTCGCCTGGCTCCACCGAGCACCCACGGATAGGAACAGCCCCGCCTGGAAGCAAAATCCAGGCCCTCCACTTCCTCTTTATTTTATTTTTAAAGGCTCAAAAATAAAAATGGGAGGTGGGAAGTATCTGAAGATCCCTCTGCATCTTATTTAGTCAAAGGGTAACAGGGAAAAGCATTTTGCTGCTCCCAGGGTGCCCAGTCGGTGATCTCAGCGGCGCGTTATATAACGCTGCCGAATAAACGACGGACAGCCGGGATTTACAAAGCGAACCGAGCACATCAAAGCACCCCGGTGACGACACGAACGCCACTTGAGCGCGCTTGCTGTCGCTCCAAGCATCCTGGAAGGCATCCTGATGCCAGCCTGCCTCTGTTTAATCTGTACGACGAGTTCATCTCACCCTCTGACTCTCCCTCACACAAAGGTCGATGCTTTTTCTGGTCTAGTCTTCCCTTTAGGTACCTGCTCATCCAATACCCTGCCCCACCATCCACCTCTCAGATGGAATGGTCTTGTGTCACTGTAGCCCTATTCCCACTCCTCTGCTCCTCCTTCAGCCCAGCAGGAAAAATATCGCTGAAATCAATCACAGCAGGTCCGATATAGGACAAAAAAAAAAATTATTACTTCTGTGGTTACCAGCCTGGAATATCCACATAGCTCTGCCCTGACCTTACGTGCCTTTGGTTAAAGGGATGTTCCATTATTAATCCAGCTTAGAGCTGGATTAACTTTTAAAGATACAAAAATGCCCACAAGCCAAGTAAGGTGAGAGGTATTTTTGGCCGGTTGGAGCTGGCAGGCTGTTGGGTAGGGTTAGCAAGCGGCTCAAGCTTAGGAGAGGTGCTTTTAGATATAAATCCCGATGAAAAAAAAACCTCGACCAAACAACCCCCAAATAAATTACGTAAGCAAGTAACAACCAGCAGGTCACGCAGGACAGTTAACGCCCTCCCGATATATTTGTACTCTGTGAGAAATTCCCACTACAGATCCAAGCTGCCCACCCTGGAAAGCAGAATCACATCCTAACCCAGGAACTTTGATTCGCCAAGGAGAAGGACGAGGGAAAAATAGAGGAGAGGGGGAGGGAAAGGTCGTTCAAAGGAGGAAAACCAAAAAAACCCGCTGAAAACAAAAACATTTAAGGGCCGACCCAAAGCTAAAATTGATGTCAAGTGGAGGGTTTTTATTTTCCTGCTTTCACCAGACACTGGATCGCGTCCCTAGAGAACCATTTCCAAATGCGGCCTCTCTAATGAAGCATCTAGAATCTGCATCCGGGGGCTGAAAAATCCCCATGATTGCAGCCCCCCCAGGCAGGGACTCTGCCTCGTTTGCTGTTTTACTCAACCTAGCACAGGGTGGGTGCTCCTGAAACGAGACCTGAGGAGCAGGAACGTAAGCGGGAAGGGAGTGGAACAACGGTTGCGATGAGTGAAACGTAGATTTTCGGATGCGTCTGCACAAAGAGAGTTGAACCACCACCCTGAGACACCCCCTCACGTTTGAAATAAGGCCTTTGGGTTTGTAAACACATTTCGGGCATCAACAGAAAGAGAGATCTTAACAAGTCCCCTGAAACAAACTCTTGAATACTTTTCCTTTGTGCCTCTCATGGAAGCCTGCGCCGAGATCTCTCCGCCCTGGCCTGCTGCTGGCTGCAGAACCCACATCCATTGTCCGTTTGCCTCCATCGCTGCCTGAAGAAGGGATTTCTGAGCAGGGTACCTGCTTTGGACCAGGCTACGAGTGAGGGGCTGAGCAGAAGGGGAGAGAGAAGATGTTACAGCACATCTCTCCAGACGTTGAGTAGCGGCTACTTTTTTTGCTCGTTGCCGTAAAGTTCCTCGTTTAGCATTAAAAGGAGGCGATTCTTCCCAGTCTACCTCCGGCTCCGCAAAAAGAAATTAAAAACGCATCAGCAAAACCAGTCAGAGAACGAGAGAAAAAACCAACCCCAACTACCTTTGAGTAAGTATCACAGGGAAAAGAACGCGTGAAGATCGGCCATGAATTATTCAAGCGGCTCCAAATATAAATCGCCACAAATAGCAAGAGGAGCTCTTGCCTTTCTGTACGTCACGTGCGTCCTGCAACAACCCCGAGCGGCACGTTCCGCTCGGGAAGCTGGCTGTGGAGAATTGCCTTGCCTCCAGGAAATCCAACGGGAGGCGACGGTACGGAGGGCAGAGCGCGCTCTCCTTCGCCTTACGGATCACGTCGACGCGTTTGAAAGCCATTTTGCGCCACCGGGCTCTTTCAGCACATAATGCCTCTGCTGAACGCTGCCTACTGCACCCAGAGGGTTTCCACAGAAAATACGGCAGCCTCGGGGAGCTCTGGGTCCCACAGCTGGAAGTTAGGGCTGTAGAGCGGCGAGGGAACCTGGGCTTCTATATAATCAAGAGCGATTCTTCACTAAAATTGTAATTTTGTCACTGCAATACTGACAGTTATTTAGGTGCACTTGATGATAAAATAAAATAAGGTAAAATAAAGCAAAGTAAAAGTAAAATAAAATGCTGGCTGGTGGCTAAACCTGTGTAAATGTCTTTGTAGCAACAGGGCTGCACCACGCAGGCCGAACAGCAGGATTTGGCACGAGGCGGGTGGCACTTGGGCTCACTTACATTTTCTAGGAGCTAGCGTGCAAAGGGCGGGTGGATAATCTGCACTTTGACTTGTCTGAAGCCGCAGGGAACAGAGCTGCCCTCCTCTAACTTTGCTGACTGCAACTCCACGGCTGTCTGATCCTGCCTAAACGGATCGGAAAAACAGCCTCGTGCAACCTGCGGGAGCCCGGCTGAGCCGCAGCCGCTCGGCGCCGCGGCACCTCGTCGCATCCAGGGAAATTCTGCTCCTTCTTCCCTCCTCAGGCTGCTCCTCAGCCTCTCCTTTGCTCGAAAACCGTGGGTCACCTCGCTCACGGCGGCATGGCTTTGCCCAAGGAAGTGGGGGCTTTTGTGCAGTTTTCCCAGGGATTTGATGCTCCAGGGAGACAGGCAGCGAGCCTTCCACAGGAATTCAGTTTTCTCCTTCTGGGCGCACGCATGGGGGAGAGAGATACAATCCTCTATAAGATTTCTTTTCATAATATTCCAGATAGAAGCTGGGAGTATTAACAAACATGCAATCTGCAGGAATCCATCGTTCTCCTTAACTGCGTGAGGACTTGAAACAGAATTTTCCTGAGTTGTTTTTTTTTTGTTTTGTTTTTTTATTGATTCTCTCTTTCTTTGGGAAAAAACCCACCTACGTTGCGCGGCTTTGAAAGCGACGCGCATTCTCACGTGCCCACCGCTTGCGAGCGTCTCTCCGCCCTGCCCCAGGAGCGTGTGCTGAGCGCCAGTCCCCGCGGTGAGTGGCAGAATCTGCCATATGGAGGTCACCTTGTCCAGGTCCAGAAATAGCTCTTTTTCCTAAGCGGGGAAGGAGCTACTGGGAGTAATGAAAGAGGAGGTTAGCTCGTCTCCGTGGCACCGATTGGTGCCAGGGTTACAACACGCAGAGACTCTGCCGTGCCAGCAGCAGCAGCAGCGATACCGTCGATCCGCAGGCACAGAAGTCACCTAGTTCCGCTGCGGAAACATGTGCCAGCCAGTTTTTCATTTCAGCTCTCACACAGGGGTTTGGATGCCTTTCAGGAGCCGGGAACAGATCCTTTGGGAAAGGTGTCCTTGGGGAGGTGACAGCAGACCCCGGCCGAGGGCTTTTGCCGCTTAAGGACACGCACGGGGGGGACTGCGGGTCGGTCCCCCGTGGTGGGTCAGGGCAGGGGAGGGATTGTGATGAGGTGAAGCAGCAGCAGCAGCATCAAGGAGGAACGGTCCAACCTCACCCCCCCACCGCTGCCGAGGGCTGCGTGACGGCACAGGCGTGACGCAGTTCAGGCAAAACCGCCCCGCTGCCATCGGTCAAGTCCCCCACCGCTTTGGGGCAAGGACTTCTCTTCCGGGCACCTACCGCTGGAGAGGGAAAGCTCAAGATCTGCCCCTTGTGTAACAGACTTCTTTTGCTTTATTCAGCTTTCAAGATCCTGACGACTCTGAAAATGCTACAACAGAAGCATGCGAGAGCCAGCAAGGTGCTCAGCGAGCAGCTGAGTAATTGATACCTTCATTTAAAAAGAGATGGGAATGTGTCAGCTACGATGTCACGTCACACTGACTTTCACGGACCGGAAAGCCTATTGTCACGTTTCCATCACAACATCCCGCGGAACAATGTGAAATAAAGGAAAATATTGCAAAAATAATGTTCCCAGGTAAACCACAGGAAATTTCACGGAAGGTGGAATAGGAAGAGGCGAGAGAATTCTTCTTGTTGATTCCAATTCAGAATTATTTTGGAGCGCAAGAACATACTAAATGAGCACCGACGCTTTTTTTTTTTTGCCCCAAAATGTTTAGCAGAGAAGCGACAGCAGGAGACAAGGTTAAGGAGGAGCCGTAAAGTTTTGATGCACTCAGTCTGCAACTCTTTAGACAGTTACACCTGGTAGCAGCAAGGTGGTAACTCAGCCATTAACATCCCCTCGTGCGGGCGACGCCAGCGCGCTTCGCTCCTCTCCTCCCCGTCCTGCTAAAATCGATCCCCTCCCATTTGTCAGTGTGGGAAGGGAAGAGCACTTATCCCCCCACGACATCTTTTTTGCATCCCACAGGCTGCAAATCCCCGGTTTGATCTCGTGCGGTGGGGAACATCTGACGGGCCTGTGATGGGGAGGCTTTACCCGCTCTTATTCCTCCTTCTGATACCCATGACTATGGGATTGGATGAAAGGGCTGAACAGATGGATGGATCTCGTACACACACTCTAAAGCCTTTAGCCTTCACTAGGTGTTGGTTTAAGCGATGCACAGCATTTTTAAATAGCCCCTTCTCTTTTTCCTTTCTCCTTCACAAGTTGCCCCTCATACCTTCCTCCCCTCGGCAGCCTCTTCCCCGCTCTCCCATACGAACACTTTGAGCTCCAGTCTTGATATATTAAAAAAAAAACCAAAAAAAAACACAAACAAAAAAAAACCACCCACCACGAAGCAGCCCCTAAGCCAGTGTTTCCTTTGTCCTTGCTCTTTCAAAGCTGTAGCTGCTGCTCAGATGAGGTAACGGGCCTCATAACACAAGAAGTATGTTTTTCAGAACTTAATGTCCTCTGCCACAGATGTCGTCTCTGCCAGAGGCTTATTAACACCTCAGAAGAGCAAAGCCCTGCCCACAAAGGGAAGAGAATCTAAAGAAGATACACAAACAAAGGAGGTGAATGTTAAAAGCAGCTAATGAGGGGGGAGATAAAAAAAAAACCACACCAACCACTTCCACCTTCCCATCACGGCACTTCAGAACAAGTAGCATTGCCAAGCACTAAAAACCTGGGGATTAAAGAGACAATTTAGGAAGACTTGATGTGGGGAATGGAAATCTCCTGGAAGACATTAAAAGAAGACAGAAGATCAGCGCAGATATTTGGGGAAAAGAAGAAAAACCTAGAAAACACAGAGCTGGATGTACGTGGACAACTTTGCAAGGACTAACAGAAAAGCTATTTGGAAATAATCGGGCGCCTTTATTTCCTATAAGGGAAATTTAAATTTGAAAGGAAATGGGAACCAGGGGACAGGCGCGAAGAAGCAGTTGCATTGTCAACAAAAGCTGTGCCTTCAAAGGGACTCACTGAAAACACCAACCTGCTTGTTTACAAACCTCTCTACTTAAACCCCATCCTCTTTGAAACACCAAGAAATACTCAGAATAACCACCTCCCCAACTTGCTGCTCCTGCTCCCAACAAGCTACGTGTTGCTTTTGAAATTATTTCCCCCCTCACATCGCTACACTTGGGCATCTTCAGCAGCAGGGTTTGGTTTCCAGCACGCCGAGGTTGTCCTCGCACAGAAGGCGGCTCAGGGATTCTACGGGCATCCCACCACCTCCTGTGCTAGGATGGGGTTTCTCTTCCTTTTCTCTAGTTGCAGGTGCCCTTCTGGTCCTTTGGAGAGAGGCTTGGGGAAGCAGAGATAGATCGTATAACTGAGTGAGATCCTCGCTCAGAGACACGCGTCACCAGCAGAACGCGGCAGAGGTCTGGAGGCAGACTGTAGAGAAAGGCTTCTGGGACGAAAAATGGATGGGTAAAGAAGTAATTACGGGGCCACAAAGATCACCAGAAATAAACAAGAAGTCAGGATGTTCAAAAGGACGCTATGACTGAGATCGGCCACGGCAAGGACAATAAAATCAGCCCCTGAGATTGTTGCTATTTAAAGAAATGTTTCATATGGAAATGAAGAGCCTGTAGAGGGAAGAGCTGGGTGCGTAACACTCAGGACGCTCGAAATGCTTGGCATTTACCCCCANGAAGAGCCTGTAGAGGGAAGAGCTGGGTGCTCGAAATGCTTGGCATTTACCCCCGGCGCATCACACGGGAGCTGCGAGGAGCACAAAACATATCACAGAGGTTAAGAAAACTCAAAGAGCTAAAAGGATTCAAAGAGCACTTAAGCCAGGTTAGACACACCCCTCAGTGCTGCAAGAACTGGGTGGTAATAAAGGTCTTTCCAGTCGGTGGACATAAAACAACCCAGCCCTGAAAAATAACCGCACCGATGAGATGTCCTGGTCAAACACCGGGGCTGGAAGGTCCCACGTTGGTAAGGACCCCTCCTGGAGGAGGTGATGCTGTTATCCCCGTGCTAGCTTCGTTCTTCATCAGTCCTACGAAGGATCATAAATTTGGGTAATTTGAAGGTTCTCCAGAACAGCTAGAACAGTTAATGGGTCGTGTCCTCACCCCCAAGTCAAGGGTCACATCTTGGGCAAGGAAGGTTGTCATTTTTCAAGCCGTCCACCCCTCTTACACGATCCAACCCCAGTTTTGCCCGCCGCCCTCGCTCGCGCGGGGCTGAACCAGCCCCAACAATAAGATGGGGATGGTTCAAAGGGCAGGAGGACGCAGTTGGCTTCAGATGGCGCCGGCTTGGATTGCAGTCAAAGAACTGAATCTTCTGCAGAGATTAACAAGCTCCGCAGGTGCAGGGGAAGAACAGGCTCTTCCAACGCAGGAGGAGAAAACCACACAGTATGGAGAAGCGCCCGCTGCCCGACTCGCTAGCGAAACCGTTAAACAACCGCCAGCGGGGTTTTCTGGAGAAGCAAAGGTGTGGAAAGAGAGAAAGCAGCAGCCGCCGCTGCCCCACGGGAAGGAAAGGCCGGCCAGTGCTAGGAGACGCAATCTGATCCTTTGTGCCTGTTGTAAGTGGCCTCGTTGGAATCAAAGAGCGCAGAAAACCAGTTTGCGAAATAATGCTGGTGACAGAGCAGCACCATCCCGTGTCAGGGCTGTTTCACAGAGTGGGGTTAATTCACCTTTTGTCTGCCTACTAGCACTGCAGAAACGGAGCCTTTCCGAGCAGAGAGGCTCCGTTACTTCACGTTGCAAACCCTTCGCAGGCAGCCTGACAACGGAACGGGCTCCGCAAAGCATCAGCCGGTCGCGACGAGCCTCAAACGGCATTTCCCAACGCTTCTCCACCCCATGGAGAACGAAGATTGTGATGGGGAAATACCGGTTTCTTGGGGAAGGGGTGTAAATAAGCTTCGAGAGGGTATGGCAGCAAAAGCGACGCAATAAGAAGAAGGAAGGAGCTGCTGAGATTATCAATTCTTGGCATTATGTTCCCCAAACACTCCCGAAGCCTCACAGCTTCCATATGGCTCATCAGACACACACAATAACACCATCGCTCGGAACATTCAGTCCTATAGAAAGGCAAGAAGAAACGCGGGCACGGCCTTGCGCTCCTGCACAATCGCACACGAGGGCGGCTCCGGGATCCAAAACAAGAAGGGACGGGAGCAAATTCTGCGTTCGAGGCAGCCTCCTGCAGGCCTCCTGCTGACGAGCTCGCCGTGAACATCAGACCCTCGGAGAGATGGTTCAGGTGTCGCTTCCACCTGAGGCGCAGATCCCACTGAGCCACCAGGCCCCGCAGTGAGGCACATCCACGTGGGTGACCCATTTAGGGGCACGACGGAGGGGTCCTGCAAAGCTAAGCGCCCCGGGTGCGTTTTGCAGGTCTGGGTCGCACGGCAGCCGGTATCTCCCAGCACCTCCACGGAGCTGCAGCTCCAGAGCGACCTGCTGACAATCCTGCCTGTGAGCAAACCGCAGAGAGGAAAAGCTGTGCTGAAGTGACTGAAGGCGCTGGTGGCTCTGTGCAGAGGTGGCTGTTGTCACATCCACCTCGGTGACAGCTGAACGGGGCCTTGTCAAAGTCCTCATCCCTCGGCGCTATCAACAGAGCAAGGTTTGAAGAGAGCAGAAGGTGTTATTACTTCCCTGGAGCTTTCCTGGAAGATGCCCTTGTGTGACAACTCTGGCCCGCCCCAGAGCTCCCGGAGTCATGATCTCCGCTGACTGCAGCGGGTTATTTTCAGTCTGAGAAAGGATCAGGCCTGTAATGAGCTCCAGGAAAACTTCTCAAGTCATGGCTTGTGATCGGGGAAACTCCTTCCCCAACCTACCGAAGTTTAAATAGGTGCAGTTTCAGTTCCTGTGACCCTGCCAAGACTGATAAGCCAGCATCCATATCGCTTCTCAGTCACCTGCTCTCCAGTTTGGACAAACTATTTCAGTTCCACAAACCTTCCCTGCCATCTTCTTCCTTCTATGAGGCTTTAAAAAGAACAACAACAAAAAAAAAGGATGAATCGTCCTTTTTTTTTATTTATTACTTTTCCAAGCGGGGGGGCTCCTTCACATCATTACTTATTTCTAGCATCCATCGCACCCTTCCTCCTTTGGCACCTGCAGTTTCTCTTCCCTCACCAAAGGGCTTGTTTGTTTATTTTTTTTTCATAAGCAAAGCCTAACTTTTGGTTTTCTTGCTAAAAAAAAAAATCCCTCAACCAAGCTCCTTGAGGAGCAAAGGAGGCATACAGAAAGTTAATGAGAAATTCTCCTTCTACCCCTGAGGACTGAAGAGGGGATAATTTAGGTAACATTCGGAACCAGCTCTGACCCCTTTAAGACTCTCCGGCATTGCTGCGGGAGGAGGAGGAGGAGGATCCAACTGCCCTACATTTTCCGTGCGGACGCTGCCGCCGCTAACGGCGCGTGGCTCTTCTTCCCCAGCTCTCCTGAGAGGTCTAAGCAGAGCTGGGTGGAGCAGAAGCTGCAGTGCTGAGCACACAACCCCGTGCACCCGGTACCCGGGCGGCGCTGGGATTGCCCGTGCGGTGCCAGGCTCCCGGGAACAAGCCTTCATTTCCATCCTCGGACACCCAGAAAGCCGGTGACTAGTTATGGCACCTTCCGTCGGACGCAGTCGTCTCCTCATACCCTAATGAGCCGGATCAGCTTTGCTCCTCGTCACCAGCAGCGACCGAACGTCTTCTCGCTCTGCCCAGGACGGGCTCTCCCACCCCCCCGGCTCCGCTCTGCCGCCCTTCTCCCTGGGAAGCGTTTTGTGATACTTTGGATCCCTTGTAAACGGTTATTCTTCGATTTGGGCAGTCTTTCAACTCCAGGAAAGTTACACTTTGTTTTCGTTTCTTCTCAAGTACCTCAGGTCAAAGAAAGACCTGTGTCAGTGGCTTTAAAAGCCTAATAAAGTCTTTCACCCACAGACCTGCTGGCTGGCGCAAAGTCAGGGAAAACAAACTAAGTCATCGAGTGTTGTTCAAACTGTCAGATCCTTTTCAGCACGCTCTTCCTGCCAGCCTGCTCCTGTGCGTTTGGGGGCTGGGATGGGGAGGAAGAGAAGGAAAAGAAGGAAAAAAAAAAATATCCTGATGGCAGAAAGCCCATGGAACAGCTGGCCCCTCTCCAAAACTGCCTCTCCCTCCGCCCCCCGGCCCCCCCAGCCCGCCTTGGTGGGCACAGGCGTCTGCCAATCTGTTCCGCGCACACCCGCACGGCCGCCCGCTGCACGACACAAGCGACCAAATGACTTTCCAACAACTTTGCTCACAAGTG
>VWZK01005091.1:0-42089 GCA_013396935.1 Baryphthengus martii | reverse complement strand
TCAGCTGTAGGGAATATTAAATATTCATTTGACAAGGATGGATGAGGGAGCTTCAGAGAGTTTCTCTTCTCTCCTTGGCAACTGCATTCACAGAAAAGTCTGTCATGAGAAGCTATATGCAAGCTCCTGACCTGGAAACCTGGAACACCAAGGCTGTTCTACTTTTGTTCATTTTGATAACATAGGTGTAGAGACTGCAGTGTAACTGAAATGAACCAATAGTTCTTCCTGTCTTTTGTTCAAGGTTGGCACATGTGAGATAGATAGATAGACTCATAGCTGGCTCTTGCAGATAATTTGTCTTCCAGAAGTTGGTGATGGTGAATGAAGAATAAAATGCAAACAAAAATCCTATTCAAACTAAAGGATCACTGCATATGGAGATGACAAGAGCTTATTCTATACTGGAAGAAACACAACTTTGCTAGCTTAGTTAAAATAAAAAATAATAATAATACAAAGGTACAGTGTATAGTTAGTTCATAAATAAAATAGTTGTACCTGTAAATGCCAGTGTTGAGGAAGACGTGCTGAGTTTGGTGAAAATTACAGCACTGGACACGTAATTCAGAACACTTAAAACACTGGAAAATAGAGAAACATGAAGAAAAATATTAGCGTTATTGGACTGCTGAAGGGGCAGATTGTAAATATGCAACATGGAGCTTTTAATCATACGTCTCCAAACCTCTGAATCGAGTAAAAAGATGAAGAGTTGCCTTTGGTTGTATTACTTGGACACAACAGCATCCCTTACTGACCTTACTTAGTCAGGACAAATCTGTACAAATGCAGAGCGAATCCTTTTTGAAATGTAAAAGATTAAAGTTGAAGTAGGAGGGTTAAACTTAGAATAAGGAAAAAGGATAAATTTGTAGAAGCTTCTTGCTTCTTTAGAAAAAAAAAGAAAATGAACTAAGTACCACAAGGCAGAGACAACACCTCATGTTGCCAGGTAACAGAGCCATCTAACAGATAGATGAGATTTTGATGTCTAAACTAAGGACATGCCTTTTTCTTTAATATTCTAACTGAAATAATGCTGTCCAAGTTAAAGATAGTCGTAGCTACGCTTAAACATTGGATAAAACTGTCTTCAGTGCTGAAATTACAGTATTGAAAGCCTTTCCGGTCACTGATAAAGCAGAAAAAAAGATTATTTAATTTCAGGAAATGGCCATTTTATTCAGAAAGCATGACTCTCAGGATCATTTTCAGACTTTGAAAAAAATATTGTGTGGGAACTTTGAAGTATAGCTGTGGAAATGAAGCAAAAAAGGAACCAGTTCTACAATACATAAGTACAATACAACCATGTCCTTTGCTGGTCTTGTTTGACTTTATTAGTACAAAAGGTAAAAAATAATAATGAAGGAAATCAGGAAATAAGTTCTTAGAAAATAATTTTTTTAAAAAAACAACCACAAAACACAGCAACAAAGTTATCTTACATGTTAATGGATATATGCATGTTGCACTAGATGTACATAAAGCTTGTCAAGTGTTGCAACTTTCATTGAAGAATCAGGTTAGAATTAAAACACCCTAAAAAAGAAATCTAGTTTCAAAAGACAAATGATGAATACCCATTGAAAACAGTAGATTATATTCACATAGATACACACTAATGAATAATCCCAAAGGATTGTTTAAAAAAAAAAAAGGAAATATTGAAGAATAAGCAACATTTCTGTGCAACAGGCTGGACAAGTGATCATTCTTGCTGTTAAGTTAGTGATTGAAAATAGATAGGACTTGTACAGGCTGCTTTCCTCATTTTCTTTATAAAACCAGATTTTTGTGTTTATTTCAATTCTAGAAACAATTATCAAAATAAAAGGACCAGAATATCCTTTTGCATCCTTTTGCTATGAGATAACAAAAATTTATATCAAACAGCAAAAATAAGCCTCAATACTAAAGTGTTTCTCCTGTGGAGATAATCTGTCAGGATTTCTAGCAGAATGGAAACTAGTCTAATTTCTGATCTTCTGTTTAATGCAATACTTCAAAATCCCAGCTGTTAATTAACAATCAATTCAATATCAGTAATTGAATAATTATTGAAGTAGGTTTATGATTTAAAATATCTTGACTGTTAATTGAAATAAAAAGGAGGGATCTTGTTTACATCAGAAACAAAACTGAGGTAATGGACCGTTCACGTTTGAGCCAAGTAGGAAAGCACTTCAGTAATGGTTCTGCTTCTCTTCTGTAGAGCTTTTCATCTGAACATTCCAAGCTGCTTTGCTAATCTAAGTAAGTGACACCAATAGATGTTTTTCCATATTACAGAACTCTTGAGATGTAGAGACTTCTCCTTCCCTGCTTAGGGTGACAGCTTCATCTTACTGCAACGCATCCTAGCAAATTTTTGTTCTTAATCTGTTGTCTGGCCAGTGGATTCATTACTGTCTTTAAAACATACCCATATTTCTGAGTTTTACAGGGTTTTACAAGGAGAAATGAACTTTACACCAAACAACTGTAGCTGATATTAAAAATTAAAAGTGTGTTCATTTCAAATGTAGACGTTGTTGGTTGGCTGATTGTTTTTTGTTTATTAAAACCAGCTTATTTAAAGACATATCTAGGATTTTATGCTTAGTCATGAAGTTTTAACCATTAAGACATGCCTGGAACAAGAAGTCTTCATGACTCTTTTTTAGGAGAAAAAGTCATAAAGCTATCAAAATAAGGAGTGCTGACTTTAAATATAAACAACAAAATATTGGATGGAACACATGGTAATTTTAGCTTCTGATAACTAGATAACATAATTTCTGTGTCTTTTTGTGAATGAAGGGGTTATTTCTATGTTTTTATGAATAATGAAATGTGCAACACATGCAGTCTGTAAAAACATGTGAAATAGCCAGTCCTTCATTCATGTGAAATGAGAAAGTGAAAATGCAGGTGGAAGACAAAAAAAAAAAAATCTTTTTAAAGAATCCATATTCAATGCAACAATGTCAGTAATTTCTGCTGTAAACTGTAGATATCTAATAATGGAATGTTTAATGCATCGCTTGAAAATAATGTTAGAGGAATGTTATAGATGACAAAAATGTGTAGTATATCTTGGACAGGAAAGCAATACAACAGAAATACTGAAATAATTGAGGTGATTTGATATTGACATGATAATCTGATATTTCTAGGACTAATAGACAGTTAAGAAGAGTGTAATTGAGGACAGTAATTGAATTATGGACTCTTTCCTTTCCTCTGATTTCCTATCCTTTCTACTGCTTTACTGGAGTGCTGTCTTAAGTCATTCATTTCATAATGAGGTGAATGTACCTCTATGAAGCTACAATTGCTTTATACTTGAGTAGCAAGAGGAGGAAGAAAGACACAACCAATTTATGGCTATGGCCAGCATGCAATGTACTTTTTGTGTTGCTCTATGATAACTAAGCTGTAAATGTATTACTGTGAATCATCTAAAGTGTTAATACATAGGATATAGTTAGTATTAAACGTTTTTTCTTCAGAAAAAAGTAGGGCAACTACAAACATTTTTGAAACAAAAAGTGAATTCCTGAAGCATGATGTTTTGTTAAGCACCTAGTTCTTTGGCTAATCTACTGGCTGCTATAGATCTTCTTACAACGATACACATTTCAAACTCCTTTTTCCGGGAGACTTCTCATCTTTTAGCTTTTTAAACTTGAGTGTTTTTCTCCCATTTTCCTCTCTGTATCGTAAGAATCTGTGTATTTACCAAAAAATAAGTATCAATAACAGCAAAATACATTCAAAGAAGGAGGGTGCTTAAATCTTCACAGTCATTGTTCTTAACCATCTGAATTTCATGTACACGAGACCAGCTGTATCCTAACATCTGATCTCAATGAAAGACTGAAGGATAATTTAGTTTATTTAGCTCATCAAAGACAAAGCTAAGCAGTAACTGCATCATAATGTGTAATTACTGACACAAGGTAAAGTTATCTGATACTAGAAGACTCTAATCTTACAGACAAAGGTGTCATGAGATCTAGGGACTAGAAGTTGAAGTCAACAGAGTTCAAAGTAAAAGTAAGGTACAGATTTTTAGCCATTGCAAGAATTTAGCATATGAAGTAGTAATTCCACAGCTGGCTTATGACTGAATGGAGGGACCTGAATGGTCTGGAGAACCTCCAAAGAAATCAAATCCCATCCTTTCTTTAAGGCTTTGTTTAGTTAGTGCGGAGAGCTGAGGTAAATGAAACAAGTGCCATCAGCCACAGTGTTGCTCTAAGTTTTGTCTCTAGCTTCTTATGTAGACATTCGCGGGGCTCAGTGTGTTCCTTTTGTCCATTTTTTCATCAAGGGCAGAACTAACATACGAATGCTCTTCATTGTGCTAAAGCATATTTGTGTTGCTGCTCTTGTTACCATCATCTCTGAAATAGACTCATCAGGGTTGTGAAAAACAGGTTGCAGAGAACAAATTAACAAAAATCCATCTTTTAGCACCAAGTATACAAACTTAAATTAGCTTTTTTTGTGTATGAAGACATGTTACTAAGTTGAAGCTCCAGCAGTGACAAAATTCAAGGAATACAATCTCCGTTACTGCAAGCATGAAGGATTGTTGACAGCAGCAACATATGGTCTCTCTAACATTTTCCTATAGAGAAGTTGAGGGAGGTCAAGACTACAGAAAGCAGAGGCCTCAACTGAATGAGTAAGCATTGCAAGCTGGTATACCAACAGTTTCTGTGTACCTAATGGAGAACAGAGAAATTCAGTATCTCCAGTCTGAAAGCATCAATCTGAAACCGTTTTGCCCTTCCCTTTAGAGAAGGTGTTCATTGTGTTTCTTTATTTCACTGAGGTTGCAACTCTCTCAGTAACTGCAGCCTAGGGGGAGGCACAGTCTACAGAGCCTGGGAAATGCAGTTGGATGTACTGAGGGGATGGTCCCGTACCAAATGACTGACTTCTCATAGGATGAAGTATCAAGGTTGCATCTGAGCAGAGGTGGAGGGCTGAAGGCAGCCTTCCAGGAGATGGAAAAGAAAAGCATTGTTCTACAATGCATGGTACTTCTGGAATGATAATTCACGAGATAAGTTAATAAAGCTGATGCCTAATTACATTGTGTCTTTTTTTTGTCTGTTTTCCTGAACATCCAGAAGAGTGAAAAAAGATTGAAAAAGATTAGTTAGGTATTAACATCTAAACTAACACCTTCAATTGAGAAACTGACAAATTGGAAAAGCAATGCTATTTTTAAACTATTTTATTTTAAAATATTTTCATGTTAATTTTGAGGTGCAAAACCACAAACTGTAGGTTTTGTTCATGGTTTGGGATATTAGCTGTACTTAACTTCAGAAAAATTATTGTGTCCACATATTGTTCTAACTAATTTCCGTATTTATTAATGGACTGGAGGGTGTTCTAGTTTATGACCCTGAAGTGGATGTGAATAGCAAGTTATATTATTTTGGTTGTACTTTGCACAAGACAGCCTCAGAACTAAATTTGTTATCCAATACATAACTGATGCCTGTGTCATATACACTGCTGGAAGGAAATAGTAGAGCTAAGCGTGATTGCAACTGTGTACACTACCCTGTGTTTGCTTGTAGAATTTTGGGGATTTTTGAGGAAAATAGGTTGATGTGACTCATGAGAAATAGATCTTAGGAGACTATCAGTTTACTGATATTCTTCTAATAGCTGGACTTCAGTGCATTTAAAAAAAATATTCACATTCATGTTTTAACTCACATTTTTTAAATGTTAAAGAGATACAATTGATTGTATGCCACTGATGGGTAAAATTTACTATTTTCTTATGCAGTATTTTAACAAAAAACTGCCTGCTAACAACTGCCACTTTGACTTTCTTTAAAGGTCCTCGCCTATACAGAAGGTCTTCATGGAAAATGGATGTTCAGTGAGATTCGGGCTGTTTTTTCAAGACGTTATCTTCTCCAGAACACAGCTTTGGAAGTGTTTATGGCAAACAGAAGTATGTCTTTGTTTATTTTGTTGCATAAAAATGTGCTAGTAGTTATTTTGTGTGATATTGGTTAATCTTAGAATTTAAAATCTCTTCTTCCTCTGAGAAAGTGCTTATGTCTGTATTCAATAATACTTACTCTTCCATGTAGTCATTGTATTTCATATCAAAATTAATCACATAAATCAATTTTACTGCTTCATGTGCAGCAGTGAGATTTATTTATAAAAACAGATTATTGCAATTGGTAAATTCCTCAGATGTGTGATAGGAAATTTTCTATGATGTCACTTCTTCACTTTCTGTAAATATTTTAGTGAAGTATCTAAAAGTGTATTTCCTTTTCTAATTACAAAATTAGTTAAAGTAAAAAGGACCAGATCAATAAATGAATTTGCTTGGTCTTCTGTATGTACCACTCTGAATCAGAGTTGAGTGATGAGTGAGGTATGTCAGTAGTCTTTTGCCCTGAGGAGCTCTGGTGTAAGTTTTGATTTCAACAGGAGAGGAAATTAAACAGTTTCTGGCCCTGTGTGTTTTAATGTACAAGTTAGAAGACTGGTAGTCAAGCCAGCTACTGAACAGTTTCCCAACCTGATAAGAGGTTATATGGGTTAATGGTAAGCAGCAGTTCCTCTGAAATATACTTCATTCAGGTCTTCTACAAAGTGGGAGAGTTAGTGCCAAAATGTTAATCAGCTAATGATACATAGGTATGACGTATGCCTGTAGTTTCTGTTGTGATTTGGGTCCCCAGGAGGATAAAAGTGGAACTGACTTCTCTTGCCAAATAAGAACCAACGAGCATTTTAAAAATATATGCAGGTGGAGAAACAGACTTACTAGTCCATATTGCTTACTAGTCCATATTTTCTCTTCTTTGTTTAGCTTCTGTTATGTTTAATTTTCCTGACCAAGCAACAGTGAAAAAAGTTGTGTACAGCTTACCACGTGTTGGAGTAGGAACCAGCTATGGTTTGCCACAAGCCAGGTAATTTAATTAAAATTGTCTGTGTATTTTGTGTTGATTATATTATACAAATGATATTTTTAAATATGTCTATACTAAAACATTATTCCTGTCATGAAACTCTATATTTTCACTTTCTTATAGTTGGTTTGAGAGACAACACCCTTTATTTACTACATGACTTGTTATTATGGAATAAAAGTAAAAGTATTGTAAAGTAGATATTTTTAAAATTATTACAGGAAATAAGTACCTTCCAGTGAAGGATCAGAAAAAAACTTATACCTTATCTCTTAAAAGTCTGGTTTTCAGTCAGGTTTTATGAATGTCTAGATGAATGTTCACCCTTGCTGTGGATGTTATGCAGTACATGGAACTGCACTACATTTTGTGTTTGCCGAATTAAATTTTTATATATATCTTCTCACTTGCCTTTTTTATTAATGTGTGTGGGGTTTATTTCATGGTTTATCAGTATAGTGGCTATTTTGCCATTTTCAAATTTCTTCCACTCATTAGTATAATGCATTATTATTCTTCTGTTTCCGAAATGAAGAAGGATATATATATATATTTTTGGAAAAGACGAAGGTCCAGTTTTAGAGATTTTTACATACTATGAACAGGTACAGTTTTTAATATCTCATCAACATCAATATCAAATCAGTCTATGGTAAGAAATAAGGCTGGAATTTCCAGTTCCTGTAGTATAAAAGTATTCATATTTCAGGAATGGGTAAGATGATCTTCATAAGTACTTCACAGAGTTGGGGAGGGGAAATTTCCTGCCTCCGTTTTTGTTTGGGGCTATTTTTTTTGTTTAGAAATGTATATTCAGACCTAAAATTGTTTTTGAGGGTATATCAGCAGACGTTTGGTGAAGAATGTTTAGGTTAAGGATTAATTTCTGGTCAAAATGAAAGAATAGTAAATAAACATAAAGGAGTAAAGAGACAGCAGGAAATTCACAAAATATGGTGCTTTGAGTTCAGATCTCCATTTGGCTTGACTTGGCCAAAAGCCAATGACTTAATCACCAGTGTAATGCCTGGGATGTGCCTTTCTCTTTCTTTAAGTCATTTCATGCAAACTAAAACTTCATGTTGTTCATGTTTTATCCCAGTGTAGAATGTGGAATTACTCTGAAGTGTCAAAGCATTTGCAGGGTTGGAGAACTATCTCATTCCCAGCTGAACATCATTCCCTGTCATGAGCTCAAGAGTCTCATGATGCCTAAGGCTTGATCTCCTGAATGTGCTGAAGTTCTTAGGCAAACTGCCAAATTTCTCAAGTTTTCACTGAGATCAAGGAGAAGTTGGGGCATTTCTTTGGAAGGTGCATCTTGTTAATATTTGCGTTGCTCTTCCAAATACTCAAATTAAAGGAATTGCTGTCTCTAAATGGAAAGTAATAGTATTCTTTTCTGAAATAAAAATGGCCACACGTTCTAGAACAAACAAAATGCAAATTCCTCAATCAGAATTTCGTACCTACAGTGACATTTTTTACTTTTGAAGTTCATATCCTTTGTGCATTATTCAGTGAATAATTGTCTGAAAAAGTTTGTTGATATATAATTATTTAGAGAAGTATCAGCTTCAATATTATATGCAGTTATTTCCATACCTTTTTGATTAAAATTCAATTTGAATCGGAAATGGGTTTGCTAGCCTTCAGAATAAATTTGGCATATGGTAGTGAAGTTGTTTTTATTTCTTTTTTTATATAATCATGGTATGATTTATGCACAATAAAGACCGTGTAATCATGGTTTTTCCTTTTTTTTCTGTCTACATACTCTTATTGTCTTCAGTAGGATTGCAGTGAAGTAACTGAGGGGAAATCTGGCTCTCTAATTGTTCTGTAGTTAATTTTTTGTTGATTAGACTAGTTTTTCTTCCTATGAATACGCTGGCTTGGGAATGCTAATTTTAAAAATTATGCTTAGTTGTGTGACTAATATAAGGAGAAATTATACTGACTAAAAGAAGCTGTTACAATGAGTAAAATGTTATCCTTTTTTTTATGACCAGTTTTCCAGATTAAGCTGTACCTTAAAATATTTTAACAAAAGCTGATTGTTTTGCTTAAGTTTTTTAGTTTTATTTTTATAAGTCATATTTCCTTTCTGATACTACTGTGGTAAACTTTTCATCTGAAGTTAATTACATTACCATCAAAAACTGTATTCACAATGGAAACATTCTGAAGAAGTAAATTACTTTTAATGCAGTAAGTGGACTGTAAGTGCATTTCTGTTTTCATGGAGAAATCCTGCGATCAACAAAGATTGAAGGAAATGGGAGGAAAAAACAGTATTTATGGTCTTCTAATGCCACAAAGGATTAGAAATTGGCAAATTGGTATCTCTTCCCAAGACTGTTACAGACCTGGTGTTCTGAGCAAGTCTCCAGTTTGGCTCGCTGCTACCTTTCCCAACAGGCTGTCTAATGTTTTGACTCAACAAAGCATTCAAGCCTGTGCTTAATGTTACAAAGAAATAATTTGCATCCTAAAAATTAGTCAAATGTTGAAGTTTGGCCTGATTGGATAATCAAATTAATCTGTCTTTGATAAATGCATTTTCGCTGTTCCTGAAACATGTTGCATTGATTGCAGTTTCCTTATGACTGGGAAGACAGTACTGTGCCTTTTATTTAACTTATTTCTACAGCTCCGTATGATATTACATAAGTACAGTAATATGTACATTTTTACAACACTACTGGCAGACCACTTTTTAGGGTTCTAACACCTCAGGTGTAATTTACTGATGCGTTTTTATTGAGGATAACATCATAACATAGAAACCAACTGTGAGCTGCCTGACAGTTTTGTAAGCATACAGAGATCAAAGAATTGATAAAGATACAGTATCATACTACTAAACACGTGCTAGCACCTTCCACAGAAATTCTGTGGACTAATAATATATGAGGTAAATCAATAGCTCCAGTTATTAAAGCAGAGAAATACAAATGATGAAGTTTTTGCTGAAAAACCCTGTACTTAGACTGCTACGGTAACTATATTCAATGTCAGCTCAGCTCTGCCACTTTTTTCCACATCAATACCTTGGTGATGAATTTCCAGATCTCAGTGTAGCTAGTGGCAGAGGTTGGCTTTTGAGAAGGGAAAGAGATAGGAAAACTAAGATTTGATGTCATCAAAGCATAAAACCTCTTTTAGAGTTTTCATTAAAAGTGAATATTGATGAGTCTCTGGTCAGAAGCCAATGACTTTCCCTAGCCTTTTTTTNAGAATCCAATGCCTTTCCCTAGCTTTTTTTTTTTTTTTTTTTTTTCTGAACAGGAGTGACAAAACACAAAATGTCAGGTAGGTGCTACATACGTAAAGATTCCTTGCATGAGATTGGATTGTAGCTAACTAAATTAAAAGTGATTGTGAAGGGGCGGTGAGTGATGATCCACGTACAGGATATATAACATCCCTTCACTTAACAAAAGGCCACAAAGTGTTTTCTAAACATATTTCGAATATATAAAACTTGAAAAATTAAATTATCCCCTTATACATCAGAAGGTCTTCTGCAGTTTCCATTTTGTGTAGGTATTTCACAGTTCTCTAGAAGCAAAGGAAGTGCATTCATTTGTGCATCTTCATATTGTTGGTGATAGCATATCGAAGGAGAGAAATGGTTTGATCAAAGTTGAGAGGATTTAGCAAAACACAAAACAGTGACTCTTTGTGTGTTAACTGAAACAAGCAGGTGTGGAACCAATTTATTGTGCATAATTTTTTCCAGTCTCTGCTGAAATAACTGTGAATCTTTCAAATACTTTATATATAAATAAGGAGCTTTTAAAGTATATTTTGATTTTCTAGAGAGTTCGCTCAAATAATGCATTCAAATATGAAGTCCAGCACTTGACAGTTTATATATTTCTGAGACTCCATGGAAGATTGTAGTTGAATTCTAAAAGCAGCTACTAAGCTGTACTGATGCAGAAATGTTGTTTTGTCATGGGAGGAATAGAAAGTCTTGACAGAAATGCTTTGTAAATTTAATGGTCTCTTTAGTATTTTTATTTTCTACATTTATTAATTTGTATGTGGCATTAGTCATAGGTTACTGGGAACAATACATCTTTGAGAGTTCCACTGTAAAAATAATTATTATCCTATCAAATGCAATATAAAGTGTTATTACATTCAGATAATTCTTTATATAAATTATTCAGAAGTAGCACAATAGAAAAAAATTTGGTCATGTCTCCTGTGTCCCAGTAAGGTCTATTTACCATTGGCATCCTAGAGTCTTACTGTAAAATAAGTCCAGCCAAGCTGGTAAGACTCATGTACTGCTATTCTGGTTGAGTACAGAGATGAACAAAACCCCAGGAAAAGCATACCTACACTTGCATGGTCATTTTTGTATGCTCAGTTTGTAAGCCTAAGTATGACATATGTTGACAACCTACACATTGACACTTTAGACATATAATTGTGATAACTGTACACTCAAGTCACATACCAATACTCGTCCTTTCTCCACAAGTAGGGTTTAGTGCATATGTAGGAGTATGTACATACATCTTTGGAAGCAGATGGTCCGCGTTTTTGTAACCACTGCCCAATTTTACACCTTGCATGTTACATTATTTTCAAGAAAATGCTCGGCATTCCCAGTCTAGGAATAGTAAGTACACTTACTGTGTTTAGTGTGATTGAAAGCTGAAGTGTTGAGTGTCCCTATTTACTCTTTGCAAGCTATATAAATACTAGATGTACTCTTTAAATTTCTGAATACGCTTCACATTAGGGATCCTCTTTTTTTTTTTTTAACGGGTATGTACATTTTCACTATTTTGATCCATTTATAAGATTTACTTTTCTGTAAAAAAAAGTATCTGAGGAGATGATTTTTTTCTCCTTCCAAACGTTTTCCTTGTGTTTTTCTTCAGCAAGGACTATTTTCTCTAGAAATGAGTTGTGAGCAGTGAGGCTATTTCTGCTTGTTGCAGATTTTTTTCTTTAATGCATTATTCTAGGCTGAATCTAGCTCCCTGTATTTTACCAACCAGGGGCAGTATATCCTGAGTGATTTAGAACTTTGTGCACGGTACTTGATTATTGTAATGTTGTCAAATTGAATATAGAAGAGCTGTAGTTTTCTGCTTATCTCTTGCTTGGCACAGTAGTTTGGTTCTTTCTCCCTTATCTTGTGTAAATGTTAGAAAATGTGTGGAAATTGAGCATCTTAGAAGCTTCTACTCCTCTTTCAAATTTGAATGAAATGCAATTCAGAAATTTTTGGGGGAGATAGACAGATATACATGTGAGCAGATAACTGAATAAACCTTGTTTCTTTCAGAAACCAAGCTATAAATTGAAATCTCAAAGCTTACTGGGGTTAGGAAGGGTAACTGACCATGGAGGAGGTGCACAAATTGTGGAATAAATATCTTCAACCCATGTGCTGGAAATATATGGCACTTTAATCTATCACTCACTCATCTTAATGAACTTACCTCATGTATTCTTTTGAAACAGGGAAATGATATTCCTCTTTTATTCCTGCTGGACAAGCCAGGCACCAGGAGGTCTGCAGCTTCTTTTACTTCCAGTCTTTTAACCAGATTCAGAATAAAATAAAACACAAAATATATTATTCTGAATTATTACCATGCTGTAGTACTGGTAAAAATAAAATACAGATCTTAATTTTAGTCATTTCTCAAATAAGGATAATAGTGTCTTCATGACTTCATTAAATGAAATAAAAAAGCCCGTGAGAGAATCTGAAATTAATCACACTAATAACATTGCCCTACATCTTAACATTTAATGAGGCTCTTAAAAAAAATAATTCTTTAAATGTATTTCTTAGGAGAATCTCTCTGGCCACTCCCCGACAGCTTTATAAATCCTCCAACATGACTCAGCGCTGGCAGAGACGGGAGATATCTAACTTTGAATACTTGATGTTCCTCAACACTATAGCAGGTAAGGTTTCTGACTCCTTAATCCTTCATAATATGTTTATGTTTGTCAAAGTCTTAAGCACCGTGACTTGATGGAATACATTTATCCCTCTAGAATTCAGCTGCAGCTTTATGATATATTCTGAAACACACACATTAAATTTTATCAGAAAATGCACAACTTATCACTGAGACTTTAGATTCATGTATTGTTGTGAAGGCTGTTCCTTGCTCCCCTTCTGCCATTTCCTCTGCTGACAGCTTTGTCTGAAGCTTTATTAGAGTCAACAAACCATTGCCAGAGAGTGTCTGGAAATAATAATGGGAAAATGTAATTTCACTACTTCGTCATTCTCAGCAACAGCAACTAGACAGCAGAATAACAACAGTACGCTGCCTAGTACAGATGTCACCTGGATTGTGGTATGATTAGATTACAGCATCTTTTCTTATTTAGTTCTTTAACTGAAATATAATATCAGATTAGGTATTTAAAATGAGAAATAACTGCCATAGACATCCGTTCATTGTTGGCAAAAGAAGAGCTTTTCTGGCAATTGTCATTAATTAAAAATTCATGATGGTGTTATTCCTTTCACCTTTCCCTTTTCTATGTGTTAACTCCTGTGGTAATTTTAAATGTAAAAAGCAGCAGTTTTCTACACCATATACAAAGATTTCCAGGAGGTTGTCTACTATTACGGTTCCTGCCTGTAGCACACATGCTGCTTATGAACCTGCCTGCAGAGAGCCTTCCTCAGACATTTCACTCCAGTGAGCTTTAATTTGAAACCTAAATTAAATTCCACCAGGCATCACTTTGTACTCCAGCGTTACAACTCTCATCTTTACTTGGTCCTGACTTTTATGCTTGAGCTTGTCCTCAGGCCAGACATAAGATAAAAGTTAAGTAAGTGTGAAACCCAAAAGTAGCACCTGTTACACTGACCAGTCTGAGGACAATCACTGCGTTCTTCCCAGTAGGGCACTGCCAGAATTCAGGATCTGTCAAACTCACTTTGAACCTCTAGACTTTGCCTCTGTGCTTATATGGTAGTCATCTTCTGTGCATCCAGTCTTACAGACATTGATACATGTGTCATCAAATTAGCTCAGTGTGATACAGAAGTGCTACTGCTGAACAGTTGGAAGTCTGAGGGCATGTTTACCTTGTGCAATGGAGCGCTAAGCAGAGTCCCTGAAGCTACCAGAGACCTGGGCTGGAAAGTCCATATGGTGCAGTCCAGTGCAGGCTCACCAGCTTGGTTCTCAAGCATTATAGCCACAGTCCCACAGATCTCTGCTGAAGGGAAGGAGCCCTGCTGAGTGTTTATTACCTCTGGCACAGTGCCACATGAATGCCGCTATCCTGCTTCTGGACACCGGCCTGCCTCCAGCCGTGCCGTGTCTCTCGCACATCCGCTGCCCTTCTGGTGATGAGGAAATACAGACAGAGCCTCACGGGGTCCCTGACTGCCTCACCTGAACTTGGAGGGCTCACTGGAGAGCTGGGAAGTTAGTCTAGGCCCTCTCAGTCCTTGTCTAATACATTATCGATGAACTGTCCTTCACTTGTAATTTCCTTTTTTTGTATTAATTTCTTCTGTAAGCAGTGTGTCTAAACTCTTTAAATGAGAGTAGACAGGAGCTGAGCCTGTTTTTGATAAATTACTTTTCATTTTTAATCAGTTTAAAACTCCAAGGTCATTTATTTTTAGGTACATCACCAAACCATCCAAACCTGGAAGACATCATTATGTCTGAAATCAATTAGGAATTGCAGTGACACTTACACTAAGGTATCCAGTAAACAAGCTTCATCCTGAAGAGATTCCTTCATAATATCTCAGAGGTCTCAAGAAAAATGTTTTTTGATCTGCTATTTGATACTAGTAGTGCTAGACATGCTTTATAGCCAAACACCTAGATCATCTCATGAGTCAGGTTTCTTTAAATATCTGGTGTTATTCACCTGAATTACAAAAGGATGGCCTGATGTTTGCATTCCAGGTGCCACCTGCTATGCCCAAGGTTTGGGGGACTACTGACTTCATTTTTCTTGTGTCTCTGAGCTTATATTGTATTTGGAAAAGCTTACAGCAGCTTGATCAGTACCTCAGTAGTGTCTGTCTCTGACTCGAAGCACTTACTTTCTGGAAGATTTTTTTATATCAGTCTCTTACTGGTAAAACTCATTTATTCATGTAATCTCATGGTTGTTAATTGTGTAAGCTCACTTGCTCATTTTCACAGCAATGCCTATCATCTTAGAAAGCTTTTCAGCAGTGCATGATCGAATTAAAATTCAAATTTAGATAAAGACCCCAAAAGGAAGGGATCTTCCTTTTCAGCCTAATTCTTTGTCTCTATCTTGTATTGACTGATTTTATTAAATCATTGTTTTTAATGATGCTTTGAGGTCACAGGGATCAACAAATAGATGTTTTCTTAAGGACACCCAACATACTGATTTTTAAAAGTTTTGGAAGTGACCAGTATTGGTTAAATAAAAATTAATACCCGTGCATACTCTTATGGTAGGATGTGAGGAGGATGTCGAGTAACATTTGAAGACCTTTTCCTTGTCACAAAGAATATCCTCTGACTTTTGTTTCAAATCTGTCTGCATTGCTTGGATTTTGTTAAAGGGTCCTTACTAACCTATATATTTTCTGTTCTCTTTTCGTTTTCCAAGAAGGATAGCAGTCATCATGTCAGGTTGGGAAAAAAGTATAACTGTAAAATCTCATAAAAGATTTTGGAGGGATGTCTAAAAGCAGCTGAGATTCTTGAGGCTTTCCCAATCAGCAAGAGTGGTGTCACATCTGATAGTGTTCCAGCAGGATTAGTGAAATAAAGGGTCCTGCTGACATCTCCTATGACTATTGTATGTTAGAATGGCCTTCTATACAAAGGGGCTGTAAGAAAGTATGATTCCATACTGTATTATGTGCTTTCTATTTTTGTTTCTTCAGTTTTTAAAAATTTTGAGGATTCATAATCTCTATGAGCATAGATAATTAGATCTAAATTGCTAATGTCATTGTAACTTCACTCACTGATACACTCTCTTAGAAAGTTGTGATTTTGGTTTGAAAATCAGAATAAAATTTGCCCTTGATAGCTGAACTCCATGCCAATAATACACAAGCAAAACCTTTTCTGAAAACAGCATTAGAGAATAAAAACTGAGTGAAATCCAACAGACAATTCTGCACATGACAGTTTGGAACAAACCCTGAAATTTTCCATCTTTTTGACAGAAGCAAAAATCCCCCAAAGTTCTTTTCCGGAAGATCAATCTGGTTTTATGCTTCTAACAAAGTCTGCGCTTCCAAAAACTCATTAAGGACTTGGGGGTATTGAAAGAATCGCACCATAATGTTCCTGGCAAGCCAGAAACCCACCCACAAAGTGCACATGAGCTCCAAGTCCAATGGCAATGGAGAAAGCTTCAAAACATAATTGTAAGTTAGAAAGCGTAGAAGTTTTCTCACCCCCAAGTTGTTTTTTGGCTCCACCGTTGCACGGCACTGTATTGCCAGGGTCTGAGACCTGGGAAACTGAGGGGTTGAGAGCCATGAGTCAGCCTCAATGACAACACTGCTTTTTCAGCTGTGCCTATATTTCTATAAATCTTCTGGTGAAAGGTATTTCTCCAAAATATTTCCTGTACAACAAATAGGCATTTTCTGTGGAAGCACTAAAAAAAATATAGTTTCTCTACCAGAAATACAGTACTGGAAGCAAAGTACCTCTACTATATGTTGCCCTTATTTTGATAACACTGAACTGATAACTGTCCAGATACATCTGTGTAAAGCAGAAACAAACTCTTATATGCACTGTAGACAAGACCCTCAACAATCAGAAGATAACAGGATTTTCTATTTTGTACACAAAGAGTACTGAACACATTCGTGACCGCCTTTGCCAAATAAAGACAAGACTTGTATTTTCTTTATTTTCTTCTTCGGAAATCCAATTTCCAAATACATTTTTAATTACACTCTTTTGTAATGAGATTCCTTAAAAGATAAAACTTCTTTGCCAGTAATTGTTCATGTAGGCAGCAATGGCCTAGTTTTAGTCTATAGCTGTTTGTTTAAGCAACGTCTTCTTTTCTAACAATATCATTGTTTTTAGCCACTGAGAAATATGTGCATCAAACTTTTATTATACCTATTGCCATTTAGCTTCTACTCATTTATTCAGCATATCTGAGACATATCTTAGTCACTTAGGAAACATGCAGGCTTGGCATTTGAGAAGTGTGGATTATCTGCTGGTAAGTAACAAATAGGTCCCTTCATTGTTTTTTCTTCTATTCCAGATAAACAGAGGTCCATTAATAAAGTGGCTTAGTATACTCTTTGCCAATTCTTTGTAGCTTCCTTTCTTCATACAATGATGCTTAATTAGTGTCTGGCCCTTTAAAAAACACTAAGAAATCACACATGTTTTTTTGTGATGCTTTCTGAAATTATTCAAGAAACAGCAGCCTTGGAAGAGAGGTGTTCAGAAGTGAGGCTTCTGACCCCAATTCATTTCTTTCATTTGTGACATACAACTGAGTCTTTCCCCACAAGAAATACTTTGCCTGCATATTAATACTGTTAATTACACATATTGGTTGGTCTCTGTAGAACAGAACCACTGAAATAAATGTACGAATCTCTCCTTAAATCTCTTTCTGGTTTGTCAATATGTCTGTCCTGACAAACATGGCCCCTGGCTAATCTATAAGTTCTTAATCAATGTTTTAAATATTGAAGTATCCCCTTGGAAAAAATCCATCTTTCTATGACTTTTTTTTTAACTTTTACATCACACTGTTACCACCACTGAAACATTGCCTGGCTTCATTTTTAGTTTGCTTCTGTTGTGATCTGTACTTGTGACTGAGTAACCGTCTACTTCAGCTACGATCATTTTCTCTTTCTAGATCATTTCCTATCCTAGGATATATGATTGCTATCAGTTGCATTGGCCTGATGACTCATTGTAATTTCAATTCATAATTGCTCTCCATTTTCAAAACTCTTTAAAGTCTTGTTTCAATCTGTTTCTCTGGCCTCCTAACTAAGTGTTTTCTCGCCTCCCTGTTCTATTTTCCAAGGTCTTCACCTCTTTCTTGCCCTCTTTTCTGACTCGAGCATATTTCATCATGTTTACAGCTCTGGGTTTTTCTCCCAAAAGTAAACACTGCGCTCTGCTACTTATCAATCAGTCTCAGTGTTATACTCTCTGTGCCCCTGTTTTTTGTCCTGGTTGTGCAGACATAAGCCTTCCTGGCCACCTTCCCCCTCCTCCTACCTATTGCCTTCTTGGGGATTCTTTACCTTTGAAGGCTCAGAAGCAGCTATGATTATACTAATCGTCCTTTCTTCAAGCACATAGGAAAAGGCCATATTGCATGTGATCGGCATGTATGTCAACTGAACACTCTGGGTGATACAGGATGCAAGTAATTTTTGCTATTCTCAGATACGAGATTATTGAAAAAAGTACTTAAAAGTAATCCCACCACAGCAGAAGGAATCAAGAGGAGCAGGAACAAGAAGTCATTTTGTAACATGATTGGAGTGCCCGCTATTTTAGTTGGACGTCTAATTTTCAAATGTATTTCTCAGTGTTTAACTGATTTCGGCTTTTTTTTTTTTTCTTTTAAAATTCATGTTCGCATTTGTATTTATTGGAATTTTAATTCCTTTAAATCCTACCTGCCACAGCTTTTAAAAGAAGTGGAGAGTAATTATATCCATAATTTTTGTAAGTCATTTCTTATAGTGGAAAGGGATTATTTTTAAAGGTTTGTGGAAAAAAATGACATCTTCAGTCAGGTAATAAATTCAGATGAACTTCTTCCCCCTCCCTCTTTTTTTTTTGCCTTTTTAGCATTTTCCACTTTTTTGCTCTGTGATGTACAAGCCCTCACTGGTTAATTATGTATATATTTAGCTACTGCATGTGTTGGGCTTATTATTGTCAACTAATTAGATGTAACTCGAACTACTTGCTTCTAGAAAAATCATTAAAAATTCTTTCCTAATGACCTAGAGATGACAAAATGTCTGTAAAGTGTGAAGAAGCAGACAAGCACAGGAACATCGCTCTTAAAGAGTGTTAATCCAGATGCTGCAATCATCTAATTAAACAATATTTTGCTGTCATTAACATTTTCACCAAGGAATTGCAGTTATAATTTCTTTGTCAGCTGTCTCTAGCTCACTTTACCTTCAAAACTAAAGTGCCATATAAAAACATTAAATTGGATGGTTTAATTAAAAAGTTTTTTTTAATGAAGAAACATATCCAGTATTTCTGAGATCTCATTTACTATGCCTCAGTTTTATTGTTCAAGTAGATTAGTGTCACAGGCTTGCGATATTTAATATTCAGCCTTTAATATTAATCTCTGTAAGCTTACTTGGGGGAAAATCTGAAGCTTCTGAAAATGTATAGGGACTACCAATAGTGGTACAGGCTTATAGTTTTTATTTATTTAGCTAAAGAAAGAAGTACATGATTCTCACTAGAAGCACCAAACAGCTGATGAGATGGCTAAATATATACGTATGCTGACTTTACTCTGAAAGTAATTGTTGTGAAGCCAGAACTGATCAAGAAAGCTTTTCTACTGAAGATAAACCACTAATATTTATGTATGTTTAGAATTAGAGGTTTGTAATCCCATTATAGGCCTAGATCGTTGTCCTCCACTCAGATAAGCATAGATGTGTGGTCTTATCTCGTTGGGTAGGTTTGGTTTCCTTTCACAATCTAAATTATGGTTCACATTCTTGAGTAATTTTTATTTGTTAATCTTAAAAACAAAATTATTGAATAAGAAAGATAAATCGCCAGCTTTTTTACTAAACATGTAGTTAATCTCTTCATAAATAAAATGTGGTTTATAAATATTGAAGTAGGAGAGAAGTAAATATTATGTTTATTTTTCACAAGACTGTAGTTATATTTACCAAATAGAATCATAGAATCATAGAATGTTAAGGATTGGAAGGGATCCCAAGAGATAATCTAGTCCAAGCCCCCTGCCAGAGCAGGATCTCCTAGGGCAGGTCACACAGGAACGTGTCCAGATGGGTTTCGAAACTCTCCAGAGAAGGAGACTCCACAACCTTTCTAGTCAGCCCGTTCCAGGGCTTCGTCACCCTCACAGTACAGAAGTTTCTCCTCATGTTGAGGTGGAATGTCTTGTGTTCCAGCTTTTACCTGTTATTTCTTGTCCTATTACTGGGCACCCGAGAAAAGAGACTGACTCCTTCCACTTGACACCCACTCCTTAGACATTTATAGACAATAATAAGATTCCTCTCTCATCCCTCTCTTCTCCAGACTAAACAGCCGCAGTTCTCTCAGCCTTTCCTCATAGGAGAGATGTTCAACTACCTTATTCATCCTCATAGCTCTCCATTGAACTCTTTCCATTAGATCCCTGTCTCTCTTCAATTGGGGAGCCCAAAACTGGAAAATACATAATCGTGAAGACTCTATTGTTTGTAATTTATACTACCTAAGCAGAGAGATAAGATGCTTTAAATTATTTCTCATTGTGGAGTTAAAAAATGCACACAAGAATTACGGCAGTGCCCTGACATGAAGCTAATTCAGCATGATATTTTGTTTATGTGTTCATACTATAAGTAACCTATCAAAATCATACAGCAAAGGAGAACTTATGGACAGCAGCTAGGCTCAGGATTGCTTTTTTCTTGTGCTATTCGCATATTTATGATTTTCCTTTGTGGAACAGGAACGGAAAGTCAAAATCTTGTTGACTAAATGTTGTTATTGAAATAAAATGAATGAAATTATTATCAAAATTAAATAATATATCAAAAAAGAAAATCTCAATTTTGAAATAAAAAGTAATTTTGGATAACTAAATTTCCTCTCCAAGTTTTGCAAAAGGATGTTCTCACATTTCCGAATGTTTCTATAAAGTTTTTTGAATTGCAGATCTTTATTACTGTGAACTATTTTCCGTAAAATTATGATTCTGAAGAATCATAATTTTTCTTTATGCCTTATAATAGGCTGCAGTCATCTCAGTCATTCTCTTCCTGAATCTCAAATTTCTTTTAGTCTGCTGCCTACATAAACACAAATGTCTTTCTTTTGTGGAAACTTTTGCACACTATTCTGTTAACTTAATTGAGGATTCTGATAGTGAGAAAAACATTTCTTGTATAAGTGGATAGTTTTATAAAGGCCGTATTTTATCAAACCTTAAATTTGACAGGAAACTTCACTAATTGTATGTAATTAATCCCTTTCAAAAGAGGAATATAATATTCTAAATTGATGGATGCGAAAAATAAGGCAGAGTTGTCTTACTTCAAGGCATGTGGCCCACCCCTCCCCCCAAAAAAAAACTCAAACCAAACCCAAAACCCCAGAACAAAACCAATTAGTATTCTGCCAGAGAGAACCTTTCCTTTTCTTCCCTCACATAAATTCTGGTGTATTTCTTGATTTAATTGCTTGATATGTTCTCATTCTGTCCAAGAGTGGGTTTGCATTCATTCATTGTTGATATGAAAGAAGTGGGTTTGTTTCTGTCCATCATTATTTGTGTGTGGCATACGGTACTGATACTGCTTTTTTAACAAAGTTGTATTTGTACCTCAATTATTTGTTTTTATTCCTGTAAACATCTAGGTATTCAAAATCTAAAAATGAGGGCACGCAGTTGTTAACAATATGCACTTTTCCTGTTTTCAATGAAACTATGTACAAAATGGAAACATGCTTCTTGTTCATCAACTTCTATTGAAAATATAAGGTGTTTGTAGAGCAGCAAAAGTTTCACATTTCATTAAAGCAGAGTTGATTTTCGTGGAGAACTGCAAATGCTACTCAGAACAAGGAAGCCTGTGTTTTCCTGTGCTGGGTTTTGTACCCCAGGAATCCGTCCAGAATCTGGAAGGAAGCCGTTAGTGAGACAGGGCTGTAAATCTGATGCAGGACTGGGAATTGTTAACCTGGGTTATTTCAGTCTGCTAATTATATAAATACACACACACACCTATATTTATGACCTGATTTTTTTTTTTTGAAAGACTCATGTTGCATACTGTGTGGTTCTCAGTAAATCAATATGGTGGATGGTTCTGTGCTAAGCAACTTCATTTGTCTTATCACTGAAATGTTAGATACTACTAAATGCCACCTGACACAGAAATAGCCTTTCCCAAACACACTCTTCCTGTAGTGAATTTATATTTTTCACTTCAGTTGCAAATTGTTCTTTGAAACTATATCTAAAGATGGCTTTTGCACACTTGTTGGGATGGTAGCAATATTTCTTTCATTATGTTTGGAGAAAGTTGCCTGGGGCAGTCAGCTCTGTCTTTTAGGAGGGAAGAAAATGTTTTTTAATTTTCAAAGTGGTTTTGAAATAGCATTAAAGCAAACATGACTTCTTCCACTTTGATTCCACTATTGCAGTGAAATCTCACCACTTCTTCAGTGAAGAGCCATGGGGAATAATGGATTAATATGTTTTATCTAGGATAGACCTAGATTTTCAGACTTCAAATTTAGCCCCTTGCTGTTTGGAGTCTTGTTTAATCTTTGCCAGCTAATGATACTACAGACAGTTGTAGTAAATAACAGTCTAGTGGTTTTAAATTTCAGCATTCATAGTATGAAAATAGCTTCATGGAAATAAAACAAATGTTTATTGGCATATGGTATATTTTAGTTGATATTGAAAGATACTGTGCTCTTTATATTATGCTGATTTCTACGTTGACTTCTGGTTCAAGATAAGTTCATCTAAATGGCTACTTTTGTCTGAAAGAGTTGTACCTGATTCTGTTAAGTGGTGGGAATTGTGAACATGTAATGCAACAAAAGTAACTGCTATATTGTTTTTCAGCTGGAGAAGCGGACACTATTTCCTAAGTCTTAAAACATTTTCTTTCTTATTAGGACGAACGTACAATGATCTGAACCAATACCCTGTGTTTCCATGGGTTTTAACAAACTATGAATCTGAAGAGCTAGACCTGACCCTTCCAGGCAACTTCAGAGATCTTTCAAAGGTATGCATCAATTCTGTTAAAGATCAACACACAGCCTTTTTTGGAAGAGATTTGTTTTATGTTTATAATCTGGTTAAATTAGCTCTTTATCTTAATAAAGTCTGAAATAGACTTTTCTATATTACAGTCATTTTACACTGAATCTCTACTTTATGCTGCTTCTGTGCCCCTGACTGATCTGATTCCAAACCTGCAACTCCTCCATACCTTCTGATTTAGAGATCATGAGACCACTTGATCTCACCAATTATCTCCCTTAGTTATGAAAGCTGATCCTTTGGAAATAAAAGCTTGGACTACTTTTTTCCATTTTATTTTGCAGTGACTAGAAGAGTAATATAATAGAAGCACCTTGTTGTGGTTTAATAATTATTCAGTAAACAAGTATTTTGTATTTTAGATCCTGGAGTATCTGGTTCCTATCATTATTGGTGGGTTTTGTTCTCCAACACAACTTGGGTATATAGTGCTTTATAATAATACAGTTTATAGTAATTGTTTCTCTGGCAGCACGAAACAGCCATATATACCCAGCTCTGGTATGCTGATTGTATCAAAAGCCTGGAAGGAAGGTATGTCCTAGCCAAGCATAGCAGAAGCGTATGAAGGGGCCAACTGGAATAAACACAAAACAACAGAGTTTGAAACTGAGTTGTGGGAATTATCTTTCCTGATTCCTATCAAGTAAGAAAGTATATGTTCTCTCTTACCAGTGAAGGCCAGTAACCTCGCAACATCCTCAGCTTGAGGTTTCTGTTGTCTCAGCACGACAGCTTTCGTGCATCCTTGCCGCAGTTCCTCAGCTAGTAGGGAGAAGTTGCTCGTACAAGTTGAGTGAGGCTCAAAACCACAGGAAGCTGTCACCTGCTAACTTAAGGAATGAGGCTGGAGAAGAGAAAATTTACCCCCAAAGCTTGTTCAGCAGCCTATGCTGCAGCCTCTGCTTTCTTTTCTGCTGCTGGTCAGGGATGAGAGTTTCTGGGGCTTCTGCCTTCAAGTCTGCTTTTATTTCCTCCTCTTCCTGCAAGCACACAGTCCTGGGCAGCAACGGAGAGATCCCACCCTGGATATCTCACAGTCTCATATCACAATTGGAAAGAGTGTGCTTGCGGGACCAGCAGATGTATTGCAACCATTCCTGGAAGGCTGTTTTTGTGAAACTTCCAAAATAATTTGCATAGGACTTGATTGCTTAATAGCAGCCAGCTTGCTTAGTTTCCTCTCCTTTTTTTCCTAGATGAATAAATAAATAAATAAATAAAACAAGAAATTAAACTACATTCACAGTATGTCTCAAATGTAAACATATCTGTTGAGACTCTGTTTACATTATATAAAACTTCTGACCTTTCACAATGTTATAGATATGTTTCACAAATGTGTTTTTCAGTTCTGTAACAGTATTGCAATCCGTGCCAGGAACAATGAGAAAAAATCTACAGATGTGGGTTAAATTATGGCCAGTGATCATCTTGCACTGGCTTGTTCCTTAGCCTGTATAAAAATATTTCTGTTTTAGAATTGTTTGTAATGATAAACCTTTCACTAAGATGCTTACACTTTTCAAAATCTCTCAAACTCACTTCTTTCTAGCATTAATAGCACTGTGTGTGGCGAAGGACAACAAGATTAAACAGCTTCTCATGAGTCCTTCATTAAGTACTTAGTTTTGGTTGCATCCAAATTTTTATGGCAGCCTATTAAAGTATGTAATTGCTGCAGGAAGTAGAGTGATAGTTGAATAGATAGGTTTTCCTCATGAGTTAGTAAAGACTCATTATGGAATTAGTGCTTGTATAGCTTATTAAGTATCGCTGCACTCCTAGTAGTGCTCTCCCCAGAAAGGAAATGTAAAATCAAGTCCCTGGTTATTTATGTTTCTTCAAGAATCCATGCAATATGCACAGCAGTATTTTGCCTGAGGATCTTTTCTTACCCAATTTGATAACTGCATTCTGTTATTCAAAACGTACCAGTGGTTTCCTCTGGAAAAGCTGGGTTTATGACCACTTAAAAAAAGCCGACACAGAACTAGTTAAGGAGAATGGTCTGGCAATATCTGGGCTGCATTTACCCACGCATGTGTGGGAAAACACATAGGCAATCTGTAAAGTGTTGTGGGATCCCTCAGGATGAAAGAGGTGTAATTGTCAAATTCTTGTAGTGTTTATTGTAATAACATCTGATAGGTTTCATTTCACAGTGGTTTTAAAAGGAAAAATAGATTAATGATTTTTCGAAAAAGCCAGTGGCCAGTTAATATAAAATGCCTTACTTTGTGCACTTGGGCTGTTATGTATTACTTACATCCTGTTCCAATTTGTGCATTATCAGTAAAAATCTTCAAAATCAGAATGTATCTCAAGTATTTCCTAGGCAATTCTGTTTTCATTTTTGCTATTGTCCTGTATTTGTAAGTAAGGCCCTTCTTTCCTTGTTAGGGACGTGAATCCTGAGTAGGCTAGTGCTTAAAAGCAGGAGTTAGTGATTTATTGTTCACATTATTGAACCAGGGTGTGCTACCAAACCTCAGCCAGACCTCTGGGGCAGGCACACAAAGTATCCTTTCCTTGAGGAGCCACTTCCTTCTGTCAGATTTCACCCTGCAATGGAGAAATGTTCCTGCAGATTCAATGGCAAGTCAGAACCTCCAGCTAAGCTGTTGATGGATAAAATCTTTCTCAGTTCCTGACCTTCTTTCTTCCTGCAACTTTTGCCCTTCTTAAGTTTCACAAAGTCTCAGTCCTTAAGATTTATTAATTAATAACGCTCAAAATCTTTTGAAATGATTTAGAATTCTAGCACTATTACGTAAGTGGTAAAAGACACAAAAGCAATGAAATGAAAAGATAAACCACCTATCGTGTTTTGTTTTGTTGTTTTAAATTAGTTTTGGTAGTTAAATATAAATATTTTAAAGTAAACTTTTAAAAAATAATGAATTTGTGTATTATCACCCAAAATTTATACAGAGCTCCAGGGTCGATTATAATAACTGACAGTGTCTCTTTTGAAAGTTTTTAACCTTTAATTCCTAAGCTCTCTGTGTAAAAAATGATACACCACCCTTGCGATATCACAACTCCTAAGTGAACATACACAACAAATGCAATTCATATGTTTTGTGGAAATGAAATTAGATGTGTTTGGCTAGCTTATGATGTCAGTGACAGAGTAAAACATATGCCTTTTGCATTGAGTTCAAACTTAAATATTTACATTTCTGCAAAGCTGTCTTGAACATGTAACTCGTCCCTTCCTTCCATTCCATTTTATTCTGTTTTTATGTAGTGCTTCTTATTATGGTATGTTTACATCCAGATGTTGCTTGTTCTCTCAGAACAATTATATTTAAATATTAGTCTGAAAATTCCTCTGCCCTTTTCTTTAAAGAGTTTGGAAATTCCCCTATCAAGGCTTTTTTTTTTTTCTGTTGCACATAATTTAAGATTTAAAACCAGAGCCCATGAGCATGGAAGGTGTTGTAGCAGCAGGATATATTAGACCTCTCATTTGACTAGACAGTGTAGCCTCAAGTTTTATTCATTACATATACAAGGTTAAAGGTTATATTTATTGTTTGACAGGTTGAAAAGCTAATGAAAGAGGCTGTCATAGATACATAGATTATCTTTTCACTATCAAACCACCAGGTGATCTGCTTATTTTCTTCTGTATTGAGATTTCCTTTGGAAGAATACCTATGGTATTAAACATTAGTACAGGAAATCTGTATGCAGCCCTTACTGTGTACTGAGGTTTTTTAGGTTTCAACACACTTAAAATATGATACGGTTCGTTTATGCAAAATTATATGACTTTTACCCCTAAATTATGGTGAATGCATGGGTTTGACATGCTGCACTGTCCCTGCTCATTAAAGTGTAAATGGGAATTTCTCCTCATTTACTTCCAGTCATACATCCTGTTAAATAAAATTATTTCTTCACCAGGCAAAGTAATACTAATATTGACATGTGTATGAAACATCACAAGCCCATTCATTGAGTGGAAAAAATTATATTTTGTTAATATAGAAGGTGTTTGACTGACGGGTGGTGATAAGCATAACCACTTTTCCTTATTACTGTGCCAATTCAAGAAAAGGAAGTGATAAAGCCCCAAGGCTTCTAAATGTAATAATGCAAATGAACACATCGAAGTGTGAATATTTCAAGGCAAAACCACACTTAATACTTCCAAAAATGTGTATGCTGTGGAATGGAGTTTATGGACATATCAAGAGCCACTCTCACTGGAAAATTTAAATCAGTTTCTGTAACTTGAACTTTTCTCTCTGCTACATGCAGCTCTACCGTCAGAAGAAAAATAAGTTTGATTTTCATTTGATTTAAGCCACACAATTAAACATTTTCTTTCCTTAAATAAAAAATTCATTTACTGGGTGAAACTCTGGTACTTTGAATCTGCCAGAACTCTTATATTTGATAACGTTGATATTGATTCTGAAGAAAAGTGGTTTACAAATTTGAATAAGTAGAATATTTTAGTGGCTGGATAAATAGAATATGATGTTCATTGCTGCTCTCATGTGAGAATGTAGTTCTATGTAGATAGCCGGCAAAGCAGTAAATATTACAGGAGCTAGCATAACATGTCCAGTGGATATAAACACTGGTTGTATTGACAATACGCTGGTTCAAAGGCCATATGTCTAAAGAGATTACCCAGATGAAAAAGAATGACATGAATAGCAGTGTGGTTTTAGTGTTAAAGTAAATACTTACTTTATTTTAAAATGGAAAAAGAAGCATAAAATAAACTCAGAAAACCACTTTTAGTACATCAGAAGTGAAGTGGTTGAATAGACATTGTCTTACAGTAAGTTGTTTCGGTTGGTTGGAGTAAAGAGTATCTTATAAAGCCATTTTATGAAAAGTTAATACTATTTCATACGAGTCTTTACAGAGGGCTTTTTAATAAAAAGACATGTGGTGTGTTTGGACTAAGCGTTTTATAGAACGTTATAGAAAGAACTTTTTATTTAATATTCAGAATAATTTGTTTCACTCACATTCAGTTTCTGTACTAGAGTTATGGTTAAGGTACTGGATGAGACAATACATGGATAGAGCTTTGCCTTTGTATTGTTTCTGCAAGTCATTTTGACGAGTTTACACAGCAAGAATCTCACTGAAATGGAAATAAAATAATTTTCTTCCATTATGTGAAGATACAGTGATTGATCCATAAATAAAATTTATTTCAGTTTTATAGCCAGTATCAGTTTAAAACTGTAGTTGACTTTCTGGATTGAGAACAGCTTGGTAACACTATAGAAAAGTGACCAAAACTCCGTATACCCTACACATTTCACTACCATTACTGTAGAACTTGTCATCTACACATGTCTCAGCAGAGTAAAACTGGGTTAGTTGCTAGTTTGTACAACTGAGATTTAATCTTTACAGAAAATGCATGTCTTTACTGAAGGATGAACTGTTACCGTTTCTTTGGGTAACAGCATTTTGCCATATGGACATAAAAAAACCACTAAGGAAGCCAGGGCAGTCTTCTCTGCATTGACTCCATGCTATTTTATTTATGGAAGTTTTCACTTTCAGAAAATGCCTGCTCATTTGGTATACACAAGCTGATCTGTTTGTGGCTATTCAACAAGTTTTTAAATTACACAATTGAAAAAATGAGAGATTTGAGCACTTACACATTTTCAATGTGCAATGTTTCCTCCGTCAGTGGAGTTTTCAGTCCTTTCTGTTACTGTGCAGAGAAGTGGTTCACACAGGGATCTCCATTAGTGCACAGAAGAAGAGAAAAGGGGGTTCAGATAGTCTTTGTATTTCTTTGACACAGACCAGAGATACCTGATGTGATGCTAAACCAGAAGCTGCAAAGTTGTATAAGTATGGGCAGCTCCCTGCTCTCCTCCCTCTGCAGTGCTACATTGAGACAGCTGCACTACTTCTGAGATTCCAGTTGTCATCTCTGCATAAATGGTGCCGTATTTGCACACCAGGCCCTCTGGAGCTAGCTCAGGAATTTCTACCACACCTTTGTATTGCAAGCTGCAATCATACCTAAGCGGTTTCATTGAATTATAGAATCGTTTTCGTTGGAAAAGACCTTTAAAATTATCAAGCCCAACAGTTAACCCAGCACTGCCAAGTCCATTGCTAAACCACGTCACTTAGCACCACATCTACACATCTTTTAAATACCTCCAGTGATGGTGACTTAACTGTTCCGGTGCTTAACAACCCTTTCCGTGAAGAAATTTTTCCTAATAACCCTTCCAAACCTCCTCTGACACAGCTTGAGGCCATTTTCTCTCGTCCTATCACTTCTAACTTGGGAGAAGAGACTGACACCCATATCGCTATAACCTCCTCTAATTCGACTAAGCCATACTTAACTAGTGAAATTTGATTGTCCTGCCAATGAAATTGAAAGTTATCAATAGTATAAGAAGTATTGAACACATACAATTTTTTCCCGAGACTGGTGGCTTATCATTCTAAAACCTGTCTAGGCCTGAATCTGTGGCACCAATATAAAAGCCTGACACCATGGAGGACAGGCACTTTTGCTATGACATATCTAACTCCTTATGCATTCCAATCCAAACTCAGTCATTCCAATTCAGTTTAGCTGGGAACACTAGAAATCTTTGTGGAATGACAGTAATGAACCTACATCTCCTGAGTGCCAGGCTACCATCCAGATCACTAGTTTATCCAATCCAAGATCTGTCCCTAGATGTCGAGGTGAGACTTTCTAGCTGAAGACAAGCTCTACCTCAGCCCCTCATTTCTTTCTTCACTTCTCTCTGAGGCGAGGAAGGCTAATTCCCAGAAAAGATTCTTTCCAGAAATTTTCACATGAAAATTTCCATACTGTGCAAGAAGAGAGACGACTCTCTTGATATTTCACTTAAAGAGTCCATTTATTCAGCAGATATTTTGTGCATTTTAATATTTTTCTTCAGATGAATCCTAAAGTGATTGAAAGAAAACTGGATTCTGACTCTGAAAAGAATATTGATGAGGATGAAGGTAATCTTCAGAACACAGCTTTTTAGGTTTATCACTTAATAAATTGAACATATGTCTTCTGAAAGTAGATTATTTTAGCTACTTGTGCAGGCATTTTTACATGAAAATGAGAATGCACCATCTTACAATCTTATATCTTTTATCTTTTAAATTGAAATAACACTTTTCTATAAAGAACCTAGAAAACCTGATGGTGTGTTTGCATTAGTGTCATATGTGACTTTGGAAAATTATTATCAGGTTCTTGAGAGAAAGTACTTTTTTCATTAAATATAACTCTATATAATTTAATAATAATATTTAAAACTATGGGTTAAACTATCATTAAAATTTTGCTAGTCTATAAAATAAAATACCTTGTAATTATTTTTGAGCATCAGTTATGCTTCACAGTTCTTGTTATTGTAATCAATTTACAATGAAGAATGAAAACACATAGCTTATTTGATGAAAGACATCTGATCAGCTTCAGATATATTTTGAAAGGCCTGGAGTTTTGATTTTCAATCGTTCATTAATCACTATATCCCTTCTCTACTGTGCCTTCACAAACATATATTTACAATAATGTAGTGACAGATAATGCCTCTGTCTTCCATAGCCTCAGAATTCACTGCAGTTTAGGGTAAAATGCACCTTCACAGTGGAGGGAAGAGATATTCTCAGGCTGTTTTTCCATTACAAAATACAATCTCACTGATTTGTCTACCATTTTGTGTTTCCTTCTCAGAGGGGGTGAATGTTTCCTCTTAACAGACTAGGGAGTGAATTACTGCTTTAGCTTTTGAAATGTGCAGTTTGGGATGGGAATTTATTCTGCCAGAGAAATGGATACACAGTACCTTAATGAGGGTGGTATCAGCAGGTTCCATGCAGTCCCCAGAGAAACCCAGAGCCCTGACAGAGTTTAGCAAAGTGCACATAGTATAGTTTGTCAGCCTAATAGGAAAAGAATGTCTTTTAATAAGTTACACTTTCAAGGAAGTGGTTGAAAAAACATTTCTATATATTGGCAACTTATAGGCTATAATAATGCCAGTGTTTCCTAACAGTGGCAGGATGTGTAACAAAATCAAGTATAACAAAAATGCAAGTATTTATTTTTTCTTTCTCCAATAACTGGGAAACAAGCCTGGAGAGTGTTAGAGTGGCTCATGCTTCTTTTTGAAGAATGTTTTGTGAGGTCTTGCAGTGCAATCTGCACCAGATAACACTGATCCTTAGGGATTACTCATACATTTTACACATATAAGAAAGCTATTAACATCTCCACAACATAGCAAAGTATTAAGCATCGAGAGCGTTTAATGTGAAAAATACTGGAATCGTCATGTTTTAAAATGTAAGTGCTCATCAAATGCTGCTATTTAAAAACACATTCTAATATGTAGAATTGCAAAACATCGTATTCTATGTCAGCCTTTCTAACAGCCAGCTCAAAAACATAGCAACACTGAAGGAATAAAATACTTGTAGCCTTAAAATTGTTCGGTTACGTATGTAGCGTATTGAAACACACTGATTTTACCTTTTCCTGGTATTTCCATTCCAAATTACTTTGCATTTTAACTCAGTGTAAGAATTACGTGGTGGGGTGAAATGTGAAAATACTTGTTAGCATTTTGAAAAGGGTCAAATTCCTTGAGGAAATGTTTATTTTCAAGTTGTTAGTTCCCTTAATAATACAAATTCTAACTCATAATTTTTGATTAATGCAAATCAAGCAATAATTTAAAATTATAATAACTTTTACAATTATTTGATGTGGAAGTGTGCTTTCTGTGTGTTTGGTTAATTTTACTACAAAAGATAAAATCTGAGGATTCTTTGCAGATAGGTAGAAAATACACTACTGCTATTCATCTGGAAATACAGACTTAAGATCACTTACATACTTATTTCAACATTTCAGCTAATTTATTTTTTTATTGCCATTATTCCAGTGACTTTTGTATCACACAAAACCAAAATACATTTTGCAAAAAAATAATAGAAAATCTCATGTTCCCTACATAGGCATGTCAAAACCAACAGTTCCTAATACTGTCTTACATTTCTTTTGTTTTTCACCTAATCTGTGTAGATTGTCTGTTCCGTATGCTCAGAATGGACTTTGAATTTGTGAATATTTTCCACATTCTATTGGTTTTTAGTACAAAGCTTGTTTGTTTTGCTCAGTAAAACCTAGCTTTGTTCAGTCAAAAAGTACATCCAGTCCTGAAGGACTATGCATGTTTTTTAAGTATTTCTGCTTAGGATCACCAGACACCATCAGCAGTTCTGCGTGAAATCTTTTCATCATGAACAGTGCATTACAAAGTATCCTGTGTGAGCAAAAGTCAGTTTTCATTAGCTGTGTGATTATGGTGAATGACAGCAACAGAAATATTAGTGTGGCCTCAATGCATTTTAAATGCTGTTTTAGAAGTCTATTTCCAGAACAATGTTACTGAATTAATTGGGAAACAACTCATATTTCAAGAAGGTCTTGAAAGTTTGCAGATGTAGATCACTTGTATTTGTCAATTAAAATAAGGAAAGTCATAAGACTTACGATGCACAAGGCCTTTGAGAAGAAATTCCAAGATTACACCAATCTGAAGGGATTACTACAGCATGGAATGTGTTAGGTCACAGAGTCTCCTGTGTAGTGAACCTTAGTGCAGAATTAACCTATGACATATCAGATATGTTCCTCTTCAGGTAATAATATATTGGACCTCTTACTCTTTTGCAGCCTATTGGTGCTTTGAACCCAAAGAGAGCAGTTTTCTATGCAGAACGGTATGAGACATGGGAAGATGATCAGACTCCCCCTTATCATTACAACACCCACTACTCTACATCTACTTCTACATTGGCTTGGCTTGTTCGTATTGTAAGTATTTCTGGATCCTGCTTTTCATTAATATCTTTATCTACAGCATCTCTTCTGTCACTTACCACTATTTTGATTTTTTCTTTTTTTAACAAAAGTACCTTTCTATCAAAATCGTGTTCTTCTGTACTTTAATATCTCAGAAATTCTCTAGCTATGCTCTATAGTCATTTGCAGTGATCAGGGGGTCTTTACTACCCACTCTCAAATAAATTTGGAGGCAAAATTGTGGTGGTGTAAGGACACATATGATGAAGAAAATCCATCTAAAACTAAATCTGTCTTTAAAAAATGTCTCTAGGCAATACAGAAATCTGATACTACTCATATATTCATTTATTGTTTTCAGCATTAAAGAAAAAATTAATGTTTCAACATTAAAGAAAAAGCCTTTTGTAAAAAGCAAATTAAACTGTGTCAAATTGAGAGGGGAATTATATAACCAGTTTTATATTAAAGCAGTATGGAGTAATATTTTATGCAAATGAATTATACTTCTCAATGAATTAATAACTTAGAGTTTTCAGAAAAGTAAAAATGTAGATTCTAACTTCAAACTGCTATTTCACTTCTGGAAACCTCATGCTTAATTCCTATCCTCAAAATCAGTTCTAGGGAAGGGGGCCAAACTTAAAATATGGAATGAATCTGAATTGAGTTTGCATGTTAGCACACTGAATTACAGAAAAAGGAGTGTTGATGAAACACAAGATTTCACAGAGAAACCTGAATTAATGAAAAATTGAGTCACTATGTAATTACTGAACTTGAAATACAACGTACCAATAAAAATCTGTTGCGTGAGTTGTATTCTAAGCATCTTTTAGACATAACCACGCAAAGCAGAGCCACACAAAGCTTGACATCTGAGTTTTCACTCACCTCAGCTTCCCTTAGACATGTTCTGTTTTTCTGCTCAGAAGGGGAAGAATTTATGTGTCTATTAGTTCAGGATATATTTCTTCTTAAACTGTGGGAAACGTTGATTACACTCCTATATGGGGTGATCACTATACTCCTTTTAAATGTTGCTAAATTATTCATGTACTATGAATACATTTATGGTTCACACGTGCTTTCTTGTTGCCTTAAAGTATATTAAAACCAATGGTTTTATTTGCACGTTTATCTATTAATTTTGGCTGCTATTCAACAAAAGATCCCCTCTTGCTAGTCGGCAAATTCTTAGGTCTGAAAGTCTGATTACAAGCTGAATGTACAACACACCAAGGAGTATTCATTTCCTGTATTAGGCTAATGCTGTGTCATTTTTACTACTGTTGTTTATGTAGTACCGTAGGTGTTCTGGCTCTTTCTCTTCTTCCCTAAAAGAGTGAGAGAACAAGATCTCCGCCTTGATGGCCTTGCAGTATAGCCCTGGCCAGTTCTGTTTGTTAGAGCAAACATTCATGAGAATAGAAAGAAGAAAAGAAGAGGAAAAACAGTGCAGGGAAGAGATTGCTGATGGCAAGAAGATGAAAACAACAAAGGGAGAATTTAAATATGGAGACACACCTTAATAGGTATTTTAAAGATTATTTAAATAGGAGTGACCGGCAGAGAAGAACAGTCACTGATGGGAGGAGACAACGGGAGTGAGAGGGAAACAGACATGGGAAAAGTTTAAAACTCAGAAAAGGACAAAAGGAAATAAGGTGATGAAACCAGATATGGCTGCATATGGAAACCTAAAATAAAGATTTGAAAATAAAGGTGTATAGACTCAGGAAGATATTATGGTTTGAGGGATATAAAGTCATATTGATCCTTAGAGAGATATTTTTTACTACAAAATAAAGGATTAAAAATCCTAAGGGATATGCCAGTGAAATTGATAGATAAGTCTAAGTCAGATTTCTGGAAGTTAAAGTAGGATTTCTTGCTCATAAATTTTTTTAGCTAGTGTCATGGTATGAGTTTGTGAAGAAGACTGTGAAGAAGAACATTTTATAAAAGGTAAATTATGGTCTAGTCCAGGAAGAGGAAGGTAACAATAAGAGATGCAGAGATTCAGACAGAGCATTGCTTTTACTGTTTTAAGAGATTGGAAGAAGATCCATTGAAGAAGATTCATGTGTTACAGTAGAGCTTTTGGTAGAAAGTAACAACAGAGTGAAAGAGAGGAGTAGAAAGTAAAATCATGAGAGAAGACTGTGCAGACCAAAGAGTAGAAGAGAAAGAAAAAAAAGAAATTAAGAGAAAACAAGCAAGCAAACATCCAAGCAAACCAAAACCTATGACACAAAGTATACTAGGAATGAGATGGTCTAGATACAAGCAGAAGAAAATAGTACAGAGCAATGGGAATCCAAGGGGAGAAACTACATTCCTAGACCTTTGTGTTGGAGGAGACAGTAGTTGCAGTAGGAAAGGAAGTTTCAGCCACCCTGAAGTATGTGTATATAGAGTTGTGTAATTGCCACAAAACCTTTACAATTTTTTCAGATCTTTCTTTTTTTTGGCTTTGACAGATGCAATCTGGTTCCTGTCAGTTCTCTTCAAAACATTGCTTGTAATATCATATTTCTGAGTCAATTCTGTGATAATCTGCTCCCTACTGCTTTATATTTCCCTCTGTTGCTTTCCTTTATCTGACAAATCAGGCTACTTTTATAAAAGGCTCTTTATGCCATAGCCTCAGTTTTGTCCTGTTTAATAGATTTTGATATCAATCTCTGCCTCTGTTTTGCCGTTAATAAATTTTTTGCTGGTAGTACAGTTTTCTCTTGAGTTCTTTTCTGTACAAATTGTGTCGAGTAAAAATCCATCTTTAAAAGTGACATTTTGCATTAGGTTTTCGAAAATACAACAGTGGCTCAGCATATAATATGTTGAAGCTACTGATAATTACTGCAAATATAATAATTTTATTATTAATTTTTGTTTTTCTGCCTTTCATTATGCTTAATAGAATACAGTGTAATCCTTAGCTGAAGCTAGGAGCTTCTAGTGCACCTGCAGAGCTTCTGTTTGTGTTTTCTGTGAGCTGATTGTACAAGTCCAGATACTCTCCATTCTCTTCTGTAAGAATGCTGAGAGAAAAATGAAGGCAGTTTGAGGACAAACAATGGTTCAGCCTCACCAGGCTGTATATGAGATTGGTTATGGTCATTTTTGAGGGTTACACAGCAGACCCCGAAACTCTCCCAAACCAAGATAATGCCTGCACCCTCTTTCTGTGCAGCCCCTCCCCCATTTATATGTGCGTGTACACATTCCTATGTGAAATGAAATTATAACTCTTAATTTACCTGTATATGTTTATTTAAATCAGTCCATTGTACATTTCAGACCATTACATCATGACAGAATTCTGAAAGTTCAAGAAACAATGCTCTAACTAGTGTCATAAGGAGTGAACTGAGCTGCAGTCTAGAAATATTTGATTCTATAATTACAAATGAATCCCACATGATCTCCAGAAACACTAGGTTTATATCCAAAATCCACTACTTCTTGAAAGTGATTAGCTTTCTCAGTTGAGGGATAAATTAAAGATTAGATAGCTACATTACAGAGATGGGTAACAAATGTGAAAGTCTACTGTATTGTTTAGTTGGGTTAATAATAATGATGAAAACTTACAGAGAACACCATGAGTTATATAATACTGCCTTCCCCTCCTCTGAGGTGTTACTGAAACCATGGTTAAACGTTTTTTGCACATCACACATCTTTAGGTCTAAACCCAAGAAATTCTACTTACTCTGTAGGAGCCTACATCACCGAAGAGTTTGCTCCAGCAAACAGAATAAAAGTTATTCTGGAAGGAGATGCGCTGTTCTGTTGACAGAGTTCAATTTTTGTATAAATGAAATTAAATATTCATAGTTTATAACTAGGTGACCTTACCAAATGGTTCAAGAGTAATTATTTTCATGTGCTTTCCATCTGGACCAGTGAATATTTAAGTCACAGAAGGCACAATAGTTCAAAATAAGAATGCTATATGCTCCAGTGACTTGAATGTTCAATCTGAAAAATAGAAGAATGATTTCTGAATGAATTCATGTAGGCAGTGAGTATCAGCATTGTTTTCAGATTTTTAGGTGAAATAGCCTAGAGTTATGGTGCAATTGGATGTTGTCAGTAGTTGTTGAAGAAGTTATGTTTGTGTGAATCAGTTACATCTTTACTGAAACAGAAACCAGTATTAGAAAACGTAATTCTCTGACATGGTAGACAAGAAGGTTGTAGAGAATAATTGGTTTCTAGTTTCTGTTGCAATGACTGAGTGCTTGTACAAGGTGGAAAAAACACTGGATTTTTTATTAGTCAAGTCTGATTGAAAAAAATGAACATTTTTTAGTGAGATTCAAAGGTGGGGAAGATTTGAAATCCTCTTACCAACAGAAGTGGATCTGAGTCTCCTTTTTGTTAGGTCTGAGCAGAACAGTCACAGATGTATCAGACAAAAGGTATAGGTCACTGATGAAACCTCGAATATTTTTTTTTTTCCTCTTCAAAGTGGCTGAAAAGACATTTTTGTTTGACATAAAATGTCTTAGAATGACACACCCCTTTCTCCTTCCTCCCCTACTCCTACCATAAATGATTCAAATGGAACTAGGCACTGCTAAAGGGTGATGGAGGGAGAGAAGTCCTGTTGAATGGAAAAATTCCTTCTTCCCACAGCTCAAGCTTGTATTCCTCATAATCAAGTACCCTGTGAATTTATCTTCTTGTTGGCAGTGAACAAGGCGTGAATTTTATTCAGAATATTAGGAAAGAGTGAGATGGGGTTATAATGAAAACATTGTGCAGCTTTATAGCTTTCACAGCAACAAAACCTTTACATGAAATGACAGTAATCGGTATCATAGAATAACAGAATTTAAATGAGTATATTGAATACAGATATGAATTGTATTTATATAATATAAGCACTTGACTTTGCAAAGAATAAAAATTACCTTAAAATTATGTGAGAGGTCTGAGATAAAGCAAGTGAAAGCTCTGAATTTCTGCTAAGGATTAAAAATCCAAAAAGATAGGCACAACAGGTCATAGCAGGATAGCATAATAGGGCACCCTGTAGTGCTCAGCTATTAAAAGTTTAATCCTTGATTATGAATTTTATTGCTTTTATATATTTGTCTCAGATGCTTAAAATAATGTTGTCAAGGAATTTCGGATTAATGTTTTTACATAATTTATTGTAATTATATCATTTTTCTGATTTCGGATTTTTAAAACATCCATCAACTGCTTTTGATTTCAGAACCTCACCAGTGACCCACAGTCTTCTCCACAATGATATTCACAGCAAATTACATATATCTTATAAAGACAAAAAAGTAATAGATAGGGGTTGATAGAAGACAGAATTATTTGTACTCAAATCAACAACATGTGAAGTTTTTCAGTATGGCTAAGCTAGAAAAATAGCATAATTTGCAAAGATTGCTATTGTGTATATATATATATATACACACAGAGATTTGGGGGAGGAATTCGGTTAAACCTGAAGTAATTCTAATGGTAAAAGAATTTGCATCAATTTAATGTTAAAATTTTAATAGTAATAGAATTTTAGGATAAAAGTATATAATCCAATTACTGTCTGTACTGTTTTTCATTTGCTAGCTCTGGGTCTGAATCATAAACTTTTTCATTTACATTTTCACTATATGGAGCACTGCAAAATCTAGACACATAAAAAATTAATTTCTTTTCTTTCAGTATTTCAGTTCATTGTGATACTTCTATGCTGCTCAAAAGTTGAGCTACTGTTAAATTTTAATATTCTGTTCAAATTATAAACGTCTTCCTTACTTGCCACGCACTCTTTCAATATTCATGAGTGCAAACAAAGTCATTGTGCAATGGGAGTTAGGGTCCTTCAACAAAGAAATGTTATAGTGATGATTTTGTATTTAATTAAATTATTTTTAATTTAACAAATATTACGATTCTCTGATGGGAGTAAATGCACTGATGAAAGTATATTGCTTGGATTATTACCTATTCTTTTGAATGCATCTTTTAAAAATAAATCACCAATGTTTTAAGAGGAAAAAAAAAAAGAAAGAAAAAAGCCCACCATTTAATTAGCAGTAGAATGCCTTGCATTATTTTAATAAAAATGATTCCATATTTGCACTGACAGACACTGGAAGTTAAGATACTCTCCCTGGCTAAAAAGATTAAAAACAAAAATAACAAAAAAAAAAAATCTTTATTTGAGTATAAACAATTCTCTTAAGCTACTTGAAACGTACTGTCATACTTTGATGACAATAAGAGAGATACCATTTTCTCATTTAGAGAGAGAAATTCAGAGGTTTTCACTTCTTTGAAAAAAAGTAGCCTGTGTTGACTGTTGTGTATGATAGGAAAGATTTATTGGAAAGACTTGCAGAGTAAAGATTAGAGGAATGATGGTCTCTGGAAGTTCGAATTCCCTCTTATTTTCCCCCTGCTTTTGGATTCTTTCACTACCTTTGCATCCGTGCTTTCCTCATGTATATTTTAAGTGCTTTTAAACGTTATGTAAAATTAATTACTTCAGTCCCCTTCAATCTTGGGTAATTTAATCACAATGTCTATAATGTGATATAATTCCCTCAAAATTTCTTCATTAGTGGAGGAATTCTCTATTCCAAAGTTTCAGAAAAGGAAATAAAATTCAAATAATAGATGGATAAGACTGCAATAAGTAGCTTTATGATCTGGTGATTATGAACTGCTTTGATTAACAAAATTTCCAAATGATCAAGACACACAAGAAAATTAATTTAGGTATGAATTTAATGAAAGAAACGCTTTTTCAAACATTTCCCGTCAGACTTTGGCAAAGCAGGAGAAATAGATGGCATGCGCTCTTACAAGGTGGAAACAAACACGGTAATATAAATAACACAAGAGGTGTTTATGATGGTTGCAGTGGAGGAGACAGCCATTTTGAACTGGAACCAAGCTATATAGATCTGCTATTGATGGCTAATTAGTCTTATGGAAGAGTGAATATATAAAATAACCTTTTCTGTCAGAACTCAAGATTTGTGTGGCAAAATGTGTTAAAGTGCCAATAAATGTACTAAGATGTTAAGCACAGATGTAAGTATGAGGTGCCTCTAAGAAATATTTTAATCTGCAGAAGTAATTTGGATCTGCTGCATGATACCTTCTATTTTCTTAATCTGTCTTCATTTCATTGACTGCAGGAGCCCTTTACAACGTTCTTTCTAAATGCAAATGATGGCAAGTTTGACCACCCAGATCGAACCTTCTCTTCAGTAGCCAGGTCTTGGAGGAACAGCCAAAGAGATACCTCAGATGTGAAGGTAACAAATGCTTTAAATAAATGGATAAATTTACATTTTCATTTATAGTATCTTTTTTATTCATATTTGTATCTTGTTTTATTCATGTTCAGTAACCTAGGTATAGTTTAAATAAAAGGTAGATGTTACAATCAAAGATTCTTCAAAGTTGAGTGGATAAAAGGTGTTTTGGTTTTAGAGAAAAACAACCTAACTGATCTAAATTAGATCAGATAGTCAGGAGATGGAGAAAAACCCAATAAATTGTTCTTTCCTGCTGTTAACTCAATATTTGGCCCACTCCATAAAACACAGCAGGAATTGGATTTGACCTTAAAGTGTCATATTGTTATAGCTTGCCTAGCTCTGGGTTTGCATTGCCTGGGGCAATTAATAAAGCATTAATGACAAGACTCATTTAAAATGTTGGCTTTTCTGTACAGCTTTAGCTTTTACTTGAATGTGCCTGGGGATATTATGCAACAATACACATTAGATTAAAACAACTTCTACACGATATACAGAAACAGCCAGAGAGCAGGGTGATTTTACTGTTGTTATTTCTTAGCTATTGTTAAATACAAAGCGTTATTGTTCATATACACACAACCTTATCAGAAAGAAACCAAAATCTAATAATATTTTAAATAATATCATAATTTCTTGATTCTCATTTTTTAGTAAGAAGGTAGGCGAGGGCTACAGTATATAATGCATTACTCTTTTTTCTTTTTTTTTCTTTTTTAATTAAGTTTAAAATGAATGTATCTCTCCTCTGTTTTGATACTACCACTCATACTAGGAAATGCTAAAGTCAAGTTCATGTTACTATTATATTTTTTACTGAACTTGACAAAAGAAGAAGATGTAAATTTGTTGATTTATTTTTATTCCTGTTTACATAAATATTCCAGCAGTCTCAGAAGTGTATTTGGACAAACCTTGTTATTATTCAGTTATTAGTTAGAATAACAAATTGTACATTATATGGCTATTTGAACATATGGGAGAAAATGCTTTTTAAGAAAAATAATGAACCTAAACTTCTTACAACCCATTCCATATTTGTTGATGCTCCTCTGAAACTCAATATTAATTTACGTACTATCACTGTTACCTTTGTAATAAAAACAAATACAATTTCAGAACTTGGAAGGAATTCAAGTTAATATCTATTATATTTGAAATACAGCCATTTCTTCAAATTTAAAGTGCTGACATTTGATTTTTCCCTTTCAATGAAGTTTGATTTTCTTGGAATTCCACCAGAATATCTGGGAAAATGTCTTCGTGAGAGTGGGGCTGAGACAAAGGATAAGAGCCTTAAACTGAAGAATAAGGGGAGACAGTTGGAAGTGACTGTAATCTTCTTGTCTGCCTTTAGTACACACAGGAGGAGGGCAGTTAAATACATGAAGGCATTGCAAGAGATAAAGGAGTATCTGTGGACAGGCAGAAGGATGGTATTCAACTAGGGTATATAATTAGTGAAAGGATTGTTCCTAAACTAGCAATGAAATGAGTTATTAGTGAAAGAAAGAGCCAAAATATTTGTATGAAAATACCAGGACTCTTTTAACCAAGTGGGATAATTTAAACTGCTTCTGCCAGCTATTGCAAGGATGCAGGAATTATAGAGGGATAACAGTTGCATTATAAAATGTATTTGTATTAAAACCCCCAAGCTATTAAAATAAATCAAGTTTTAAAAAGATGCTCAAACTAGATACTCACCTTCAGAAAAGGCAGGGAAAAGGTGAAGATGTAGAGTAGCTATGTGCCTAATGTCATTGAATTTTAAAAAGGGAAGCAAGGATAGCTTGGATAATATAGTAACAATTAAGGGTCAGAGTTGCACTAGTGGAAAGACTTCAAGATAATGTATTCTAGAGTATGTTTGGGAGTCTGCCCTAGAGCCCCAGAGTGAGATTTAGATATATAGATATATATATATATATA
>VWZK01005084.1:135005-146381 GCA_013396935.1 Baryphthengus martii | reverse complement strand
GCTCCCGCCCGGGGGCAGCCGCAGCTGCAGTAGAATCGGGGATGCCCCTAAAAACCTTCCCCGGGCAGGGAGCAGGGCGCTGGGAATACGCCTTCTTCCTGGGCAGGACCCCGCGGGAAGGTAGGTCTGTGTTTTTGGAGGCTCCTTTTATCTTTTCTTTTTATTTGTTAAGGATTTTTTGGCCCCCTTCCCCCCACCCCCCTTAGTTTCGGTCTCTCTGTCTATTCGTCCTGCTGCTGGAGGCTTGCTCACTCTTAAAGACCTACCTATGGGTTAAAAGGTGGATGCAAAGTGTGTTAGGTATAAACTGGACTTTCAGTTTGGTGAGGGTTGGTTTGTTTGTTTTCTCGGCACTTGGATTTTGCTCAGTTTTTGCTCTGTTCTGGTTTACACTAGAGGAAGTTGAGTGAGCTCTGGTCTGGTGTGGGGCTTGATGCTCCTCAGGAGAAGTCAACAGCAGCTGCTTGTAAAATAAGGCTTATTTAACCCGTCACTTGTTCTTTTTCCGTGCTGGCCTTTAACTCTGTCTGTGAGTTCCACGCATCCACCCTCCCAAGGTAGCAAAGGTGATCACCGTCCGTTACAAACCCAAATCTTCCTGATTTTGGGAGGATTTGGGATAAGAGATGCCATTTGGGAACGCTGCTCCGTTCTACAGTCTGCTTTAAGCCCCTGATTGCAGATGTGCGCACGTGCTTCTGCGTCGTGGACCTTTAAATGTGCGGTTTGAAGTCTCAGAAATACCTATTAAAATAAAATTCAGCTAAATCCAGCTAGTGCTCGAGCTGAAATACTTGGAACTGGGGTTTAGAAGCGTTTCTAATGCCAGTGTCATTTACTTAGGGATTTTAGTTAAGTCTTTGGGCATGAACAGGAGGGTTCTGTGAGTTGTTTTCATGAGTCTCTGCTTTGATAGGTGGTATTTTTCCTTCTTTTATGGGGGATCGTCAGTTTCAAACTTTTAAGTGTAACGTGAAGAAATCTTGGTGAAAATAACCGTGAATAGACTTAGTTTGGAACTTGTGCCCAATAGATGTTTAAGTTTTGTGGTACATCTTGTGTTTAATAGATCCTGTTCCCAGGAGATAAGATACCCCAATACCAGGATCAAAACTCTTTGTAAATGAAGGATAAGAGGATGTTGATTAAGGTATTGTGCTTCTTTCTGAGCTGATATTAATACTTTTTTTTTTTTTTCCATTAGAGTTTGATCTGGCTAAAATGTTTTTTTGTGTAGAATACTGCGTGCTGAGCTGGCTCCTTCGAGCAGTTTTAGGATGTATGTTGTCTAAAAACATCATAAAAATGCCCTGAAGTGGATTGTACAGGAGCTGGTTCTTCCTTTTCTCCTTCAGCCTCTTTGCTGTTGTTTGGTTTGGGTTGGTTATTATTTATTTCTTCTTCTGTTTTTCCCTGAACTCGGGGTTGGTGAGAGATCTGGGGTTTTGGTGCTGGAAATTGGTGTTCTCCGTCTGTTGCGCAGCCAGAGTTGAGCTGCTTTCTGCCCAGATATTTCAACTTTTTTAATCTCATGACATTTAATGGTCGTGCACTTGCCGTAGCCTCGGTCACTCTGCTTATCTTATCAACGGGGTTTTCTCTTCTAATTAAGCCTGCTCAAAACGGACCAGGTATAATTATTTCACATGAGTTTCCTCCAGAACCATCAGCCAGTTGTGGCGTCACCGCTGACCTCGCAGGAGGGGGTGCCCGTTAATGGGCATTTCTTGCTCATTCCCGTCATCAATTCACGAGTAAAACTCAAAAGACCGCGAGGCAGGTTTGGTGCTAAGGCTCTTGGCCGCCCGATGTGGAGGTAGCTGGGTGAATTGATGCCCCAAACTCAATTTCTCTGGTTTACCTGCTTGGTCTGGGCTGAGGATTTAGTGCTTTATGAGCTCCAAGTTGTGATTGTGATACAAACGCTGTAACACGGAGTATTTCTTACAGTTCTTCAGTCTGTGGCACTTAAAACTTACTAGCAGTCCAATTCCTCTCTGGTTTCCTGTAGATTTTAACACTGAAGGGAAATACTGTTCAAGCATCTGCACAAAATCTTCTTTCAATTGAAAAATACAAATAAAAAGGCTTTTTTTTTTTTTTCCCCAAGCCCATTCCTTGTTGCGATGCTTCTGAGTTTCAAGCGACGCACCTCGCTTTGAAGACCTGCACTGAAACGATTTTGGTGCGGATCCATCCTTTTTTTTTTTTTTTTTCCTATTTTTCCCCGGGCTGAACAACCTCAAAAAGGAGAAGGATTTGAACCAAAGTTGCGTCCAGGGAGGCGTGAGATCCGCACGTACAAACTCCGTGCGGCGCGTGCAGATGATCGTGGCTTTTGTAGTACTTAAGCGCTGAGGTGTAGCTGCCAGCAGGGCATCAATGTACAAAGAAGAAGCTGTCTTGTCTATTTTTTATTTTTTTTTTTCCCCCAAACTTCCCATATTTATAGTTTTTCAGGGCTCTGAATTTCCAGATGCCAGCCGCTGAAGTGAGTATCCTGGTGGATGGATGCTCATCTCGGAGGGGCTGCAGCCCACAAAAATGATGCTGGAGGATGGGTGTGATGCGTGGGCTGCCCTCATGGGAATCTGGACTGGTTTCACAGCTACCTGCTGGGCCGACTGGGGAAGTACTGGGCAAATTCTCTTAACCCAGACCCAAGTTTTAAGGGTATGACAGGAGCTATAAATGTAGAGTTGAAACCCACCAGCATATGGGTCTAAAACTGGTTGCTGAATTGCCCTGGTTCTCTGTGATGCTGCTTGAAAGTAGCAACAGTAGATTTTTACTTTTTTTAACCCTCAACTCTTGAAAATTCCCTTTTGAGCAGCAATATCTCAAGTGCAGCCCCTGTTACAAAATTCTCTCTCTGATTCAGGTGTCCGTCCAAATCCTGGCTTACTAAAAATCCATGAAGAGAAATAACTGGAGTTTAGTTGATGGAATTCTGTTGTAGTCCATAAAAAACCCCACATCTCCTGAAGAAACAACAATTCTTGTCCTGCCTGTGAAGTGAAACAAGTTGTTGAAACAAGGCAATAATAAAAAAAAAAGCTTCTTAGTACGAACCTCGTAGGGTTAAGCCGAGCTGTTCTAATCCATCCTCGCTGCGTGATATATATCAATAAGTAGAATTCTGCTGAAAACGTGCAACAGAAACTCCTGAGCGTTTCGGGGTACGTGGGAATTTAGGGCTTTTAAAACATTTTGTCTTTCACTGTATTTATAAGATCCTTTGACCTGCGACAGTGATGCGTCTTTAAATCTCCATCCAAGGGTGGCGGGAGCAGCACTGGCTGTTGCCTTAAATATTTACAGCCTGTAAGGCTGATTTTTGACTGATTGGTTCCATTTCATTCATTCTGTGAAATTCATTCTGGACCTTCCTGCCCTTTTGGGAAGTTGGAGAAGCCTTGAAATGAGGACCCAGACCTCCAAAACACGTGCGGGTGCTGCGCCTTGAGGGGTATTTTTTTTTTTTTGTTGTTTTTTCAATGAATTCAAAGTAAAGGGAGTAGTTCTGGTTGCACACCAGAATTGCAGGCACCTCTGGGACCTCGGTGCTGTGTCTGGAAGGGAGCAGGACTCACCCTGGGGTGCCTGGAAGGGAAGAAGGGAGGTTCTGTCCTTGGCAGCCGCCGAGGTGAGCTGGCTTCCAGCAGTCCTGACCGACGGGCGGCTCGGCTCGCTGAAGCCAACCCTCTGTGTGCGCAGCGGGGTCCAAATCTCCGGTGGGAATCGAGAGCAGGGGTGGGTTTGTTGTGCTTTGGAGTGATGGACACTTCCCCGCTGTTTTGGTGACACTGCTGGACTTGTTCTGCAGGTAATTTTTTTTTCCTGTCTCCTCTCCTGCTCAGCTTTCCTTCGGACAGAATAGCTCGTCAATGCTTTTTTTTGACTGGGTTGCTAAAACCAGTCCTGAAACCTTTGACCTTTGAAATACTTCCAAAAAGGAAAAAAAAAAAAAATCAACAACTCCCTGGTTACCTTTACGCCGCTGTGTAAAAGTCGCGCTGGCTCTCGGCGCGCTCCTTAGTCCGTCGCTTCGTCCATCAACAACTTTCCCTTCAAAGCCACAAAAAATAAGCAAGGAAAAGCTTCTTTTCAGCAAGCCTGATGAGCCAGCGCCTTCTCTAGCAGCTGCCATCTTCACAGGCTGAGCTCCCTCTGAAATCTGTGGCTCTTGAAATTAGGCTTCGCTGAAACGCGACGTTTCTTTGTCACATCGGTCTTTCCATCGGCCTTTTGTCGCTGAGGGCGCCGCGGAGGCCGAGCAACTTGAGCAAACTGAGCGGCGCGGGCAAAAACCTCGAGGTTTCTATGGGCAGGATTTTGTGATGCAATCTTCTGGTTTCCTGCTGGTTTATTTCATGAACCCAGAAGCGCTCTGGGCGGGTTTCAAATGGAGGTGAAGCTGAAGTGACCCATCAAAGTCACCCACTCTGGATGAAGGGCTCGGATACCACCTCTAGAAAAACCAGAGGCGAGTGACACGACTCTAAATATTAAAAATCATTCCGTGCAAAGATTGAGCAGCTTAATCACGTGTTTGAAACGGCCCATCTGAAGGTATATTGGGAGTTTTTGCCACTGAACGGTAGAAACAAAAACTGGCTGGCCGCTTTGGAGCGGCAGAGCTTTCCCTGTCGCTGGAGTGATTTATTAATTAGCCTGGTGCTTGTGCATATGGCTGTGGTGACCCTTGGAAACGTGCAAAAGGAGATTTATCTGCCTCGTGGGGTTTCTTCGTTGTGTGAGGGGCGTGGGTTTTTTGTTGGTTTGTTTTTTTTTTTTAGAGAAAGACAACGGGAGGTTCTTCTTTCTGAAAGTTGTTTTTTTTTTAGTGCTAAAGGTGCCTTGTAATTGGATACAAGATGTAGTCAGAGCTGCCAGGACTCTTCACCTTTCTGCCGCTTCTGGATTTCACGTGGGCCTTTAGTTTCTCGTAGAAAGGGGTGTAGGATCATGTGGAGCTGTTTGTGCTGCTCTGGGAGTTGATAGCTGTGCTATGGAAAATATTAGAGGGGGGGGAAAAAAAATAAACGTATTGATACCGAGCCAGACTTTTTCTGAGCTGTGCAAGCAGCTTTAAGCTGTTGCTGAACACAGAGCAGCTTTGATTTAAAAAAACAAAACAAACCAACACAAAATCCAGAGAATAACAAACAAACAAAACAATAGGAATTTCCTGTCTCTCCTTCCTCTTCATGGGGGTTGGGGTGATGCAGGATCCCCCCCACACCCGGCAAAAAGAGGCCACCCACTGTGCCCATCCTCCTGGGAGTGAATAAAACCAGGGCCCAGCTTGAAGGGAGTTGAAAGGTGGCTTTAAACTGCTCTTTTACTGCATCACCCTCAACTTGGGGCCGGCGATTTACCGAGCGGCTGGAGTCCGGGCCGAGACAGATGTCCCCAGAGATGCCCGTGACGTCACTGGATCGATCGCTCTTGGTCCCTTAGCAAATATTTTCATGCAGTTCCTTGGTCACACCCTCATCCAGAGTAAATCTGTGTGATTGTTGGATCAACTACGTTAAATGCCAAGGGCTTGCTGGGGTGTAGGTTACAAGGAGTAAACCCATAGGAGAACTGTTCCGTTGTAGTTCAAAGACGGCGCCGTCGGGCTCCGTGGGTATCGGTGCTCGTAGCAAAAAAACGCAAGGGGCACCAAAACTATCGGCACGATGCTGGAAGTTTGATTTTGGACTTGGAAAACCCTCTGTTGAGAGTTCGACTCCACTAAGTGTGTAACAGGATCGGTGGGAATTTCTGAGGAAGATGCAGAAGAGGAATTCGGATCTGAATGTTGGATGGGCTTGCGTCGTTTGGAGAACTCCTAGATGGATTTTGAGGGCCAGTGGTAGTTTCACGTGACCTTGTTGTAAGAATTTGGAGTTGCAGCTCGGTTGGGTGGTTCTAAAGCAGGCAGAGCAGCTGGAAGCGGAGCAGGCTGCTGTTGAACCAGCCAGCTGTGGTGCTGGGCGTTGGTGAGCTGCTCGGTGTTGAAGGGACTGGTCGCAGGGTGCTGGTGGAAGAGGCGACTTGGCTGGGGCGTGGGGAAACACGCCCGGGGAAATCCTCTAAAAACTTGAGCCTGAACTGCTCTGAAGTTCTGACAGGCGCCCGACGTTTGGCCGCAGTGAGGCTCTGCGCTCGTACCCCGGGTCTGTAACGCTGGTAATGGAGCACTGCTCAAAACGAGGAGCTTTCGGAGTTAATCACCTCCACGTCCGGCGGTCGCTGCCCCTCCCAACCCCGACTTGGTGCCCGGGACCTCTGGCTGTCGCGTATCTCGCCCGTTATCTCGGGGGAAGTGGTTTGTGTTACGTGGCCGGTGTTTTTGCGCAGCGGTTCTCCCTGCCCCGGGCTTTGCGGGCGCTTTGCAGTGATGCCCAGAGCCTGGGTGAGGCACGTGGCTGTTGGGTAACTAGTTTAAGACATGTCCTGCAAGGGAGTTAAGTCTCTTTATCTCATCTTGGATACTTCAACCTTGAGAGGATGGGTCAGAATTCAATGGCTCCCTAACAGGAGGTTGGAGCCAGGGGAGGTCGGGCTCTGCTCCCAAGGAACAAGAGGAAGCAGCCACTGAGTTGTGCCAGGGGAGGGTGAGGTTGAAGCTGAGGAACAATTTGTTGCCCTTTGGGGTTGTCCAGGCCTGTGCCAGGCTGCCCAGGGCAGGGCTGGAGTCCCCCTGATCCCTGGAGGGGTTTCCAAGGCGTGGAGCTGTGGTGCTGAGGGACAGGGCTCAGTGGTGCCCTGGCAGCGATGGGACAACGCTGGGACTCCAGGATCTCAAAGGTCTCTTCCAACTAAAATGATTTAGTGATTCTAAAATCCCGAACCGCACGTGGATTTGGTAAGGAAACAAACCTCCCTGCTGTCCGTGCGGGTGGTGCCTCAATTCTGATTTCCTTTCGCCTTGTGCATCTCGGGGCAGGAAGAGAACGTCAACGCTACTGGAATTTCCCCTTTTCTATTCAATTTAATTCTGTCTGTGGCTAGTTCCTCATCCTCAAGCATCTCCCTCGGGTTCTGCCAAGCTGCCCAGGAGGAGCAGCTGAGGATTGCCTCGCTGAAGGGGAATCTCCGATGGCACCTGGCCAGCCCGGCCGCTGCCACGGCACCTGCCTCCCCTCCCGCCCGCCAACAGCCTTCCAGAGGCAGGAGGGGGCACGGCCCGAACGGGCAGCGCCCTGGAAAGCCTGGGAAGACTCAACAAACTCTTGAGGTGCCTCTCCCTTGACGCTGCTCCGATCTGGGCTGGAAGTTATTCCACACTCCTCTTCCTCTTGCTGTTTTCCACCGGGAGCTCAACATTGGGTGACCTGCCTTAGATTCTGTCATCCCACTCTGTCCAGGGCGGTTGGACTTGATGATCTCCAGAGGTCCCTTCCAACCCCTAGCATTCTGTGATTCCCTAGCTCAGCTCTGTGGTGTGGTTGTAGCACAGGGGGTTCTAAGGTGGCTGAAGATGTGTCTGGAAGGCTGGTGGCAAGTGGCATGTGGTGCAATCTTTTAAAAAAAAAAAAAAAATAAATAAAAACATTGAGTTGTTCAGCTGGGTTCCATTTTGCTGATCGAGCAGCAATTGCATCATGTCTTTGAGCATTCAGAGCAGCTTCGATCTCCCAAAGTATTAAGGAGGCTGCTGGTTGGAGCGTTTTTTGGCCTAGTCACCTTCCACACAGCACTGAAATGGAAATTCGTTCAGCGCTCGTCTCCTCCGGTAGTAACTTGACGGGCAGTTTGTAACGTGAGCGTGGAGAGCGTGGTGTCCTTGCCGTCAGCGTGGAGCTGAGCGGGAACGGTGGGTCCTGCGAGACTTGAGTGGTACCTTGAGCTTTCCCCAGCCGTGAGAACGTCGTGACTGTGAGGGGCTGGCTTCTCCAAAGCTTTGCTGCCCACGTCGGGTGGAATAGAAACTGAAGGAGAAGGGTTCCTGCTCAGGACTTCCCAAATCCACACGAGTACGGGTGTGGACCGCGGGAGGACAGACAAGTCACAGCAGTGGTCCTTTTTGGCTGCAAAGCGCTGCAAAGCTTTGCATTGACTATGCAGGCTTCTGGGACTCAAAAAACCTCCCAAAGACCGAAAGCCAAGTGTCCTGGAGAAGTATTGGTGCATCTGGGAGAGAATAAAACTGCCTCTGTGTTCAAAAGTAAACTGGATTTTGGTTCCGCGTATCACGACAGGCTCTCCTTGCGCTCCCCTCCTGCCCTTCTGCAGCTCTCCTGTCCTCCAGGTGAGGTTAAGAGCTCTGAAGGACTTCTCTCGACACTCTCCTGGGTCATTTGGTGGGGAGCAGAGCAGGAGAGAGTTAACAGCCTTGTCTTTACCTGCTGTTTTAGCTAAAAAGGCCCCACAGCGGGACATTCCTGTCCTAGGGGTACCCTGTGCAGCGGACGCTTCAAAAGCATCTGCTCCATTGTGCTGGAAGTGAGATGTTGGAGCCTTTGCTGCTCCCCCTTGTAAAAGCAGCAGGGTGGTGGTTGTACTGCTCAATTTGCCTTTTATCTTTCCAAATGATCCTCACCACTGAGTCCTTCCTTCTGGCACCTTGTTAGGCCTTCGGCTACAGCCCGGGAGGGATCCGGGGACTTAGTCCCAGGTTCACTCATCTCCCCGCTCGTGAGCCGTAGCCTCTCAGAAGCTGCCTGGACTTCCTGTGGGAGCAGGTTGGAGTCCCTAGGGCTATATTAAGGACGCGGTGTTTGCGTTCGGGAGCGCGGCCGAGCGCCGGCACCGGGCTGGGAAGCAGATAAGAGTCCCTGCTTATCGAGTAATGTAAAGTGTGATGTCATGAAGGCCGCAGAGAGATAGCGGGGATGCTGTAATCTGCGGTTAACGGCTCGGCGTGCGCCAGCAGCTGTGATGTCATGTGCCAAAAGTGGCTGGTGCTGTCAGAAATAGAAACTGGGATGACTGCAGGAGAACAGGTCCAAGGTGGTCTGGAGATGTTGCTGGAGAAGCGGCGATCTCCCTGCTTACGTGGGACTGCTGCGAGCTGAGGGCTGACACCAGCAAACCGCAGAGCAGAAGTACGTGGACGACCAGGAAGCACCTGCTCGAGCAGATGGCACTCGCTGGACGGAGGACAGGGGCAGCAGAGCCCCAGGCCACCCTGGGAACGCAGAGGACACGGCGGAAACGGGCCAGAAACGCTTGGCAGCTGAATCTTTATGATGTACAATATCCCAACTGAAGCACCTGATGGTGCTTTATCATAAATCCCATCACAGATGTGGTTATGCCCTCCAGGAGCCAACCTGGCCACCTCCACGTTGGGTTTTCTGCTGGGTGTTCACCTGCAGGTGCCTCCTGAGCTGTTTGGCTGAGTGTTGTGGTGTTAACTTGTGGTGGTTGGTTACCTTTGGCATGTTGCTTTTCCACTGCTCCTCGCTAGGGAGCGGTGCTATGGGCAGAGAATACGGGTCATGAGCTTTGTCTCCTAGTTGTACTTACTCCAGTTAGTGCTTTGGTTGCGTGTGCACCGTGGTGTAGACGTCGGTAGGGTTTAATGAGACACAACTTCTGCAAGTTGTCTTGTCTTTGATGCAGCTAAATGGAGATTAGGTGAGGACACTGGTTCCTGCAGCCTCTCTCTCCAGCTGAGGTCAGATTGAATCACAGAATGGGTTGAGTTGGAAGGGACCTTGCAGGGACACCTGCAACTGGAGCAGGTTGCTCAGAGCCCCATCCAACCTCCCCTGCAATGGGGCCAGGGATGGGGCAGCCACCACCTCTCGGGGCAACCTGGGCCAGGCTCTCACCACCCTCAGCACCCACAATTTTCCCTTCTCTCCAGTCTGAATCTCCCTCTTTGAGTTTCAAACCATCCCCCCTTGTCCTGTCCCAACAGGCCCTGCTCCAAAGCCTGTGTCAGCCTGGTGTCACCTGCAGGCTTGCTGGGAGGGCCTCGATCCTCAAATCCAACTCCTTCAAGTGCAAAACCAGCCTCAAAGGCTGCTCGCATCAGCCAAAGGTTTATTCAGTGTTTTGGTGACAGAAGATGAGGAAAGAGACGTGAAAATTGTAGTTTTATGTTCAGGGAAGTTCAGCAGATGTTTGGAGAGTGATTCAGGAGCTGGAATTTTCCTTCAGATTACAAAGACTTTTGGAAAAAAAAAAAAAAAAGACAAAACCCAAAACAAACGAGGAATCATTTTTTAGGCCTTGTGTCATACTTCGGTGGTGCTGAGCTGGTGTAGCTGGTGGTGCTGAGCTGGTTTAGCTGGAATGCAGCTTTACTAAGGTCACCTTTCCACCTCCTTCTCCCCACACACTGACACAGTTCTGTGCTCGCTGACTCTCAAGGCCGTAGTTGGTCTGGATGAGGCCCAACATCCTCCCGAGGGGGGAAGGTTTGAGAAGAGCCCTCTGTGAGCAGCCGGCTCCTTGGAAAATTGCCCCATAAATAACCCAGAAAGGACCCTGGAGAGCAGAGCTGGGGCCGGGGGGGACACATGGCACTGCCTCTCCCATGAAGTGGAAACCAGCACGTTCTTGAGCAGGCGGCGAGTCAGGGCAGAAGGGGAGGAGAAGGGGGTGGGCAAGACTGGAGGGCGAGAGGCTGTGGGCAAATGGCTGCGGGTAATTTTAATACTTTTGAAAACTGTGTGAACTAGTGGTGGCTTGTACTGCTCGGCCTGTGTGCAGGAGAACTGGATGTGATGGAGGAACAAGTGTGCTTGTGGCAGGGAAGGTGGGAGAAGCTCCACCGGGCCAGTTTGTCCTCCTTTTCCAAGCGTGTGTTTTCTACCAGGCTCTTAAATCTCTCAGAACATCTGAATTTTGACTTGGATTCTATTTGGTGGAGCCACATTCTTTGAGAAGCGGTTGATACGCCTCTGACCATGGGAACACCAAAATTTTGTTGCTGCAGTTGGGCTTGTGGAACGTTGGGAGCCTGTGCGCTGCTGCTCCCTGAATGAGCTCCTCGTTCAACCAAGCTTTTGACCACTGCCAACCTTGGATGGTTTTATTCTGTGATAGTTTCCCGTGGAGTTGTTGGATCTGTACCCAGTATCGTGGTGCTGGGCACAGCGAAGGAGAGAGCGTTGCAGTACACAGAATCCCTGCGTGGTGGGGGTTGGAAGGNCCCAACCCTCCAGAGGTGGCCTCCCTGGGCAGAGTAGAGCAAGCTAAAAGCAGAAGCCGGCTGGCTCTTCTGCCACCATATTAAAAGACTGCCGAGAGCTTCCCTGCTCCGAACGGTGGCCAGAGATGGGTGCTGGGATGAGCCACCTCGCTGGCCAAGAGCGATAACGGGGCAGGCAGGGGCCTCCTGCACTGCGAAGGCCGTAGATAGTGGAGAACGCAGCAAAGTCTGGCGTTGGGGGGGAGCTGCTTTTATGTTTCCCCCCCCCCCCCCCC
>VWZK01005084.1:121398-134959 GCA_013396935.1 Baryphthengus martii | reverse complement strand
CCCCCCCCCCCCCTTTTTTTTTTTGGCGGGAGTACGTGAAGCAGATGACTGAGAAAAAACTGCGTTTGTCCCCATATTGATCTCACTGGAGCGTCTTGATGATGCTCAAATAGTGTTGCAGTAAGAAGATGGGTCTGTTTGCTTCAAAATGCCTTTCTGGTTGTCTGCATTTCAAAGCAAAAAGGGTTTTTTTTTGTGGTTTATTTCTGGAGTAGGGCATTTATTCCACCCCACCCCCTGCCAGCAGAATAGATTCATGTGGGATCAGGAGCGTTTGACTTGATCTTTGCTTTTTTCTGACCAGCCCCAAATTCTTCTGGAAGGCTTTTCTGTAGTCATTCCCTATCATGATTCTTCTAGGAAAATTGTAGAGCCTTGGAAAAATGTATTTCCTGTCTAACGCTGATCCTCCTACTCTGGGTGAATCACTCCTAAGCCCGTGTTGCTTTGGGCTGCCTTCCCTACTGACTTCAGTGCCTGGCATTGAATTAGATATCTCAGGATGGCATTTGGAGCTGTAAAACTACCTGGGATTCTTCAATCTGCAGCGGGACGATGGTGATAAAAACAAAAAAAACCTGAAGGAAATTAAATATTTGCATAATAACCGTCCTTGGTGCGAGCCGAAGAGTTGCTTCGTGTTGCTGCAGACGCGGCCCTTGCAGGTTTGTTTGAGCTCGTCCTCAGGGTAAAGCAGCCCCTCAGGCCTCTCCAAACCTCTCAAGTAACCTCCAGCATGGGAGGAGGGACGCAATATTCCTGTTTTCTGGAGTATTTTACAGAGGGGAAATAAGCCACAGAAATTCTCTACGGCTGGGATGTTCCCCGAATGGGTGAGCCCTTCCTGTGCAATCCCAGTCCTCGGTGTCAGAGCTTCCCCAGAGCCCAGGAGAGCTCCTGTTGGCTGCTGAAGGACGCGAATCCTGTAAAAGCTGACCTGGTTTAGGGAGAAAAGCAGCGGTTTGATTCAGGGTTTGGAGTATTTAGGGGCTTTTTTGCATTGGTGATGTTTTGTGTCCGTTGGAGATGGCACCTGCGAGATGTGTTTAAAAACAGTTCTGTGGGTTGGAACTTGGTGCAGACACCTCTGGGACTGCCCAGCTGTGGGTGTTGGGCAGGTCCTGTGCTGCCCAGGCCCAGGGGGACATTATCTTCACCCCTCACTTTGAGTCCCCCTCCTGCAGCAGGGCGAGGGAGATAAGGGAGCAGCGGCTTTGGGCACAGAACCTGCCCTGCTGGTGTAGAACCAGAGACTGGTTTGGGTGGGAAAGGAGCTTGAAGGGTCATCAAGTCCAACCCCCCTGCAGGGAGCAGGGACACCTGCAACTGGAGCAGGTTGCTCAGAGCCCCATCCAACCTCCCCTGCAATGGGGCCAGGGATGGGGCAGCCACCACCTCTCGGGGCAACCTGGGCCAGGCTCTCACCACCCTCAGCACCAACAATTTCTCCCTTCCCTCCACTCAAAATCTCCCTCTTGGAGTTTCAAGCCATCCCCCCTTGTCCTGTCCCACCAGGCCCTGCTCCAAAGTCTGTCCCCACCTTCCTGACAGGCCCCTGGAAGCCCTGACAGGCCCCCAGAAGGTCTCCCTGGAGCCTTCTCTTCTGCAGGCTGCCCAAGCCCAACTCTGCCAGCCTGGCCTCCCAGCAGAGGGTTCCAGCCCTCCCAGCATTGCTGGGGCTCCTCTGGCCCCGCTCCACCAGGTCCCTGTCTCTCCTGGGCTGAGGACTCCTGAGCTGGACACATCTCTTGTAATTCCCCAAGAAAGGAGTCTCCTCTATGGAGCTGAATGATATCGAACCATTTCCAGTGTCTGTAGAACCAGCCCCAAGGAGGGAGGTGGAAGCAAAGGCAGATCGCTGTGTTTCTGCAGCACTCCTGACCGTGCTGCCAAAAGCAGGGCTCGGGCACTGAAATAACCGTTCCTTCAGTTGATGGTTCACTGGAGTAAGTTCCATTTTTGCCTGATCCAGCTCATCTTCTGCTTGTGGGTGAAACCTTCCTCCTCCATGTCTTACCCACCTTTTGCTTTGTTCTCTTTCCAGGTTAAAGAGCTCGTTCTTGACAACTGCAGGTCATGCGAAGGCAAAATCGAAGGCCTCACAGATGAGTTTGAAGAGCTGGAGTTCTTAAGTACAATCAACGTCGGCTTAGCCTCAATTGCAAACCTACCAAAGTTAAACAAACTTAAGAAGGTAAATAAAACATCCTGTGCCATTTCCCTCCCTCTTTGCACTGCACCCTGTGTGTGTCAAGTAGTTGTTTGTATAAAAATGTGGTTTAGATGAACTCACTGCTTGGTGATACCTGTTTGCACTGAAAACTCGGGGTGTTTCTGTGCCTTTCAGCTCGAGCTAAGCGACAACAGAATCTCAGGAGGACTGGAAGTGTTGGCAGAAAAGTGTCCGAACCTCACGCATCTAAATCTAAGTGGCAACAAAATAAAAGATCTTGGTACAGTAGAACCTCTGGTAAGTTGAGCTGGTACAGGGTGAAATCAACCCCCTTTTTGTCATTGATGTCATAGACTGGGTTGGGTGGGAGGGGACCTAGAAAGAACATCGAGTCCAACCCCCCTGCGGGGAGCAGGGACATCTGCAACTGGAGCAGGTTGCTCAGAGCCCCATCCAACCTCCCCTGCAATGGGGCCAGGGATGGGGCAGCCACCACCTCTCGGGGCAACCTGTAAAACCTCATTATAAACAATTTCTCCTTCTCTTCAGTCTGAATCTCCCTTTTTATGTTTCAAACCATCACCCCTTGTCCTGCCAGTTACTCCCTGATAGAGCCCCTCCCCATCTTTCCCATATCTCCTTGAAGCCCTGACAGGCCCCCAGAAGGTCTCCCTGGAGCCTTCTCTTCTCCAGGCTGCCCAAGCCCAACTCTGCCAGCCTGGCCTCCCAGCAGAGGGTTCCAGCCCTCCCAGCACTGCTGGGGCTCCTCTGGCCCCGCTCCACCAGCTCCCTGTCTCTCCTGGGCTGAGGACTCCAGAGCTGGAGCCAGCCCTGCAGGGGGGGTGTCCCCAGAGCCCTGGGAGCAGAGGGGCAGGATCCCCCCCTGGCCCTGCTGCCCACGCTGCTGGGGATGAGCCCGGGGGGCCAGGGGCTGCTGGGCTGCGAGCGCACGGGGCCGGCTCAGCTCCAGCTTAGAGCAGAGGCACCACGGGCTTGGGAAGGCTGAAGCAACTTGTGGTGGAGCTTCTCCAGAGCTTATCTGGTCGGGCAGGTGCCGTGGGGCTGGGCCAGGCCTCGGGCTGTCTCCGGCCCTTCCCCGGGGCTGTCCCCGCAGCCTGAGCGGCTGCTTCCCTCTAGCGGCTGCTGCTCCGGGGAGCACCGGGGCCCTGCCCTGCGGCTGCCTCTCCCAGACGCTCTAATTGAGCTCGGTGGGTTTTCCCCGAAGCACCGGGTCTAAAGTCACCTTCTGCCCGGGTGTGCGGCCTGTGCTGTGGTGGGACGGGCCGGCTGCGGCGCCGTGGGCCTCCAGGCTGCCCTTATTCCTCCTGATTTGCATTCACTCTCCTGCTTCCAGTCACGATGCTGCTTGTTTCAAGTGCCGAGATCAAGTTTGTCAGGTCACGGTTCCAAAAATCACCGGAGAGTCAGTTCTGGTGGTGCTCATCTGTACTTTGTGTGCCTTTTGCTCTCCGGAAGTGAAGAGCTTTAGCTCGTGCTCATTTCCCAAATATACTTCCTTGTAAAATGTCCCGAGGAGCAGTTTTCAGCTGTGTCCAGCTTGGCTCTCCTGTCCCCTGGCAGAAGGGGACAGCAGAGCAGTTAAACTGGTGCAGCAGACAGATGAGACAGAGAGAGGATCCCAGCTGCTCCCAGTTCCAGGCCGGTTGTTTTTTTTCGGTGCCACCGTTGCTCTACACGCTGAACTCCAGAAGGGAGATACTTCAGAGACTCCTCAACTGCTTGTGCTGTTACTGTTAGTACTTCAGAGCACTGTGGGCAGTGCACGTGCCCTCCTCCTTCAAAACAGTAATCATAAAAAAGTAAATGAAAAAGCAAATTAAAACCAGGAATTGAATTCTTGCTCAGTTTCATTTTCCCAAAACTGAGGTACAATCGTTAAATTTTTTTAAACCTCTCTTAGCAAAATTCCGTAGGAATTTTGTTCCTTTTCCCTTAAAGGTTCAAAATCCACCTGAGTGCTGACTCCAGTGTCTCACCTGGTGAGACCAAAGAACCCTTTTTATCACGGGAAGCTCTTGAGCCTGTTAACCCTGGCTCCTCGTCGCCTCCTCCGCTCCGCAGGGAGTCGTTGCGCCGCTGAACTTCAGCGCCCTTTTCTCTTCTTTGCAGAAAAAGTTAGAAAACCTGAAGAGCCTAGATCTTTTCAATTGCGAGGTAACCAACTTGAACGACTATAGAGAAAACGTATTCAAGCTCCTCCCCCAAGTCACGTACCTCGATGGCTACGATCGGGACGACAAAGAAGCGCCCGACTCCGACGTCGAGGGCTACGTGGAGGGCTTGGACGACGAGGAGGAGGATGAAGATGGTAGGTGAATCGTGCTACTCGCTGTACCTGAGTTAAAAGGGATGGGAAGTTTGGGCTTTTTCTCTTCTCCTTCGGGCTGTGCTGCTGCTGCGACCGCCCCTCAGCACGGCCGGGCCTGGCTCCCCGTGCTCTGCACAAGCCATCGCCAGCCCAGAGCGAGTTTTCTATATGCTGGTGTAGCCCTCTGCCCTTCATATTCCTTTTCCCTGATTATCTCTGTTACTTACTAAATTTTGTTCGTAGTCTTAACTTCCAGTTTCATGCGAGGCACTTTCTTCCTCGTTCCCCTTTTCATCCTCCCTTGGGAGGGAAGGGGGAGGGGAAGAGAGGGCTGATGGGAATCCTGCTCCGTGGGGCTTACCCTGAGCCTTAAACAGAGACAAGCCTCTAGTAGGTTTTGCTTCCAGCTCTGAGTTGGTGGCAAGAAAAGGGCGTTCTCAGCAGCTCCTTCCTAGCTGGTGTAAAGGAGAAGGACCTCAGTGTCCTCGGAAGGAACCAAAAGGGAAAGGAGATGGGCAGGGCCTCAAGCAGCTGCTTTCTCAGTCTTATCTCTAGTGAAAGATCGGGACGACAAAGAAGCGCCGGACTCTGACGCGGAGGGCTACGTGGAGGGCTTGGATGACGAGGAGGAAGATGAAGACGGTACGTGAATTCGGGCTGCTTGGTGGAAGATTTAAGGTTGATGTGCTGCACGCTGTGTTTTGCTTCCAGCTCCGACTTGTTGGCCGGAGAAGGGTGTTCTCCGCAGCTGAGAGCAGAAGATGTGGTGCTGAGGGACGTGGTTTAGTGGTGCCGTGGCAGCGCTGCGTTAACAGTTGGACTCCATGAGCTGAAAGGTCTCTTCCAGCCGGTGGTCCTGTCATTCTATCTCAGTGTCTTCTGAAGGAACAAGAGGGGAGGAGATGGGCAGGGCATGAACAAGCTACTTCTTCCACTCTGATCTCTGGTGGAAGGTGCGGGGCGAAGGGCTGGTAGAAGAAAGGGGCCAGGAGGAGGAGTAAGACACTGAAGGAGTCTAGAGAACAGTGAACCCCAGGGGGATGGGGACGTGAGGGAGAAGTGGGTGAAGAAGGGTTGGGGGGAACACGCTACGATTGGCAGGAACTGCGTGTTCAGGGAAGTGCCAGCAGCTCCTGATGGCGAAGGGCAGGGTGGAGAACCAGACCGGGCATAACAAAAAAAAATGAGCTGAGTCAGGGAATGAAGTAAAGGAGCCAGGACGTTAATGGGAATTTGTAGCCGCTCCGTGAGGACAAAATGAGCCGATTGAGGTGAGGCTGCAGAGAAGAGAGTGCGTGTGTTGAAGTCTCCCTGGGGTGAGCTGAAGCAGCGAGGAACTTTGTAACGTTGGGAGGACACGCGGCAGGGCCGTAGGTGCCGTTGTGCTTCCCCGACGGACCGCGCTCGGAGGCGTCAGCGAACCGGTCGGATGAGTATCCGGCTGAGGTTGGGGAATTTGCTGGACTCTTCAAACCCAGCTGCGCAGCAAAAGCAGAATAGCTGGACTTGCACTTTTCCCGCCAGCGCTGAATGGGAGCTGTGGGCCGAGCGCTGCAGCGGCGCCTGGCAGAGCAGGGCGGCCACCGAATCCCTCCGTGGTGGGGCTTGGAAGGAACCTCTGGAGATACCGAGTCCACCCCCCTGCTCCAGCAGGGTCACCCAGAGCAGGGGGCCCAGCAGCGCAGGGTCCAGGCGCCTTTGGAATCTCTCCAGAGAAGGAGAGTCCCCAAGCTCTCTGGGCAGCCTGGGCCAGGCTCTGCCACCTTCATGGGAAGGAAGTTTTTCAGCCAGCAGCATCCAGCTTCAGCAGGGACAGGTTCTCCTCCCAAGTCTGGGCCCGCACTCAAATGCATGAAAAAGCTCCAAAGCACCATTCCCTGCAGTGTGGAAAACCACTTTCTGGTTTGCTGCTCAGGGCTAGTTGCATTTAATCCCTTTTTCCTCTGGAAAAAGAGATTGCAGCCCCCTGAGATGGGTGGTGCGGGAGCCTCTTGGATCCCTCTGGCAGCGTGAAGGCAGCGCTGGGGCCTTGGGGAGGGTTCCCGGTCCGTGGTTGGCTTGTGAAGTTCTGCTCTATTCCTGGTGGGAGCAGATGGACACCTGCAGATGAAGAGCTGCGAGTGTCCCAGGGTCTCAAAACTGTCTTTTAGCAGTAGGAACCGGAGCAGCTGCAGCCGAAGCAGTGCCCAGGCTGCCGTGACTTACTGCCCAGGCCCTTGCAGCCCTAGAGCTGCTCGGGCTGGGGGTGCAGCTGCCACCCAACCCTGTCACTGAGGTGCAGGGCTCTTGTCTAACCCTTGTCCAGCGGCTGGAGAGCCACCTTTCATTGGGTGCCACCCTCCGGTTTGCTCCTCGTGTTGGTAGGTCATATCTCAGGGAAGAAATTAAATTTTAAATATCTGAGTGTTTCGTTTCCTTGCTGCGCAGAAGAGGAGTACGACGATGATGCTCAGGTAGTAGAAGACGAAGAAGACGAGGAGGAAGAGGAGGAAGGAGAAGAGGAGGATGTGAGCGGAGAAGAGGAGGTAAGGATTCCTGTGGTGAGGAACGGGTGTGGAGCGAACGTGCTCCCACTGGGAAGAGCTGGGCAAGAAACGGAGTGAATATTGGAGGCTTTTAGTACGAGAGTTGCTTTTTAGCTTGGGAAGCTGGTGGGGGTGCGGTGCTGGGGGTGGCTCTGAGGGCTGTCTATGAGCCAGCTGCCATCTAGTGACCACTGACATGAAATCATCCTGCCTGTCGAGCTGGTGTCACGGAAAAGGATCAGGGACGGCTGCAGACCTGGCTTGTGGGGCCTCTGGAGGGCCAGGGGATGTGTATGTGTGTGTGAGACAGCTCCCAGGCAGAAAGGAGTTACTACCCCTGTGCTCTCAGAGCCGGATCCCACCCCATCCATGGGTAAGTTCCTTCTGGTTCCTCCGGATGGTTGGATTCTGAGCGTGCGCTGAGCCGGTCCCAGGCGGCGGAGACATCGCTGTCGGCACGGCCACCGCCAGCGGGGTGAAAAGCAAGGTTGTGTTACCTGTCTGCTGGCCTCAGGTATTTAACTGCTGCTCCTGAACAGTGCGTCAGGCTCTTCTCAAAACCAAACAGCAGCTCCTCAGGCTCCGGAGATGTCCGGCTTTTAACCCTCTCCACCCCTCGAACAGGCGCCTTCTCCTGCCGACCGGTTGTCAAGTTTCACTAAACTCCAAATTTGCAGCTGTATTGATGGGAAGAGTAAAACCATTTCCTCCTTGAAGCAAGAAGTGGCTGCTCTGACGGCTTCTGATTTTATTTATTTATATATTTTTTTTTTTTTTTGCAGTGCAATTTGGGCCAGAGTCCAGTTTATACTGTAGCAAAAAACTGCACTTACATAAGTGTGTGGGAAGCATCTGCCTTTTTGTTTGGTTTTTGTTTGAGATGCTGCAAGGACTGGTGTAAAAAGCTGTTGGATATTGCCAAACTGTGAGAGGTCCTGCACTGAAACTCAACTTTTTTAATCCTTCCTTTATTATTTTTTTCTTTTAAATCCAGGAGGATGAAGAAGGCTACAACGACGGTGAGGTAGATGACGACGAGGATGAAGAGGAGCCTGGTATGACAGCAAACCATTTCTTTGTAGACATAAAAGAATAATTTATTCTTTTTAAAAGAAAAATACTGATTTTTTAAAAGTAAAATACTGCTTTTTAAAAGAAAAATACTGATTTTTTTAAGAGTAAAATACTGCTTTTTAAAAGAAAAATACTGATTTTTTTTTAAATACTGCTTTTTGAAAGAAAAATACTGATTTTTTTAAAAAGTAAAATACTGCTTTTTTAATAAATAAGATGCTGGTTTTGGAAGTAAAATGCCAGTTTTTAGAAGTAAAATACCCCTTTTTAAAGCGGGCTCACGTTTGCGTTGCTGCTCCTTTGGTAACGAGCCCGTTGCCAAAGCAGGAGCTCGTTGAACTTGTTGAACTTGCCAGCAGCACGAGGGAGCCCTCGTCTAATCCCCAGTTGTGGTTTGTTTTCTAGAGGAAGAACAGGGACAGAAGAGAAAACGAGAATCCGAAGACGAAGGGGATGAAGACGACTAAACTGAATAACCTATTTTGAAAATTTCCTATTGTGATTTGACTGTTTTTACCCTGTATTTCCCCTCCCTGCACCCCCAACCTTTTTTTTTTTTTTTTTTTTTTTTTTTTTCTGATTGTAATGTTGCTGTGGGAACGAGAGGGAGAAGCAGACTGGGTGGGCAAGGGAATAAAATACTATTTTTACTGCCACTCCTCCTCCTATTCATTTAAAATTGTTTCTTTTTATCCCTCTCTTAGTCCTTGTAACTGCAATAGTAAGTATAAACCAAGTGGCAATTTGTTTCTTATTCTTGGAGTGGATAGTTTGACATCTTTTTTAAAAAAAAAAAAAAAAAAAGTTTCAGATCAGTGGATAACACCCCAAACACACATACTCTCTTCCTAGACAGTAGTCTTGGTCGTTGGGATTTTTTTTTTTTTCCCCACCACTANAAAAAAAAAAAGTGTTCCTAATTCCTGAGTTACTAGTGAAATGAATTTGACAATTGTAATAAACCAACAAAATGTTTCAACCCTTTTAAATAAGGTGTGTACTATTTTGGTCTGTAATATAGAGCACCTAGTCGATTTTAAGTGATGAGAAACTACTTCCACTTGTGCTTATAATACTTGGGCAATTTTTACAACCCTGAAATCCAGGAGGCGGTTCAGCACGTAGGGTAGAGGAGGTTTCTTTTCATACACTCAAGCACGAGATACTAATACAAAAATTGTATTTTCTTACCTAGTGGAAGTCAGTAAAATGACTGAAAATACCTAGTGAATGTACAGTTTTACTTTCATATCCCTCTTTAAAATAGCTTTAGAAGTGACTTGTATTTCCTAGTCGATATTTCATCTGTATAAATACATTTGCAACAGTTTTTTTTTTTGTTTGTTTGTTTTGGTTTGTTTTGGTTTTGTTTTGGTTTGTTTTTTTTTTTTTCCCAGAAGAGCCAAACTTTGAGTTTTATGTCTGTTTGTCATTGATGAATTTCAATAAATCTTTTTATACAATTTTTCTGTGGCTTATTTGAGTAAAATGGGCCACTGGGAAGGACTTGCATCCCTTTGAAAAAAAAAAGGGCATTTCCTAAGCCAGGCTGGTAAATCCCCTGATATTTTTAGTTGCTTTGGTGATATATTTCACTCCATAAAAACTCCTCTGGGTGAAACCAGGGGAGAGGTTGTGNGGGGTTGGGGAGGGTTGGATTGGGCAGGGGATGCTGCAAATTTAGTGTGGGAATGGCATCTTGATCCCGGGGTTGCTTTGTCACCTGTCCCCCAGTGTCTGCCATTTTCAGCCACCGCTTTCCCTGCTCCTCGANCAGGAGGCGGTTCAGCACGTAGGGTAGAGGAGGTTTCTTTTCATACACTCAAGCACGAGATACTAATACAAAAATTGTATTTTCTTACCTAGTGGAAGTCAGTAAAATGACTGAAAATACCTAGTGAATGTACAGTTTTACTTTCATATCCCTCTTTAAAATAGCTTTAGAAGTGACTTGTATTTCCTAGTCGATATTTCATCTGTATAAATACATTTGCAACAGTTTTTTTTTTTGTTTGTTTGTTTTGGTTTGTTTTGGTTTTGTTTTGGTTTGTTTTTTTTTTTTTCCCAGAAGAGCCAAACTTTGAGTTTTATGTCTGTTTGTCATTGATGAATTTCAATAAATCTTTTTATACAATTTTTCTGTGGCTTATTTGAGTAAAATGGGCCACTGGGAAGGACTTGCATCCCTTTGAAAAAAAAAAGGGCATTTCCTAAGCCAGGCTGGTAAATCCCCTGATATTTTTAGTTGCTTTGGTGATATATTTCACTCCATAAAAACTCCTCTGGGTGAAACCAGGGGAGAGGTTGTGGCTTCAATGGAAATAACCGCACGGCATTTTTCTTTCAGGAGGAGGGTTCCTCCGGTGTAACCGTCGTGACTGTTGCGGTTTAGCGGGTTCGTTTCTCCGGTTTCATCCCGTCCAGGCCCAGAAGAGAGAGCTCTTCATTTCCTTCCTCCGAGTGCCACGTGTGAGTTTGGGGTCAGTAGATCCAGGAGCTTTGGTCATGGGATGCAAGGGCTGTCTCCTGTCGCTGCCAGTCCAGAGCTAAGGCTCCAACTTTTTCTCCCTTGTGAATAAGTTCACCTGGGATGGTGCCAGTGATGGGGCAGCCACCACCTCTCGGGGCAACCTGGGCCAGGCTCTCACNTGTTGATTTTTTTTGTTTGTTTGTTTTTTCCATTTTGTTTCTTTTTGGGGTTGGTTGGTCGGGTTTTATTTTTTTTTTTTTTTGGCTAGGGTATAGCCAACACACTGAAAATGGCAGGCATCGAAATATATATATNTCTCTCCACTCGAAATCTCCCTCTTCTAGTTTCAAACCATCCCCCCTCGTCCTGTCCCACCAGGCCCTGCTCCAAAGTCTGTCCCCATCTTTCTGACAGGCCCCTGGAAGCCCTGACAGGCCCCCAGAAGGTCTCCCTGGAGACTCTATTTCTTGTTAGCTAGATTTCTTCGGAAAAAACATGTCTCTTTTTGTAGGTGGAAAACTACTCTGTGTTGAAGGGTTTGTGTCGGGTGGGGTTATTTGGTTGGTTGGGTTTGGTTTTCTTTTTAAGAGGAAATGCAGCTGGGCAAACCACTCCCTCCCCAGCCAGGATCTCTGGGGTGAAACCGGAACTGAACTGGCAGGGCAGGGTCAGGCTCCAGCAGAGCCCTGGGAGCAGTGGTCAGCCCTGGGAACACCTTCAGCCTGGGAACCTTCTCCTCTCCAGGCTGCCCAAGCCCAACTCTCCCAGCCTGGCCTCCCAGCAGAGGGTTCCAGCCCTCCCAGCATTGCTGGGGCTCCTCTGGCCCCGCTCCAGCAGCTCCCTGTCTCTCCTGGGCTGAGGACTCCCGAGCTGGAGCCAGCCCTGCAGGGGGGGTGTCCCCAGAGCCCTGGGAGCAGAGGGGCAGGATTCCCTCCGTCACTAAAATCCACTGGTTTGCACCCAGATGTAACAGCTGCCCCTCCTTGGACCCTAAACCAGTGAAGGTCTAGGCTCTTCCCCTGCCCTGTGACGCTTTAGTTGGTATTAAATCCCAGCCCTGGTTCCCTGCAGGACAATCCCTGCTTTGAGTGAGAATCTCTTTCAGTTGTCTGTAAAGATCTCCTACGTTTCAGCGAGAATGAATCACCCAGTGCTGCAATCTGATGCCTCCAGCCCTCGGAGCGAGGTGGCTGCTGAGGGTTTTCAGTGCTGAGGGAAGAGACGTTCTGCAGAGAGCGCTTTTAAAAAAACAACCAAGATGTGATGATAGATCCAGCTGCGGGGGGCTCACCCGCACGTGAAAATCCCCCTTCCTCGGCTTTCTGGAGGTCAGGTTGGCTTTAGATGTTGAAGTCAACGTGACACCAGTGAAGGTGCAGCCTGGGCAGAGGTTTGGAAAGGGAGGGACACCCCGGTGCTGGGTTTGCAGTGAGGAGAATCGTTCCTCCCACCTCCCTGAGCGGAGCTGGGCGAGCTCTCCTCCCTCCCGCTCTGCTCGGAGCTGACGAAGGCTGGCGGGTGAAGCAGCCGCCCCGCGCACCCACGGCCTCGCTCGCCGCAGCCCTCGCCCCGCTTCCCGCCCGGGCTCCGGCGGCACCGCGATTCACGCTGTGCGAGAAGCCGAGGGAGGGCGGAAACCTCCAGCTGTTGCTTTGCTTTGGGCTTGGGCAAGCGAATGGGGAGGGGAGCAACGAGTCCAGGGGGTAAGTACAGAGTGAGTCAGAGTCCTGAATCCCTCCGTGGTGGGGACAGGCCCCCAGAAGGTCTCCCTGGAGACTCTATTTCTTGTTAGCTAGATTTCTTCGTAAAAAACATGTCTCTTTTTGTAGGTGGAAAACTACTCTGTGTTGAAGGGTTTGTGTCGGGTGGGGTTATTTGGTTGGTTGGGTTTGGTTTTCTTTTTAAGAGGAAATGCAGCTGGGCAAACCACTCCCTCCCCAGCCAGGATCTCTGGGTTGAAACCGGAACTGAACTGGCAGGGCAGGGTCAGGCTCCAGCAGAGCCCTGGGAGCAGTGGTCAGCCCTGGGAACACCTTCAGCCTGNTGGCCCCAGCCTCTTGCCCCCCGGGGGCCCTTGAGCTCTTGCTCAGCCTTGCTCAGCTCCCCTCTGGGGCTGCTCTTCTGCTTGGAAGCCTCGGGGAGGGGATGGAACAGTTGGGTTCTGGGGATCTCGCTTTAGGTCAGAAGCCAACAGTGCATCATTGCAAAGAACGCGCTAAATTGGTAAAAATTTCTAACCCTTTTTGGCCGTGAGGAGGTTGAGCTCCCAAGAGAAGGTCCCCGAGCGTGTGGCNAGCCCTGGGAGCAGAGGGGCAGGATTCCCTCCGTCACTAAAATCCACTGGTTTGCACCCAGATGTAACAGCTGCCCCTCCTTGGACCCTAAACCAGTGAAGGTCTAGGCTCTTCCCCTGCCCTGTGACGCTTTAGTTGGTATTAAATCCCAGCCCTGGTTCCCTGCAGGACAATCCCTGCTTTGAGTGAGAATCTCTTTCAGTTGTCTGTAAAGATCTCCTACGTTTCAGCGAGAATGAATCACCCAGTGCTGCAATCTGATGCCTCCAGCCCTCGGAGCGAGGTGGCTGCTGAGGGTTTTCAGTGCTGAGGGAAGAGACGTTCTGCAGAGAGCGCTTTTAAAAAAACAACCAAGATGTGATGATAGATCCAGCTGCGGGGGGCTCACCCGCACGTGAAAATCCCCCTTCCTCGGCTTTCTGGAGGTCAGGTTGGCTTTAGATGTTGAAGTCAACGTGACACCAGTGAAGGTGCAGCCTGGGCAGAGGTTTGGAAAGGGAGGGACACCCCGGTGATGGGTTTGCAGTGAGGAGAATCGTTCCTCCCACCTCCCTGAGCGGAGCTGGGCGAGCTCTCCTCCCTCCCGCTCTGCTCGGAGCTGACGAAGGCTGGCGGGTGAAGCAGCCGCCCCGCGCACCCACGGCCTCGCTCGCCGCAGCCCTCGCCCCGCTTCCCGCCCGGGCTCCGGCGGCACCG
>VWZK01005084.1:77384-120903 GCA_013396935.1 Baryphthengus martii | reverse complement strand
AGGGAACCTCCTGGGTTCCAGTTGTTGCCCGGTGCCCCTTGTCCTGGCGCTGGGCACCCCTGAGCAGAGTCTGGCCCCAGCCTCTTGCCCCCCGGGGGCCCTTGAGCTCTTGCTCAGCCTTGCTCAGCTCCCCTCTGGGGCTGCTCTTCTGCTTGGAAGCCTCGGGGAGGGGATGAAACAGTTGGGTTCTGGGGATCTCGCTTTAGGTCAGAAGCCAACAGTGCATCATTGCAAAGAACGCGCTAAATTGGTAAAAATTTCTAACCCTTTTTGGCCGTGAGGAGGTTGAGCTCCCAAGAGAAGGTCCCCGAGCGTGTGGCTGGGGCTGCTGACCCAAGCGGGGCTGATTGAGCACAAAGCCCTCCTTGATTTTAAGTGTGCCAGAAAAAGGAGGCACCACCCCAAATTGATGGGAAACTCCTATTTAAATAAAATAAAACCCCACTAGTGGCTTCTCCTCTGCAATCGCTTCATTTTAACTTGCCTAAACCAGATCTTAGCCCTTCTTCTAGAAATTTGGGGTAGTTTTGTTGGTTGTTTTTTGTAATCTCTGGCAATCTTTTCAAGGAGGCACTCGCCAAACGTTGGAAAACGGTGAGTGAACGAGGATCCTGAAGCTTGGAAGCGTACGAGGAGGCCGAGCCTCAAACAAAGCACAACCTCCAGGAAGCAGAAAGTAGGTCAGGTTGATAAGGCTGAGCACAGAGGGACAGCGGGAACTGGGAGGGGGGAAAGAAATCACCCCCTGGCCCCGTTGGAAGGAGGAAGGGAATGTCTGCCACCGACAGCTGAGATCTCGTAAGCCTTTTTTCCTTAAAACCTCTTATCCCTGGAGCTGTCAGCTGGGACGGAGAGGTGATTGCAATTAGCAGCCGCGCAGGAAAGGGTGAGACCTCAGCCCGGCTTTGGCCGGCGACAGCTTGGGGAATGCTGCGGATAAATCAGATGTTTGTGAGTTGTTGAGGCTGGGTGAAGATCCTGGAGGGGTCCTGGAGACCGAGGGATCCGCTCTGCCACCGCTGCAGGAGCGAGGAGTACTTGGGAGGCTTTAAAGACACTGTCATGTCTGCAAAGGTGGGAGGAAAAAAAGCAAGAGGGAGGTCACAGGCTCCTTGGTCTCGTTTAGAACCTAGAAAATCACAGGATCCGATGGGTTGGAAGAGCCCTTTCAGATCCTGGAATCCAGGTGTTGCCCCATCCCTGCCAGGGCACCACTGAGCCCTGTCCCTCAGCACCACAGCTCCATGCCTTGGAAACCCCTCCAGGGATCAGGGGGACTCCAGCCCTGCCCTGGGCAGCCTGGCACAGGCCTGGACAACCCTGCAGGGGCAACAAATTGTTCCTCAGCAACAACCTCAACCTCCCCTGGGGCAACTTGAGGCCAGTTCCTGCTCCATGGACAAGTCCTAAGGTTGCAGCAGTGCAGGGAGTTCAGTACTAAACTTGGAGATACTGAGTGCCCCAAAACTGGGCCTTTCTGTCAGATGGTGCAGGAGAGGAGGAATCATGGGGAAAAAGCTCAAGCTGTACCTGAGCGAACAGAGTTTGGGTGGAAAGGTGGAAGAAGAGGAGCAGCCAGAGCCTCCTGAAGGCTTTGCCTTGGAAGCTGCACAACCTCGGCTCAAGCTGGAGGTTTCTGGTGAATCCCAAACATTTTGGCAGCCCCTGTGTTTCACCACATTCCAGAGCCCACCCAGAGCCATCCCGTGGGGCCGCATCCTGCACCCCAAGCCGCCCCCCCTCCCTCACCTGCAACAGCAGCAGCAACGGGGTTTGTGCTGATGTTTGCAGATATGCTAATTGGCTCATTAATCACCACCACCCACGGCTGTAATTGGGCTCATTCCGCAGTGATTCCAGGGGCTGTGGAGAAACGTCGGCTCTTCCCTGAGAAGAGAGAATTTAGTGCAGAAAATCCCAACAGCCCCCCCTCCTTTGAACGCGGCCCTAAGACATAAATAACCCCGCGCAGGACCGAGCCACCGCTGCTCTGCACCGAGCACCTGAGATGGGTCCTCCTTCCAGTGACCAGGCCCGATAAACCTGGGAAACTCCAGTCCTGGCATCAAATGCTACCACATCCCTCAGCACCAGAAAATGAAGGAAATAAATCTTAAAGCTCAGGTTCCATCTCAGCATCCCTCGCAGTGGCTTTTTGCTCCTGCACCGTGAGGAGCTGGAGAAGCCACAGAGCTGCTGCATTTTACCTGCAGAGTTGGGGTCAGGCTCAGCACAGGAGAAATTGTTGGTGCTGAGGATGGTGAGAGCCTGGCCCAGGTTGCCCCGAGAGGTGGTGGCTGCCCCATCCCTGGAACCATTGCAGGGGAGGTTGGATGGGGCTCTGAGCAACCTGCTCCAGTTGCAGATGTCCCTGCTCCCTGCAGGGGGGTTGGACTTGATGACCTTTAGAGGTCCCTCCCCACCCAAACCATTTCATGTTTCCATGTTTGCTCTTTGGCTGTTTCCCCTCCAGCGAGCACCTCCCCCTGTGCCACTTGCTTTGCAGGGGAGCCCAAACCAACCAGTTCAACCCCCGCACCTCCTGCCCTGCACCATCAGGGCTTCTACTCCTCGTACAACACACCCAAGCCCTGTGCAGCCCCACAGCATCGAGCTGAGCCTCTGCCCAGCATCACCCAGCCCCTCAGGCACCTCTGCACTTGGGAGAAAAGCAGCAGCGCAAGCAGAAGTCACCTTGATGCGCACCTAAACCATCCCTTCGGGACCCACCACCCTCTCTCGGTGGGACCGGTGCCGCTCCACAGCCCCTTGGCAAAGAAAGAAAGGACCTGGCAAAGTTTCGGTGCGTTGAAAACATTTTATTTCCATCACTATTCCATGGTAGCATAAATAAGAGGCGCTGTCAGCACATGGAAGGTGAGGAGGGGGCAGCGGTGGGTGCGGCGCATGATGGGACTCGACAGGGAGGAGAAACCGGTGCACTGCTTGTGCCGGGCAGGGCAGTGACTTGATAGAGTGAAAGTCTCTCTCTCTCTAGGTAAACTAGCAGTAGTTGGTGGCGTTCGCTGCACTACTGGCCTAAACCACCAAGAAAACCCCGTGACCCGTGAGCAGACGGACACGTGGCGAACCCGGCGAGCGCCCGCACGTCCCGGCACCCGCGTGACGTCGCTCCCCCCGCCCCGTGGCACTGCCTTGTGTCCCAGCGGACAGGACGAGGGAAAATCCCTCTTTGTAGAGGCGGAGGGAGCAAAAATCCCTCTGGGGTTAGGAAAGCCAGCTGCTCTTTTTTGTGTCAGTAAAGAAGGTTATAGGTGGGTTCGCGCGCGCGGAGCGGCTCCCTTCCCCGGGCCGTACCCCGGGGACGCTCACAGGCTGCTCCTGCCGGAGCCACGGCCACCACGGGAAGGCTCCCGAGCTCTGGGATTAATAATTCTGTGAATCCCGCCCTTGCCCGCACCCTGTTCCAGTTCTGCGCTTGCTGTCACATTTTTGCGTAGGAAAAAAACCAAAACAAAACCAACCAGAAACCAAATTAATAGCGACGAAGCATCACGGGGGGAGCCGCCGCCGCCGCCTCGGCTCCCCGCCCCGTGCCGCTGATCCCTCCGGAGGGGCCGCGCATCGTCTACTTACTCCAAGGCCGTCGGCGGGGCAGGCGGAAGCCCCGGCCCTGCCTCTCATGCAGTAGCTTTCGGTTCTGGCGGATTTAGGGCTGGACAAAAGACTAGGAGGACGAATTTCCAGTTAGCGAGCGGGCTCTTGGCAGGTCACTTGATTTCTGGCTCGTCTTCTGTGTTAAGTGGGTACGATCAAATTAAAGAGCGAGTATAAACAAAGAGAGTTTATTTTTATAAAACGTCCCTGGAAGTTTAATTGTTCTTCGGGCTGTTACGTAAGTTTTTGAGCTCCAGCTGTAGCTGTCGGATCCGTATGTCTTTCTGCGAGAGCTCGTCTTTCAGCCGCCGGATCTCGTCCTGCTGTCGGAAGAACATCCGAAGGAGCTGGAAGGGAAGGAAGGAGATGGAGGGACCGTGCCGGCCGCTCTGCCGCGGGGCTTCGCCCTCCTGCCAGCCCTGGAGCTGCACCGGGGGGTGTTTCGTAACTCATCTCATCTTGCAACACAACTTAAGAGAATCTTAGAATTAGAGAATGGTTTTGGTTGGAAGAGCTGTTGAAGCTCCTGGAGTCCAAGTGTTTCCCCACCCCTGCCAGGGCACCACTGAGCCCTGTCCCTCAGCACCACAGCTCCACGCCTTGGAAACCCCTCCAGGGAGCAGGGGGACTCCAGCCCTGCCCTGGACATCACGTGCTGTGCCTCCTGCTCTTGCAGATTGACTATTTCACCCTCCAGCTCAGAGATACCCTACGCGTCCAACCTACAAACAGCTCCAGCAAAACAAATTGCTTCTGGGACCAAGTGCTGATGTTTCCCCAGCACCTCCCCTATGTAGTTCCCAGAGATGGATTTTAATAATAAAAAAACCCCATTAATTTAGGAGCTGGCCGCCGTTCCTCGCGGGTGCTGTGTGGTTAACGTGGAGCAGGACGCTTCAAGCCACAGCAAAACACGGTGCCCAAGCACCTCGGTGTGGGGGAACAAGCAGAGACCTGTGGAGCGGTGGCTTTCCAAGATGTGACCGCAAAGTGTCCCTCTCCCAGCCAGCAACTGTCCCCTCCCATCCCCGCACCCCACGCCGGGGCCACGCTGCCCCACCTCGTTCTCCGTCCGGGGCGGCACGTTCTCCAGCAGGTCTATGCCGTTAACCACCACGCTCTTCTTCTCCCTCACCGGTGCCTTAAAGACGATTTTGGATGTCTTCTTGTAGCCCTCCTTCAGTGACATCAGGATGGGATCTGAGCGGGTGAGAGCAGGAGAGGGTTGGAGGGGGGGGCCTGGGCGTTTTAGGGACTCCGTGTCCTCCCCACCCAGGGCGGCACCGGCGGCTTTACCTCTGTTCACGCCGCTCAGCCATTCGTCGGGCGTGAGGGCCGGCTCCGTACCCGGAGTCATCGGGTAGATGTCCTCTTGGTATGTTTCTGACTGAAAAAAGACGGGGAAAGAAAAGGAATGGCCTCTGTCAATCTGCTCACACCCTCACTCCTTCGGCACGGCCACGACGCGGCCGCCCAGGGCACCCAAACCAGGATAAACTGGCTCTTGCGCCGTGAGGTGAGATGAGAAACACCAGCGCTGCCGGCTCCGGGCACAGGATCTGGGAAATGCCAGATGGACGCCAGCAGCAGAGTCCAGGGGCTGGAGGAGGATACACGGCTGCTGAGCTGCAGCAGAGCCCGGCACCGGCTCCTCCGGGCAGAGACTGGGAAGGCAAACGCCAAACCCCGCTCCAGCTCCACCTCTGAGATGTGTTTTACCAGAAAGCTCAGGTGAGACGAGCCCTTCGCTGCTCGTCACAATGAACTGAGCTCATTTTGCACAAAGCAATCGCACCAAGGCCAGGAGCAAAGCAAAGATGCACTTCCTAAAAACATTCCCACGAAGCCTCGGGTGAAAATCCCCTCGGGTAAACTTCCCATGCCCGGGAATTTTAACAACCGGGAGGTCTTAAGACTGGTGCAAGGAAAGCCAGTGGTGGGACTGGGCAGCAAAGCGGTGTGACCGGGGACACCTCCGTCACACCAGTCCCGCTTCGGACACCGCTCGCCTGGCCCCGCGGCCCGAGGGACTCACCCTCCTCGGCACGATCATCGAGATGGGTTCGATGAGCCCCTTGAGGGTGACGAGCTTGTAGAAACGAAAGACCTCGCAGGCCGACACGTCCAGCCCGTGCTTCGGCATCACCCCTGCGGAGGAGGCGCAGACAGTAACTTACCCCTGGGTGCTGCGAACCCCACAACGGCCGCTGGGACCCACCCACCCACCGCCCTCCCCCGCACGGAGAACCCAAAACGCCCTCGTTCTCCATCGGGAGACCCGGCTCCTCGCCAAATTAATCCCCGGGGCGTTTGCGAGGACGTTGGGAAAGGGACGAGCAGCTTTTCCTCAGGATAAACCACAGGGATCGCTGGCTGATGTCCCCTGGTGAAGCCATGGAGTGTGTGATAGCAGAATGGATATTATGGGATACGGACTCGGCCCCAGCCCGGCCGAATCACCGCAGGAAGGACAGCAGAGGGGTGAGAGCATCACCCTGCGAGCGCCGCAGCCCGGCGTCGATGGTCCGGAGCTGGCGCAGCGCCCGGCAAACCCGCACCGAACTCAGTGACAAGGGGCATTTAATTAAACATCTTCCATCACCTCTACCTTTCTCACGTTGCGAGCGAAGGGGCCGCAGCCGAACCAGCCTTACCCAGTCCTTTCTGCGGGGCCGGGGAGCGGAACTCCATCAGGTAACTCAGATAGGGCTTCTCCGAGCCGATCTCGTAGTACCGAATGTTGCCGTCGCCCTGGAGAGCGTGGGGAAAAGAGATGGTTTAGTGTTTTGCAAAGATGAAGTTGAAAGAAGACCACTTAAGATATCAAGCCCCAGCACCTCATCGCTGGGAAATCCCAGCTTGGCTCTTTTACCGCTCATCATTTGCTAGAGAGGCCCCTTCCCCTCCCCAGAAGATCACAGAATCAGAGAACTGTTTAGGCGGGAAGAGGCCCTTCAGACCATGGAGTCCCAGCTCTGCCCCATCCCTGCCAGGGCACCACTGAGCCCTGTCCCTCAGCACCACAGCTCCACGCCTTGGAAACCCCTCCAGGGAGCAGGGGGACTCCAGCCCTGCCCTGGGCAGCCTGGCACAGGCCTGGACAACCCCAACGGGCAACAAATTGTTCCTCAGCTCCAACCTAAACCTCTCCTGGGGAAACCTGAGGCCGCTTCCTCTTGTCCTGTCCCTTGTTCCTTGGGAGCAGAGCCCAACCCTCCCTGGCTCGAAGCTCCTGAATGTCAGGGAGTTGTGGAGAGCCAGAAGGTCTCCTCTGAGCCTCCTTTGCTCCAGGCTGAACAAGCCCAGCTCCCTCAGTCGCTCCTCCCCACACTCCTGCTCCAGACCCTTCCCCAGCTCCATTGCCCTTCTCTGGCCACGCTCCAGCCCCTCCAGGTCCCTCTGGGAGACACTGCAGCCGCAGGACGCGAGGCCCAGCCCGTACCTTGCCAGCCAAGTACAGCATGTGCGTGTCCGCGTCGTAGAAAGGGAAGAGGAGACCCGAGAGCCCATCGATCTCCTCCTCTATCAGGGGCATGGACAGGTCTTCCTGCACAACATGAAAAAAAGCACTTTGCTCAGCAAGCTGTCCCAGTGCTTGTGCTGAGGGGCGGTCCCAGTAGGGGCAGAGAGGGGGTCTCGGCACCCACCTGGTCCCAGAGAGCGATCTGCCGCGTGTTCCAGCGCGACACCCCCGTCGTCAGCAGTCGTTTCGTGCTGCCCAGGAAAACCACCCGGTTGACGCGGTGGTTCTTACAGCTGGCCTCCTGCAAGGTGGGAGTGAGCTCAGTGGCAACCCCCAGACACAGCCCTCACCTCCAGAAAGCTCCTTCCTTGGCAGGTTCCCTGACCTGCGGCACCTTCAAAGTCTCTCCCACCTCATCCCAGTAAAATGCTGGCTCCGTGACGGCGGGGTGGCCACTGGTACAGAGGTGCTGGGATCCAGTGCCTGTCCTCCGTGCAAGACAAAAATGTCCTGAATATTTGGTATCACCTGTACTGAGAAACCACCTCAACCTCCCCTGGGGCAACTTGAGGCCCCTTCCTCTTGTCCTGTCCTTGTTCCCTGGGAGCACAGCCTGACCTCCCCCTGGCTCCAACCTCCTGTCAGGGAGTTGTGGAGAGTGAGAAGGACTCCCCTGAGCCTCCTTTTCTGCAGGGTCTCTTCTTCTTTCTAGCCCCCCACCCCCTGCAGCACAGGGCCCACCCCAGCACGAGCACTGCACCTGCAGGACCCTGCCAGAGCGCGGCTCCACCACCCGCAGCTTCTTGTCCTTGCAGGTGGTGGCCAGGAGGCTGCCGTCGGTGTTGAAGGACATGCAGAGGATGACATCCGTGTGGCAATCAATCATCTTCACCGGCTCCCCAATGTCCAGATTCCAGATGAGGACCTGCGGGAAAGGAGAGGCTGCCCTGGTGTCTCCTCTCCTGAAGACCCCCGACCCCTCCTGCAACTGCCACGTCTGCTTCAGGCATCTTCAGAGAGAACCACAGAATTGTTTTGGTTGGAAGAGACCTTTAGGATCAAGTCCAATCATTAACGCAGCACTGCCGACCAACTTGAGGCTGGCTCCTCTTGTCCTGGTGCTGGTTCCTTGGGAGCAGAGCCCGATCCCCCCTGGCTCCACCCTCCTGAATGTCAGGGAGCTGTGGAGAGCCAGAAGGTCTCCCCTGAGCCTCCTTTGCTCCAGGTTGAACAAGCCCAGCTCCCTCAGCCGCTCCTCCCCACACTCCTGCTCCAGACCCTTCCCCAGCTCCGTTGCCCTTCTCTGGCCACGCTCCAGCCCCTCCAGCTCCTTCTGGGAGGGAGGGGCCCAAAACTGACCCCAGGATTCCAGGTGTGGCCTCCCCAGTGCCCAGTGCAGGGTGACGATCCCTGCCCTGACCCTGCTGCCCCCCGGGTGCTGAGCCAGCCAGGATGCTGGGGGCTTCTTGTCCCCCTGGGCACTCTCTGGCTCATCTCCTATTGTGTCTGAAGCCACCCCCTCATCACCTACAGACCCCTCTTCCCTCTTTCCAGGGCTGCCCTGCAGCTGCCACTCGTGCAAATCTCAAGTGATCCACACAACTGATGCATGACCCTTGCACGAGGGAAAGTCTCATCTGCTCCAGACACAGGGGGTGCTTTTATTCCAGGATCCTGCCCTGGCAGGTGACTCCCATCTTTCCCACGAGCAGGGAAAACCTTTGCCAGGGCAGCCCCAGCCAGCGGCCAAGGAGCAGGGCCGGGCAGGACTCACCTTGTAGTCGTAGCCGGCGCTGAAGAGGATGTTGTTGGTGGTCGGGTGCCACTCGACCAGGCCGACGCGCCGGCTGTGCCCGTACAGCTCCAGGACGGCCTCCGTCATGTTCCTCTTCAGGCCGCCCTCGGGGATCTCCCAGATCCGCACCTGCGGGATGGGGAAGGCGTCGGGATGGGTTTGGGAGCCCTAGGAGGACCTCAGCACTCCCCCCAAGGTGGGGGTGGGTGAATCCCCTCAGTGCCCAGGCACCGGCAGCCTCATCCTGCACCCGAACGGACGTCCCGAGGTCGATCCAGTCCCTGCAAGAGCAGGAGTCGAGCAGGGAGAGTCCATCCCACCAGAGCAGTGAGCACCAGGGGGAAAGAGAAGCCCAAAAAAAGGGGCAGTGGTTTCGCCTCTGGACTGCATGTGCCCAGGAGAAGGAGCCAAGAGAAGAAGGAGCCAAGAGGAGAACGGCCCAATGAAGTGGGGTTCCGGTGGTCCCGGCAGAAACTGGGCTGGAAGAGACCCCACTGCCATCAGCCTCACCATGAGCTGCCGCCCACCCAGCGTGGAGAACCTGGGTTCAAAACAAGCCTGAAAAGCCTCTGCGCTGACGGTGCTCACTGAACACTGGGAGGTGATGCGCTGGGATGGCAGAAAGCTTCTGGAGTGTCTCCTCTCCCATTAACCAGCTCCAGATAGAGCCATCAAAGGGTGGGTTTAGATGCCTTCATCTCTGAGGCAGGTCACCAGGATGATGCTGAAGCGACACGGGGCATTTATCTGACCCACCTTGGTCTGCTCCGTGCCCGAGCACCCTGTATCCATCTGAGCAGTGAGACCCAGGGGGGTCCAGACAGCCTGGGGGCTTCCTGGAGCCACCTGAAACCAGCATTTGGTGCTCTGCAGACAGCCCTGGTGGATCCAGGGAGGAGATGAAATGCCAGAGCTTTGCATTCTCATCTCCTCCCCATGGCATGGCTGCCTTGACCAGCTTGTCCCTCCTGGAGTCTTCACCTCATCCCACTCTGCTTCCAGTCGCAGACACGTCACAAGACCTTTAAGTAACGCTCATGACAAAGAGCCAACCCCTAAGGAAGGCAGCACCCAGCCCCTGTGGGGTCCCTTTCACCTCCTCCACCAGCACCTCAAAAGATGAGCTTGACTTTGGGCGGCCGCGGCGGCCGGGGCTGAGCTGAGCTCAGCTGGGAATTCACCATCACTGAGCTGACAAAAACCTCTTCCAAAATCCAGGGAACACGCGGGAGGACTGATCCTGCTGCCCCTTCGCTGTCCCCGAGGGCTGCCCTATTTGGCCGGGGGCTGAGCTACAGCCAGGGGATGGGGGGGCGAAGTTAATTTGTGACATTGCAGCGAAAAATCCGTATAGGGAGGGGCGAGTTTTCCGCCGGAACGTTTCTAGAGGTGGGAGGCGCAGCTCTGCAGGTTGCGCATCGCGCAGAGGAAGCGACGTGAGGAGAGAGAGGCGGCCGAGCTCCGAGGGACGTTTCGAGAGCGTCAGCGCTTTCCAGACGAGGCACAACAGGAGGAACGAGCCAGGCAGCCCCGGCCAGCGGCTGTTATGAAAGCGGCGGGTTACGAAACGGCTGTTACCAAACCTCTGCTCGGCACCCAGGAGGGCTCCGAGCTCTGCACACTGGAGAGGTGCTGGCTGCCAGCAAAGCTCGCGAGAATCACAGAACCATGGAATTGTTCTGCTTGGAAGAGGCCTTGAAGGTCGTCAAGTCCCAGCGCTGCCCCATCCCTGCNCCTCCAGCTCCTTCTGGGAGGGAGGGGCCCAAAACTGACCCCAGAATTCAAGGGCAGCCTCACCCGAGTGACCCAGGAAAATCTTCATGCCCTGAGCTGTGCTGCCCGGGCTCCCTGCACCAGCAGGGGCTGCTGAGAGAGGAGCTGCCTCTTGCCTGTCTCTGAGGGAGCCCAACGGGTGGTTATTAAATGTGTCCTGGTTCTGTGCTCAGCTGGGGATCACCCCTGGGGATCACCCCTGGGGCTCTGCAGGGCGGCACCTCCCCTACGTTCCGCTCCTGTCCAAGCTGCATCCTCCCTCACATCTGGCAGAAAAAAACAGGGTCAGTGCCAGGGAGAGGCTATTTTCAGCAGGTTTCCCCATACCATGGCCACTCTGACCTGGAAATAGGCGTTTCCAAACTGGTTTCCGTGTTAACACCGTGCTGGTGCCAGCAGAGGCACAACTGGAGCTCACCCCAAAATCCCGCATGGTGAACTCCGGTGCCTAGGAAACGTGGAACCTGAAACACCTCCAGAGGTTGGGTCACTCCCCTTTTCATCCCCCTGGCTTGGTTTGTCCTGCCCTTTAAAAGCTCCTTCCCAAATAATCTTCCCGGCATTTCAGCCGCCGGCAGCACCACGGCCCCGACCAGGAACCCGAGGATCAGCCCTGCCGCTAATTGTCCCACGAGGACAAATAATTAATTAAGAGCCCAGTCACCCCACGGGATATCATCAGGAGAGCAGTGACGGCGTTATCCGACGCGTGGATGGATACAGCTTGGAGAGTGGGGAGAAATTCCAAGAGGGGCTTCAAGCCGGGTGAGAACCTGGGTGGGCAACAAGACCCAGAGGTCCTTTTCCAGCGAGGTGGCGTCAAACCGCAGATGTTCGCACCGGGCACGGCCGAGGGGTAAAATCCTCATCACCCCCTTGGAGAGGATTAAGCCACAGCGATGCCCCGGGGACAAGGCTGGACACGTTGTCTTCTCTGTGTAGGGCATGACAGAGGAGATGGTGGCAGGTCCCCTGTGTCTCCTGCGGTGGTGGTGTCCCCAGATGACAAATTTCAGGCAAAATACCCTATCTTCTGCAGCTTGAACTGCAGTATCCTCTTTCTTTGATAAAAACTGTTGGTTTGAACTTAATCCACCCTCCTGGAGTGAGCAGAGAGAGCCTGAAGGTGCAGGACCTGCCCGTGAGCAGCACCCTGGGTGCGGGGTGGCACCGGGAGCCAGAAGCCCACTCAGCTGCAGGGCTGCTCCCACCCAACTCATCCCCAGCTGGGGGGAAACCCCCTCCAGCAAACAGCCTCAGGGGCAATTCACTTCAGTTCCCAGGTTTAAGGATGGCTCCTGAAGTCTTCCCAGCACCCTCCCAACACCTCCTATTCCCCAGCGACTGCACATAAAAGGTTACCACTTAAATTGGGAGCCAGCTCACCACAATTCATGGCCACAATCGGATTCCTTTTCTCCCCCTCAACATCCTCCTTGAGAAGCTTTCAGCTAATAAAAAAATGCCAAGGCTCCCGACGGAAGGAGAGGACGAGACGTCGGGAGATAACGCGGCGAAATGCTCCGGATCAGGCGAGGCCGACTCGTAACCGCTTAGCAACCGGACCACCCCACACCCCAGAACGGCCGATGGTTTCTGATCTTCTCCCCCGTACAAAAGCTTTTCTGCCTGTACAAGGAAGCTTTGTTTGCATCCCGAAGAGAAATAAAGGAGGACACAAATAACAGCCACGTCAAGATGACCCTGATTGACTATCCCCCAGCCTGCAAAGCGGCCTTTTGCTCCTAGCGCTTGATGGATGAGGCCACGAGAGCATTTGCAGCCCCTGAGAGCAAGAAGGATTAATAATAGTATTGCTGTTGGGCTTGAAATGGGAAAAAAAAAGCCCTTTTTGTGCACAGCTGCCCGGCTTATCGGCAGCGGGGGACGTGGAAAGAGCAGCGCCGGGACCACAAGTGACACCGGGGACACCGGAGATTGGCACATTTTGCCCGTTGCTCGGCGTCCATCCCTCACCCCCTCTCTGCTCCTGAGATGGTTGAGCCATCCCCTCCACCCCCAGGAGGTGCCAGCCCAAAGCACCGCCGCTCACCGAGGTGTCTTCGGAGCATGACGCGATGATGTTCTCAATGAAGGGATTCCACTTGATGTCCAGCACGTTGCCCTGGTGACCGCAGACTTTGGGGTAGTTTGGTTCGATCCGGCCTGTCTGTAATTTAAAATAACCCCCCCCAAAAAAAAAGGATTTAGTGATCAAGTTGGTCTTTTTAAAGCTGGAGCCTTGTTAGGGGAGTGAGCTCTGTAGTCACCTTGGGTTTCTGGCCAGAGGAGACACCCGGCCGAGCCAGGGATTGATTTTACCCCATCGATATTCCCAGGGGTGGCTGCAGCTGATCCGACTATGAGAAGAGGCTCCTGCAAACACAACCCCACGGAGCTGCCCACTCCAGAGAGGGGACACCACCAGCTGGGAAGCTCAGCAGGAAATCCTTGCGTGACCCTTCAAAACCACGGGCAAAAGGGCTGGAAGAGACCCGAGAGGCTCCGAACCAATCCCTGGATCTGGGGCAGGTCAGCCACCGGGCCGCGCAGGAAGCGGTTGGTGCTTCCCTCCCAAACTCTGGAAGCGACGCTGAGCACGGTACCTATGTGTCCACCACAGGACAACCCCCCCGTGACTTCGGGATCGTCAACACTGCCTTAACGACGCCGATACCCTCATGGTGACACCGCTCTGTGGGATCCTTCCACACGGATAGAAAGCCTTGCAGGACACCGAGCTCGGCACAGCGCTCCACACGGCTCCCAGTCAAGGCTCCCATCGCAAATGGGTTGCAGGAACCCCCTGTTCCTTGCAGGGACCTTCCAGGCTCCATCCGTGACCGGCCATCCCACCGCCCTTCCTTCCCCGGTGCTGGCTCCTTGCCGCAGCCCGGAGCCGGTGGCACGCTCCGGAGCGTGCAAACTAACTAGGTCAGCACGACACAGCCACTAAATATTTCATGGCTCTTCCAGCGCTGACCTTTTAGCGTATCGAGCTCCTGGCTCCATTTAACACGAACAAAGAAAGGCGCCGAGGATAACACGCTGCGCTTCCATCGTCCCTGGAGAAGGGCAACGGCCAGGAGTGCTCTGGGCAACCGGAACAGGCCCAGGGGCTCAGCTCTGAGCTGCTACTGCTAGGAAGGGTTCTTTCAATTAGTTTGCTCCTGAGGGGGCACTAATTAGAATCATGGAATCATAGAATTGTTTGGGTTGGAAGAGACCTTGAAGATCCTGGAGTCCCAGCACTGCCCCATCCCTGCCAGGGCACCACTGAGCCCTGTCCCTCAGCACCACAGCTCCACGCCTTGGAAACCCCTCCAGGGATCAGGGGGACTCCAGCCCTGCCCTGGGCAGCCTGGCACAGGCCTGGACAACCCTGCAGGGGCAACAAATTGTTCCTCAGCTCCAACCTCAACCTCTCCTGGGGAAACTTGAGGCCTTTTCCTCCCCTGGCTCCAAGCTCCTGAATGTCAGGGAGTTGTGGAGAGCCAGAAGGTCTCCCCTGAGCCTCCTTTGCTCCAGGCTGAACAAGCCCAGCTCCCTCAGCTGCTCCTCCCCACACTCCTGCTCCAGACCCTTCCCCAGCTCCGTTGCCCTTCTCTGGCCACGCTCCAGCCCCTCCAGCTCCTTCTGGGAGTGAGGTGCCTAAAACTGAGCCCAGGATTCAAGGTGCAGCCTCACTGCTGTGGTAACCCTGCTGTAGCAGGAAGGTTGGACGAGACGATCTCTAGAGATCCCTTCCAACCTTGACCATGCCGTGATTCACCAAGTGATCCAAGAGCAGAGCCGAGCACGGTTTGGGGCTCTGCAGGGGCTGCCCAGCAGAAACACAACTCTCCCTGAGCCACTTCTTTAAAATATTTTCCATTATTAGAGTGAACTCTCAGTTCTTGTTCGATTGCTCCAGCACCTCTGTCACCCCTTGGACACGGCCCATGGATAAGATGAATACTTGACCGGCCTGAAAACACCGGGGGCTTCGTTACACGGTTATTGAGTTAAAGGGGAAAAAAATCAGTGCCCGTTCTCGCTGCCCTCAGCCCACGAACCAGGCACCTCGGGCTCCCTCACCGGCCAGGTCACTGGCAGTTGTCCCCCTCTGCCCTTCGGTGCCGTCTCTTAGGAGCGCTCATTAACTCCCTGGCGTGTGATCGCGTCCCCGTGAGCCGGCCGGCCGGCCACGAGCACTTAACGCCAGGCTGATTTCCAGCTCATGAGCAGATCAGGGCCCGTGACGCTCCTCTTCAGCCGCCAAGACCATCACCCAGCAAGCTCAGCCAGCCTCAATTGTGGTAAATCTGCCCATCAGCAACATCTTGAGGTGTCACCTCAACCCTGGACCCTCAACTGCCTCCTGTCATCCACTAATGTGTTTTCTTCCCGGTATTTGCCTGGCGGCTTCGCCCCAGACAAGCAGCAGTGATGGACCTACACACATTTCTGATGTTCTCCAGCAGCTGAAAGGGTGTTTTTCCAGTTAATGCCCCAGGCCTGGGGTATTATAAACCAGTCCAGATTCTTTTTCAGGTAAAAAACAAGCAAAGTGACCTTCAGACAGTTTTGCCGGGGTGACCCAGACCTCTGGCAGCCGCTGGCTCTGGACGATGCCACAGCCAGAGAGATGGTTCCCTGATCCCTCCACCTTGATCTCGTGGATCCTCCCAGTTTCTCATCCCCCTTCTTCCCCCCAGGATACATTTCTGTCATAAAATTATAGAATCAGACTGGTTTGGGTGGGATGGGACCTTGCAAGGTCATCTGGTCCAATCCCCCCTGCAATGTGGCCAGGGATGGGACAATCACTCATGAAAAACTTCACGGAAACAAAAGCGGCATCCACTCGACCCCGATGTCAGCACCTCCAGAGCCTGTCCTTGAGTGAGAAACCTCTCCAAGGAAGGAGCACCCGCCACCAGCTCTGGGGACAGCCCAAGCCACCCTTCCCCACCCAGCAGCTTCCCTCAGATGCTCCCTGATCCCTTATTAGCATTTAGAGGGGGATCAGGAAAGCGCTGCCTAAGCCGTAGGGGATTTACAGGGTTTCCCAGGAAATCCTTGAGTACACACGAGTCTCCAGTGGCTGAGATTAAGAGTAAATACATTTACTGCTCTCTTTTTAAAGAAAGTCTCTCCTTGAGAACCAAAGAGGAGGAAATTACACAGATTTCCCTGACCCGGGGCAGGTCCCCGGCCGATATCGGTACAAGGGAAGGTCGCTGCAGGTTAACCGGTCTTCATTAGGAACCAAGTCAAACGGAACCAGCACAAGCAAGAGAGAAATTGGACAAACTTCTGGCAAGGGACCCAGAAAACCCCTTGCCACGATGCGCTGCCGGCTGCACATCTGCTCAGGGACCAGCCCTGGGAAGGGGGAAGCAAAAGGGAGGTCTCCAGGCCCAGTTGGACATCTGCACCACGGGCTATCGAAATAAAGAGCGGTGAGAGCTCGTGTGCGAGGGGCCAGGTTCCTGGGCGGTGCAGATGCTGCTCCAAGAGCCAGCACTTGCTGCCCCAGTCACTTGTGCTGCTGCCCAGGTTGCCCCGAGAGGTGGTGGCTGCCCCATCCCTGGCCCCATTGCAGGGGAGGTTGGATGGGGCTCTGAGCAACCTGCTCCAGTTGCAGATGTCCCTGCTCCCTGCAGGGGGGTGGGACCGGATGACATTGCAAGGTCCCTTCCCATCCAAACCAATCTGGGATTCTATGGCTTAGTTTCTCTTTTTGATATACAACTGATCCAGGGAAGTCGTGGGGCAGGAGCAGAACTCAGCGCTGCTTAACGCCAGTTTTGCCGGGATGAAGGTACAAAGATCACTTACTCCTTCCGAACGGATAGAAGTACTGTTAAATTAAACATAAATGCTGTTAAATTAAATATAAATACTGTTAAATTAAATATAAATACTATCAAATTAAATATAAACACCGCTGCGGGCTGTAAGGGTCCCATCTTCTCCCCAGCAGCCCCTCCAGGTAGCCATCAGATGAGCTTCTCCAGCCACCCTGGACCGACGGAGCCCGGTGGTCCCAAACCCCACAAGGCGATGCCCACGGCAGCCTGGGACAAACAATCTGCACAGATTAAACCCCCGGAGCCCCGCTGCTGAAGTGGGTTTTTGTGGTTGTGGTTTTTTTTCTGCACCATAAAAGCAGTAGCCAGGCTCCAGCTTGTTAATTAAAAAGACAAAGAGCCCGTGTAATGTCCCCGTTAAATTGGATTATGAACACTGGAAATAAATCCGTGGTTCTTGGTCACAAAAAGCCATCCAGCGCGGATGGAGTTTCTCTCTGGTTTAGCCGGCAGAGGGGGCAGGGAATTGCAGGCAGGGCTGTGCTGCCATGGCCCAGGCAAAGCCCAGCTCTCCCTTCCCCAGGCTCCACCTCAGGCTCTGCTGCAAATTCAGGGGGGCAAAACCCACATTTCCCCCCCACCCCAGCTCCTGTTGGTCCAAGGACCTGCACGTTCAAACCCTCCTCTGATCCACCCCCAGCGTTAAAATTTTATGCTGACAATTTTTTGACTGATCCAGGTGTTTAAAAGCCAGGTTTGGGCTTCCCACAGCTGCTCGCCCGTTATCTCCTTGATAAATGCAGGGACATCTGATTGTGGAACAGCAATGCTGAAGTGTCAGCTTTTCTGTAAGCCTCAGGTCTTTTTTTTCATTTTTTTTTTCTAGCCAGCTCTAGGTTAAAGGAAACATCTCCCACAGACTAAAATCAGACAGAGAAAAATTCACAGAAAACAAAAAAAAAAAAAGTAGCACAGACCTAGAGAAGTCTCCCGTGTCCTGAGTTTAAAGGTAGAAAAGCTCCAGGGACATGAAAACTGGTTCATAGTGCAGAGAAATAGAGAACATTCTGTCTTTTTGTTGTTTTTTTTCTTGCAGAAAACCTCCCAGTACTTTGCAGCCCAGCAGCTCTGAGAAGCAAGGAAAGCAAGGGCGTGATGAGTTTGCCCGTCCTCAGCCCGGCCCTGGCAAGGAGGTGTCCCTGCAGAGGCGGAGGTGGGATCCCTCGGGCGACGCCAGGAGCACACAGATGCCACCGGGACCTTGAGCCGAGACGAGCCACCCCGGAGCCAGGGGCAGGCAGCCCGCTCCTCCCGCCGCCAGCCCGGCACGGGGCGCCCACGTGGGTTATCGCCATTAACCCGCCGCCGCTGAGGGACGGTGGCACCGCTGCTGGCGATACAGGGGCTGCTCCCCTGTCCCATCCCTGGGTGTTGGGTGATGAAGGGACAGGCGATAGCTGCACGTGGTTCCCTGCAGCACGACTCAGGCTTTGCCCAAACGCTGCCCCTGTCGCTGTCCCCCCGGGGCTGCTGTGCAGGTTTGGGGCCNACTCCTGAGCTGGACACTGTACTCTGTGGGGATTAGCAACAGGCCTGTCACGTCCATGGGCTGCCCTGGTCAGGCCTGTACAGACCCCCCGATGGCAGCAGAAAGGGACATCTGTGTCCCATGGAGCCACAGAGGACCTCAGTCCCCTGCCAGCCCCCCAGGTCCCCTTCTGCTCACACCAGGGCACACACCACCCATCACCAGCAGCAAGACACTACCCCGTGCCCACCGCGGGGTGAGGGACCTGCCCCACGCTCAGCCCCACACCACGGGCAGCTCGAGCCGCTCGCACTCTCCCCAACCCCGGACACAACAGGCAGCAACAACTCCAGACTTCAGCTTCCTACGTGTAAACAGAGGCTGTGCTTCCTGCTCAGGGCTTCCTTCGGGCCGATAACATTGTCTGGCTGTGGAAAACGAGCCGCTTCATCCCCGACAGAAACAAAACCCCTCTGGTCACAGCACAAGGCATGTCAGCCATCCTCCCCCTGCCCAAAGGCACCCCACCAGCAGCCCAGTGCCATCCCAGAGAGCTGCACCGTGACCCCTGGTTGGACTGGATGACCTTAAAGGTCTCTTCCAACCAAAACAATTCCATGATTCTATGAGTATGGTTGGATACGGCTGGATTAAGTGGTGGACTCCCCTACACTGGGCAGTTTTAAAACTCGACAGGGTTGCTAGGCCATCTCACTTAAAAAAAAAAAAAATTTTTAAAAAATTTGTTTTTTCACTTAAAAGGTTGGACCAGATGATCCTTGAGGCCCCTTCCAACTTGGCATTCTGTGATTCTACGATCCTGTGATTCGACACGTGATGATGGAGCTGCACCTGGGCTGGGTTGTGGCTGACTCAACATAAACATTTTTGACACGGTCTCCCCTCTCCTTCAGCTGAAGTCTGGACCCAATTCTTCTGCCACTATGATTTGGGGAGCAAATCACCAACTTCTTGAGCCACAGCCCCAGCACCCAGCTCTTCTTCATCCACTTGCCAAGGCACTTGTACCACAAAACCTTTGCGGTGCTGGGGAGAGGACGGTTCCCAGCGGCTGAGGCTTCAGAATTTGGGATCCTGCTGCAGCTCTGGGGAGGATGACTGGGGAACAAAATTCAGCCACGCTCCATCTTCCCAACCTACACATCCCCTCGATCGCTACGTCCAGGAGCGAGGAACCCGCGTTTCTGACGTGCAGGCAGAGGAACGTAGGGCCCAGCGTATGCAAATGCCTCATCAACTCAAAGCAGAGAGCAGAGGGGTTTCTGGTGAATGTTTCCCAGCGAACAGAGGGCAGAAATGTTAAAAAAAAAATTAAAAAAAAAAAGGGATGGCAGCAAATCAAATGCTGAGCAGATCTGCAGTATCTAGGTTACCTTAATTATGTTCGGCTAAAAACGGATGGCAATTAATTAGAGGGCTGCTGATTTCCAAAAGAAAATTAGTTTACTCTTAATGAGCTAATCAGTTCCTATTTAAAAAAAATAATTAAAAAAAAAGGAAATTATTAGATTGCACAAAGGGGCGCGTGCAGCCACTTGACACGGGGTGCTCCAGTCTGCTCCAACTGGGATGTACTGGGTGTAGGATTGCCAGGATTTCCTCACGGGGTCGATGATCCCTTTGGAACAGGTTGCAAACGGCATCGTGCTCCCTCTGCTCTCATCCCACCAGGACCAGGCTACGTGTGCCAAAAAAAAAACCCAGTAATTTGTCGACAAAATCACGTTATGAGGATTTAGGACTGTGAGGAAGTGGTGTGTGGATGGGCATCCTCCCAGTTCAGGCTGGGGGGTGTGGGGAGGGAGGCAGAGGTGGGGCTGGAGCTCTCCGAGTGCTCAGACAAAGCTCCTGCTTTTTTGAATATTAATCAGAGTCAAGCTGCGCTGCAATTAAAACGCTGATGATAATTTCTTCCATCTGTAGCTGATTCCACTCCAGAAAAAATTCAGCAGAGATGTGAACGTTACACGGGGAAAACATCTCCGAGGAACGCCGGGGAGCGGGGAGCCCTCCTCCACCCCAGCTCTACCAGCTTCTCCTCCTGCCTGGAAATCCCAGTGGGTTTGGCAACACAGTTTTGCTCTCCAGGAGCCTGGGAGACCACCACCTTCTCCTCCTGCACGGGCTGTGCCTTCAAACGTGGTGTGTCTTCAAGGGACATGGGGTAGGTGCATCCTTAAGGGGAGCGGGTGCAGCTCTGCTGGTGTCAAAACTGCTCCTGAGAAGGAGTGACTTGGAGCCCGGTGTCCCCTCCCGCAGTGGGGGGAGGGAAGGGTGCCCAGGGCTGAGATGCCCGTACCAGCTTCGAACTGCCGGTCCACACACTGCAGCTCTGGCAGGAGAGCGGCAGCGGCAGCGCAATCACGGTGCCCTGCGCTCAAGTTTTGGGAGGAAAGCAAAGCAAAGGAAATATTCACTTCGTAGAATCCTACAATTGTTTTGGTTGGATGAGACTTTTCAGCTCGTGGAGTCCAGCCGTTCCCCCAGCACTGCCAGGGCAAAAGTCTGCTCTAGAGAAGCTGGTCCAGCTCCTGTCCAGACAAGTTTTAAGTGTCTAATGCTGGGGACTCTGCCACTCCCCAAGGGACATTATTTCAATGGCTGATTGCTCTCATTGTGAAAAATTTTCCTCTTGTGTCCAACCAGAATCTCCCCAGGAGTGACTTGTCCCCATTACCTCTTGTCTTTTCCACTTGACTCCTTGTGAAGAGGGAATCTCCACCTCCTTTGTAGCCACCCTTTAAACACTGGAACGTGGGGGTACAGGGACATCTGCAACTAGGGCAGATGGCTCAGAGCCCCATCCTGAGATGGTGAGGAGAAGCAATTTACTGCCATTTGAAAGAGGTCTCTTGGCTAATTCCCAGCTTAAGTAGGTGCCTCAGTGATCCCAGCTGGAGCTGGTACCTCAGGTGGGGCCAGTCACTAGAATCACAGGCAGAAGGGATCCTTAAAGGTCAGCTGGCCCAACCCCCTGTGGGGACATCTGTAACTTGAGCAGGTTGTTCAGAGTCCCATCCAACCTCCCCTGCAATGGGGCCAGGGATGGGGCAGCCACCACCTCTTGGGGCAACCTGGGCCAGGCTCTCACCACCCTCAGCACCAACAATTTCTCCCTTCTCTCCAGTTGAAATCTCCCTCTTTTAGTTTCAACCCATCTCCCCTTGTCCTGTCCCAACAGGCCCTGCTCCAAAGTCTGTCCCCATCTTTCTGACAGGCCCCTGGAAGCCCTGACAGGCCCCCAGAAGGTCTCCCTGGAGCCTTCTCTTCTCCAGGCTGCACAAGCCCAACTCTGCCAGCCTGGCCTCCCAGCAGAGGGTTCCAGCTCTCCCAGCATCGCTGGGGCTCCTCTGGCCCTGCTCCAACAGCTCCCTGTCTCTCCTGGGCTGATATGTACCCAGCTCCTGCCCTGCCAGCACGTGCTCCCCAAGAGATGCCAAAAAGCGCTGGAGCAAAGAGCTTTTAACAACTGATTTCTTCCTAAAGCAAACCCTCCATTCGCCAAGGCGGCTGTCAGCCCTCCCCTCCCCATGCAAGAAAAGCCCAGTAAAGGCCACCAGAGGCTTCCACACCTCCCACTTCAGGAAGAGATACCCAGGATGGAACCTCCATCCGCACACCCACGCTTAGGGACCGGCTCCGCAGACTCTGCCACCGGGGCCAAACCTCTTACCTGCTCGAGGGGGATGACGAGGAAGGAGCCGCCGCCGGCGCTCTCCGTCACGATGGCCAGGAAGCGGGCGTTGACGGCGCAGAAGTGGTTGTCGTGGACGTTCTTGGTGATGGGGATGCCGTCGAAGCAGTGCTCCCGGCTCGCCACCTTCCCGTAGACGTTCCGGAACTTGGAGCTGCGGTACTGCGGGCGCCATGACATCTGCGGGGCAAACGGAGAGGCCTCAGCCTGAGGAAAATCCCCCGCCCCGCGGCCGTTTCCCAGTCGCTTTCCCGTTTCCAACCGGTGCTGCTATAGAGATTTTGCCTGAGGAGGCTCGGCGGCATCGGGCCGGCCCAGACCTGCGATGACAACACCCTCAAAAGCACCAGAGACGTCTCCGCAGCGGAAGGTCCAACTCACAAAAGACATTAAGAGGCTCCGCTGTTGCAAAATTTAAGCGGATCTCCTTTTCGGCACGAACTGCTCGTCTGGAACAGGCAGCGCTGCTGCTTGCTGGGCACGTGACAGATCAATTGAGGCTTTTAATGCGATGACTTGGAAATGGATTGGTCTGGACCACAGGAAAGCAGCGGAGCTGAGCAAGAGCACTTAGGCTGGGAGTGAGCATCGGAGAGCCGGGGCACGCTGCCTTCAGCTTGTTTTAAAATCATCGAATTGTAAAATCGTTTTGGTTGGAAGAGCCCTTTCAGATCATGGAGTGCAAGTGTTGCCCCATCCCTGCCAGGGCACCACTGAGCCCTGCCCCTCAGCACCACAGCTCCACGCCTTGGAACCCCCTCCAGGGATCAGGGGGACTCCAGCCCTGCCCTGGGCAGCCTGGCACAGGCCTGGACAACCCTGCAGGGCAAGAAATTGTCCCTCAGCTCCAACCTCAACCTCCACTGGGGCAACTGGAGGTTGCTTCCTCTTGTCCTGGCACTTGGTCCGTGGGAGCAGAGCCAGACTCCCCCTGGCTCCAAGCTCCTGAATGTCAGGGAGTTGTGGAGAGCCAGAAGGTCTCCCCTGAGCCTCCTTTGCTCCAGGCTCAACAAGCCCAGCTCCCTCAGCCGCTCCTCCCCACACTCCTGCTCCAGACCCTTCCCCAGCTCCGTTGCCCTTCTCTGGCCACGCTCCAGCCCCTCCAGCTCCTTCTGGGAGGGAGGGGCCCAAAACTGACCCCAGGATTCGAGAGGCGGCCTTCAAAGTGCCCAGCTCAGAGGGACAATCCCTGCCCTGGCCCTGCTGCCCCCTCAGTGCTGACCCAGCCAGGATGCTGGTGGGTTTTTGTCCCCCTGGGCACTCTCTGGCTCACACTCAGCCGGCTGTGGACCAAATCCTACGCAAGCCAAACTGTACCATTAGAAAAGCACTTGCTGCAGGCCACCTGCCATCACTGCTGGTGGTGAGACGCTGCCAAGGATCCCACCAGCTGATCCCAGAGATCCCAAAGCCCCACTAGCTCATCCTGCTTCCCCAGAGCAAGTCCAATCTGCATGTACAGTTCCATCCCTGGCCCCATTCCAGGGGAGGTTGGATGAGGCTCTGAGCAACCTGCTCCAGTTGCAGATGTCCCTGCTCCCTGCGGGGGGGTTGCACCAGATGACCTTGAAAGGTCCCTTCCCACTCAAACCAGTCTGGGATTCCATGATTCTACGACCTTGTGTGAGCAGAGCCCCGCTGCACCCAGAGTCCTTGCAGAGTCCAACACCCTGCCCGTAGGACACCTGCCCAGAGGCTGGAGGATTCCGCTGCGCTGCCCTGACCCACCCAGCCCCCGCCAGATCTCAGCCCTATTTCCCACCCCACCAGCAGCACATGCACTGGGAGCGTCCTTCCGAGCTCGGCAGCACCGCGGCTGCGCGTTTGGATGCAACGGGCACAGATCTTGGAGGATTTAACCCGAAACGAGAGCAGGGAGACATTTTTGGCTGGAAAGGCTTCTGCTCTGAAAAAAAAAAAAATGCAGCCTCACGTCCAACAAAGCGTCGTGAATCTTTGCCAGACTTACCCAAGCGGTCGGAGCCAGGCAGGGCAAGGAAAAACACCCCGACCACAGCCTGAGGAGTGGCTTTCTCAAGACTTTCACTCAATCTTGCACTTTCCTTTGTCTGAGCAGATGAGTTTTCATGGTGAAATTCAATTTTTTAACATATTAAAAATGTTCCAAAAATATATTTTCATATTTGAAAGCTCTTGATTCACTCCGTGATCCCAGAATTTTGCTCTGATTTCTGCCTCTGCTTCAAACCTGTTGCAAAAAACACCCCAAATTCTACAAAAAGGGGCACTTTGCTCACTCTTTTACCTTGTCAACTTCTTCCCATGCGGGAGAAAACCCACGGACCCTCCTGCGGAAACCCCTCCTGCCAGTCAGGGATGGCATAAAACAGACTCCCAATATTTTTTACATCCAGAAATTCAGCTTCAGAATATTTTCTACATCCAGAAAATTCAGCTTCAGAAATTCAACCAGTCGCTGCCAAACAAAGTGCCAGCACAAACGAGATCCAAGCAGCCCGGAGACGTGGTTTTTACCCTTCCTGTGGATCCTCTCGCCCGTGCTGCGGATGCTCCGCTCCCGCCGTGGTCCCCAGGCACGAGGGTGATGCTCCTTCCAGGACCTCAGCGCTTTTGCATCTCTACTTTTTCTTTATTTTTTTTTTTTCCCAGTCCTCCCTGTTTTATTCTTTCACCCCAAAACTGGGCAAATCTCCACTCAGCCCCTGGCAGGTCAGAGAGGAAGCAATAAGCTCAAGTGCCTGTTTCGCTGGAGAAATCCAGAGTTTCTTTCCTTTAACCTCGGTCAGAATTTCCTGTAAGCGGCGTCACACCGCCCCGCGGCCCCGGGGACGCGGACGGCCTGGAAACGCCGGCAAAAATCCCTGGCAAAGGGGCTCAGGGCAGCCCAGAGCGGCGGGCGGCTCCCGATCGGACCCTTTCCTGCAGATTTCTGGGTTTGGCAGCCGGCGGAAGTTTTCCCGTGCCAGAAATAGCTCCTCGTGCGGCGTGGGATTGCCGGGGATCTGTGGGGGGCTTGTGAGGGTCCCAGCCTTTCCAACTGCAAGGACCTTTGGATGGAGAGGTGTGGGAGGAGTGGGGAAAATCAACCGATGGGACAATTTCACACTGATGGGGGATTTGGGATCGAAAACTAAAAGGCTCAGCATCCTTCGCCCCTTCGCCCGGCTCCGAAGCAGGATGCTCCCGCCGGTGTTTTGTGCCATCGCTGGAGCAAGGTGCTCAAGAGGTGGGTGGGCAGGAGAAGTCTGCTCTCAAAACATCGACTTCATGCCTGGTCCTTCAGCAGATGGCTTTGGCAGAGGTTGTGTTCTCCATCTGGAAAGCATCCCAGGGAAACCAGCGGCTGTTTACACCTCGGGGTTTGGCACGTGGAGATGCTGCCGGCACCGACGGGAGAGGTGGCAGAAGCCCCATCCCTGGCCCCATTGCAGGGGAGGTTGGATGGGGCTCTGAGCAACCTGCTCGAGTTGCAGATGTCCCTGCTCCCTGCAGGGGGGTCAGATGACTTTGAAAAGTCAACAGGAGCCCTTTGGTTTCTCCTGGCAGCCCACGGTGGCCGTGGCAGCACCGCTGGGGACATCGCAGCTCTGATCCACAAAGATTCCTCCATCACCCAGCTGCTCCTGAAGGATGCAGACAAGAGCACAAGCCCACGCACAAGGCCACCAAGGGACCTCAGGGATGCCAGGAGGAAGAAAGTCAATGAAAAACCAAGGGGCAAGGGGTGATGCATCACCCTTACGCTGCAAACACAGCCACCGACGGGTTCCACGTGGGAAGCCCTCCCAGCAAAATCCATGGTTTCACAACAGACATCACTTTGTGGCGGAACACTGTTGAAAACAAGCCCAATTTTGGAGCCAGGAGGGTGAAAATCTCTTATCCCGCAGCCTCTGCAATCGAGGGTAGCCAGAGGCACAGTTTCAAATGGGAAATCGTTTTGCTATTTACTTATTTATTTTCCCTCCGCGCTCTGCTTTGCCAAGTCCGTCGCTCCCAGGGGTTTCCGGGCTCGGAGGCGACGCGCTGGAGTTTGATTCTGGACAAACATCCTATTTCCTGGCCGAGCCAGACTTTTGAAGACAAATAGAGGATGGAGCAGAGGGGGGATGCGGAGATACTTCGGACACCGTCGGCTCTCGGCTCAGCCTTCCCCTCCAGCACCGCGTATTTTGCAGCTGCTGCCGACATTTCCCAGCTGGGGAGGAAAAGAGCCCCTTCCCCAGAGGAGCTCGATGTGGGAGAGACAAAGGGGGAGAGGAAAGGCTGGAAAAAAAGAGCCAGCCGTGGTCCCACGCCAGCCCCTCTGCCCTGAGCTTCCGCCTGGGCGGCCGGCGACGGCGGCCGGGGGCTTCGTGGAGACATCCAGCAATTCTGGAAGTTATTATCCAGAGCATTTGCAACCCTATAATATATAATTCTTCCGAAACTCGCTCTTTGAGTAATTCCCTACATTCTGCCGACGCTAAAGGGCACTTTTAGTTTTTCCATCACTTCACTCTCAATGTCTCAGAAGCATTAAACAAAATGATTATTGATTTCTTGGTTGCAGTTCCGTCCCTCTCCAGAATCAGTCTAACGTTGCACCACTTCCAAAGCTCGTTCTAGTTCTGCATTATTCTTGGACTCCGGTTTTTCCTTTCATTGCAAAACTCCTCCCTTGTTTTAGGCTGGGCAGAACTGACATGAAAAACGAGAATCCGACAAACACTTTGAAACCAGGCAATAAAACAAACCACAATCCCCAGTCAGGACGTTCAGCATCGACATGAACCTCATGAAACAAGCAGCAGCAGGGAAATTCTCCGGCGTTTTTAGGCTCATTGCAACGTTTTACTTATTTAAGTGCTTGAGGGGAAGAGCGTGTCCCAAAATCCCAGGCTGGGAGGGGGAAATCCCCTTCGTAACAATACTTAGAGCAGAAAATGGGTGAACCGGGAAGCCCGGAGAAGGGAGACAGGGCAGAGCATCGCTTTCTCCTTCCTCTCCTTTCCCTTCTCCCCCCTGGGGAGGGGCAGAAAGCAGCCTGGGGAGGAGAGGGCTGGGCAGCGCTGCCATCCCGCTCCTCCTCTCCAAACAAAAGAACAAAGCAGCTCATTGAGGTTTCATAATCGGAGCGAGGATATCTGCCACCGCCGCGGCGTCCGCGCCCAGCCGGGCACCCAGCCCCGGGGAGGGGGGAACAACAACCCCTCCATCAGTGAAAATATTTCATTGAAGGAGAAACGCTGAGAACTGTTGGGTTGTTTCTGTGTTTTTGGTGCTGTTCCTCAAAATCAGAAGAAAACACCCAGATTTGGAGGTTGTTCCTGTGGTTTTGATGCTGTTCCTCAAAAATTAGAGGAAAACACCCAGATTTGGAGGTGGGGAAAGACCCCAAGGACAATTATTATGGGCAAGGAGCCCAGTGTTTGCAGCTGCGGGCGAAGCTGCACTCCCTGGCGCCTCTGCGGAGTCGCATTGATACCTTACTCTGACCCTGCTCCGCTGCCAAAGCAGATATGGGGAGGAGATGGGCAGGAGGTCACTTAGAAAGAGATTTTCCACTCACAACAGGGCTGGGTTGAGGTGATGACACTGAGAAGAGGCTGCAGCCCCGTACCCAGGAAGGGATGGGCAAGTTTTCCTCTCCGTGAGCCTGCTCCGGTCCGTCTGTGGTCGCTGCAAAGAGCTGATTTCCCTCTTTTTTCCCCATCTGTCCCAGGAGCTGCACTGTGGCACGGGGCTGAAACGTGAGCAAGAAGTGGAGATGCCCACCCAGAGCTCCCCACGGCAAGGAGCAAAGCAACTCTGCTTTGGGCAGGCTGGGGAAATCAGCTTTTAAGTGGGTGTTTCAGGCCTCTGCCCAGTTTTAGGGCAGAGAGCAGCTCCAGGAGCAATTGCATTAAAAAAAACCAAAACAACCAAAGAACTTATTTTGGAGGTTTTTCCTCTCAGATGGGGGATTGGTACCCACCCATCAGCCAGGCAAAGTGGATGCCGTGGGGCAGGGCGATCTGAGCCACGTGTCCCAGCAGCACACGCAAAACCCCTGGAGACCAGCTCTGCCCACATCCCCTGGCAACAGCACTGCCATTCACCCAGAAAAATAAAATACAAGAAAAGAAACCAAGACGCATAAAAAAACAGCCTCTCTTTGGAGGCTTTTCTGATCTGCTGGCAGCTCCAGCCGTTGCTGACCAGCAGCAGCAGGACACGGCTCTTGCCTCAATGTGTTTATTTTTAAAAGCATCTTTTCAAGCATCGGGAGTCTTGGCAACAGCGGCCGGGAGGGGAGAGCTGGCGCAAAGAGCCCCGCGCGCTGCCAGCGGCGCTTACGCGGCGCGGTGGACTCTAATCCCCCCCCCCAAAAAAAAATATCTCTCTAGCCTATATAGAGAGCCTTTTAATCTGCCTCAAGCTGGAAAGCTCTCAGCAAAATGAATTTCTGCTTTCACCTGTATGAAGCAGATATTTGGGGGGGTTGGCAATAACCCTCCTCAGCCAGCCAGCCCTGGCGCAGCCAGAGCCCTGTGTCCTTCACTCTGTGCCCCTTCTCACGATGGCTTAGTACTTTCCGTGGCTTTGGAGAGGTTTTTAATGGGAATCTAGTGTCTTTTCATGGAATCGTAGAATGGGCTTGGTTGGAAGAGACCTTTAAGATCATGGAGTCGAAGCGCTGCCCCATCCCTGCCAGGGCACCACTGAGCCCTGTCCCTCAGCACCACAGCTCCACGCCTTGGAAACCCCTCCAGGGATCAGGGGGACTCTACCCCTGGACAACCCTGGAGGGAGAGATTCCCTCTTTTGTTGTGATTCCCTCATTTGTTGTTCTGCACAAGTTTAAGTATCAGGGTCATGGTTGACCAGCAAGAGAAAGATACTCGGATGGAAAAGCGTGTTGGGAAAAGGAAATTCAACACTCACTGTTTGCTTAGAGAATCTGGGGCTGTCAGGAAGGGGGTTGGGGCATTCCATGAGACGGTGCCTTTCCAAAATCACATTATTCCCTTTTTTCTTGCCTCCTGCTAGAGCAGAGGTTCTGAGGAACTTTCCCCATCTGGGGCTTCCAGTTAAATACAAGTCACAGTTTTCTACGAAGAAAACCAAATACAACTTGAATCCAGCCCTTCTTGTGCCTGCCTTGAGGGGGGTTATTGTCCCTCTCTCCTCTCCGGAGCCAACGCGTTGCCTGCACATCCCTGGGAGCCGCTGGGCAGAAGTGATTTTCCATCAGAAAGGTCAGTGGAGCTCCAGTTTGACATTTCAAGTATTGATCGGCTGTTAAGGCAACCAAGTGTTACCGAGCAGAAACAAGAGCTGCTTTTTTGGCAGGTCTGAACCAAGGAGATGACTTCATCTGCGGGAAGCACAGGGCTGTCTGATCCCCGTCTCCTCACCCAGGGACACTCCTCACAGCAGAAAGAAGGGAAGAAAACACCAAAACAGCTCGTTTTAAGGCTTATTTTAGAGGAAAAAAGCCACTACCAGACTTGCTGCTGTGCCACAGTCCTGAGCACGCTGCCGTGTGCCTTCCAGGACACGGCCATGGCCCCCAAAGTCCTCATGGGGCAGGCACAACCTTGCTCTGGTCCCAGTGCTGCTCCACACCTGGTAGGATGATGCTGGGGGATTGAAGAACCTCATTGCTGAGCGGGATCAAAGCCCTTCCCAAAGGACACGGCACACCCTGGCTGCGAAATGAGGGAAGCCCAGGTCCTGCAACGGCTGGAGGCGGGAGACCTGCGCCGGCAGAGCACTGGGATGAGATGGGATGACGCTCTAAATCAACGCTGGGCAGCACCAAAACACCGTCCCGGCCACCCCTACGTGGTGGGGGAGCCTCCACAAAGCCACATCCACACCCCAACCCCGCCCCAGCTCGCTTTGCTGGAGCAACGATGGTATTTTTACCCCTCAAGAGGGAAAAATGCACAAGCGGAAGCTGGCAGAGATGTCTTGGGAGACGTTACCCGGAGACGTGTCCTGCCTGGGCTCCTCCGGACAGGGAGAACGGGATCTCCTCAGTGCACTAGCAAAGCAGTTAGGAAGGAATTACGGTGCTGGAACCTGCTCCCGAAAGAAAAGCTTGAAATGAAGCATCTCCGTTTTGATAAAATAACCCGGCATTGCCCAAATTAGCCATCAAACGCTCCTTGTTCCATGCACGTTCGATTAGAGCCAAACAAACGCCGATTTTAACCTCCCCGCCGCTCCAACGCTCTGCTGCTTCTCAACTCAGCCTCGAAAAGGGCTTTTTGTTCCCATTAACGGCTTTCAGGAGCACGAGCCGCCGTACAACTTCGCGTTTAGGCACATCCCCGCTCCTTCACTTTCAGAACAATTCCGCCACGGAGAGCAACGCGCGTCGGCAGCGTGCGGGCACCGATGCGGCCGCCGAACCGGGTCTGAAGGTCCAGATTCGGCATCGGGGCAGGATCGGTGCTTCGGCCGGGGCGTCCGGGGCGCGTTGGCGGCCCGAGCTCGATTTAAAAGCAAGCGGGCTAAGAAACACCGGGTCTCCGGTGTAAATTAAGCGGTTTCTTTTTCATGCCGAGGGACCTTCAGAGCAGAGCCAGCCAGCTGGGCTCTCGGCTCGCTCGGGTTCAGCCGCCGTCTCTTTGCATCTCTCTGTCCCAGCCTTATTAAAATGCCCTGCGCGGGACACTCACCAGGCTGCCGTGCTTGCTTCCCAGCACGCTAGACTTGTGGAGGTCTCTCATTGACTCGACAAGAGCTCTGTGCAGAAGAGGGAAAGCAAAAACATTCAATTCACCATCCCAGGAGGCGGAGATCAAACACACCAACCCTTCCAGCTCCGCGGCGTCGGGCAACGCGCGCCAGGATCCGACCCCCACGGGGTTATTTTTCGCGCGAATTGGAGCGTCGCTGGTGGTGGGGTAGGAGGTTGAACCCCCGTCCCCTGAGCCACCGTCGCACAGACACCCCCCCACCCCCGGGACTGCCAGCCCTGTTTTGGGTAGTTGTGCATCGTCATCTAGGTTATCCTGGAGAACAAATAATTCCGAGACAAACAGCTTTGCTCCCGAGAGCGGTAGCGAACGGAAGCGGTTCCGTACGTACGCGCCTCGTTACCTGACTCCTACCAGCTCCGCGTGCTCGTTAACCTGCCCAGAAACCCCAGGATCAGCAGCAGGGTGTAAAGTAATATCTGTTCTGTAATTCTCTTGCTCAGAGCCCCCAAAGCACCGCTGTGGGCACGACCACCCCTTGCCTGCCTCAGCCAGGGCAGGATTTGACCCCAGGGCAGGATTTAGCCGCACGTCAGCCTGACAGGGCCGTGGGGCCACGGGGGCCGTGACAAGCGAGGGGCTGCTCTGCGCAGCCGCCCCAGGGCAGCCCATTTTCCTTGGAGAAACGCTTTTTTGCTGGCTATTTCCAGTGCGAGCACCAGAAGTGGGGAAGATTGCAGCGAGCCATTTCGCACACTGCCACCGAGCAAACTGTTCAAATGGGGCCGTTTCAAAGGCTGCAATTTTAGAATTGTGCTTCTCTGCAAGAAGCCTTTGCTTGACTTCTAAAAAAAGGTGGTTTGGGCGAAATCCAGCACTGGCTGCTGGATGCAGTCTGTGGAGGCGTTTTCAGCCCGTGTCCCTGCAAGAAGCGGCCCCACGGACGTCACCCAGAGCCCTACCGGGCTGGGAATAGGCAGCGATGGCAATCAGAGCCCCAAAACCAAGTCCTGCCAGCCTTGGAAAGCCACCGGAGCCGGAAGGGAAGAAGGGGTTTAATAGCTGCATGAAGCCAGTTCAGGATTCTATATTGACCACTAAAAAAGCAGACCGTGGGTATTTATGAGACAGGCAAAACTGCACATCCCATCACAGAATAACCGCGTCGATGCTGCAGGATAAAGCTCCCCATTAAGCCTCCACGCAGTTATTATGGTTTGGATGGCTCAGGAGTTAAGACTCCAAGATAACGGCAGCGGTGCCGCGGGACCTCATCCATCTCCCGCTCCTCCTGCTCTGAGGGAACCTCCTGGGTTCCAGTTGGTGCCCGGTGCCCCTCGTCCTGGCGCTGGGCACCCCTGAGCAGAGTCTGGCCCCAGCCTCTTGCCCCCCGGGGGCCCTTGAGCTCTTGCTCAGCCTTGCTCAGCTCCCCTCTGGGGCTGCTCTTCTGCAGCTGAACAGCCCCAGGGCTCTCAGCCTTTCCTGCCCACACAGATGCTCCAGTCAATATAAATGTTTAAGAGCTGAGCAAAGAGTCTCCTCCTTGGGAAGAAGCCTTTTTTTATCTTGATCCTGATCCAGGTTTGATCCCCATGAAAAGCTGATAAGCTTTACTGACCTAACGTGGAACCCCGGGGGGCCATGGCAGGCAGAGCTCAGCACCCCTGCCAGCCGCTGCCTCAGAAGGCAGCATCCCTCACCACGCGCCCACGGCAGGATGAGATGCCACCAGCCTCCTCTTCTCTCAGGGTGGGATGTGACTCCTGTTCCCATTCCCAGCCCACCAGCTCCATATTCATCAGTTCCTAACCATCCTATGGCTGGTGCGTGATCACACCACCACCAACAGACCCCATCCCTGCCAGCCCCCCCTGCCCTTTACACGTACACGAGAGAGAGCCCCTCGGCCTGCTCTTGACAACACTGCAGACCCAAATCCTACAGCCACCAGCCAAGCTCCTCGTTTTCTCCTCATTTCTGCATCTGGCTGATGGCACAAACGGCTGGAGCGGCAGAGGGAAGCCGAGCGAGCGGCTTCAGCTCTGCACCCACCCGCAGGAAACACCTTTGGGCTCTAATAAACACCGGAATAAAGGCGCCGAGCGGGGCCTCCAGAAAGAGCACGTTCCTATCAAACAGGCCTCGTGTTCCCATCCCCTCCACCTTCCTGGGCTTCACCAGATGAGCTTGCAGAGCACAGAGCAGAGCGAAATAATCTGCTGGGGGGAAAGCAGAGGTGGCTGGGGGTGGGTGTGGGGTGTAGCTTTGGTCTCACCTACCAGCAGCAGCAGCTCAGTTGTTCACAAGCTGCTCGGCCCGTGGGAGGGATGGAGGCCGGCGTGTGGGACATCCACAACCAAACACTGTGTTAAGGTGGCATTAAAAAAACAAACTTGGGGATTGATGATGAATTCACTGTGCCCTTATCTACAGGGGGTGGGTTTGCCTGTTGGCTTCAGTGAAGGATCACAGAATTATAGACTCATAGAACCATTTGGGTTGGAAGGGACCTTCAGGATCATGGAGTGCAAGTGTTGCCCCATCCCTGCCAGGGCACCACTGAGCCCTGTCCCTCAGCACCACAGCTCCACGCCTTGGAAACCCCTCCAGGGATCATGGGGACTCCAGCCCTGCCCTGGGCAGCCTGGCACAGGCCTGGACAACCCTGCAGGGGAACAAACTGTTCCTCAGCTCCAACCTCACCCTCCCCTGGGGCAACTTGAGGCCATTTCTCGCTGTCCTATCACTTGTTCCTTGGCAGAACAGACCAACCCACACCTCACTATGACCAAAGATTGTTGATGCCAACAACCAAAGAGGATGAGACGATGGATTTAATTGCCCTGCAGTGCAGGAGCACCAGCCCTGCAGCGGCCTGGCTGCCTCCTTCACGTCCCTGCATCTGCTTTGTCCTACACCAACCCTCCAGCACCAGGCGGGTGCCCTGCAGCAGCCAGCACCAACAGGGTGAGCAGCACCCTGCGCCCAGGAACGATGCTACGATTAGATATATGATGCTGTGATGCTGTTAGGACTGGGACAACGTCCTGGCAGAGGAGAGTCCAGGAACACCAGGCACTCGTACAGCCCAGGGCAGAGCTCCCAAGGCGATGAGATCCCTCCACCGCAGCGCTGTTCTCATTTGGTCCCCCCAAAGCAGGGCTAAGCTGCCAACAGCCTGAGGAGTTCTCTACTTCTGCACCCACCAGGGTGGTGGGAGCTCCCCAGATCCCCAACAACGACCCCACAGCAGGTGGGGGGCCCCAGGATGGGATTTTTGGCAGACATGGTTCTATTTGGAAAGCCACTTGTCCTGAGTGCACAGACAAGGAGAAGAGGCAAAGGGAGCTCCGTGTTATCCAACTTGTAAAGAGCCGTCGACTGGCTTTACAAATATTCCGGATTAATCCCATTAACATGGTCTAAACAAAGGACAAAAGACAGATGAATGTTTCTGAAGCACTATCTGCCAGCTGAGCTGTTTCCAGCCTGGAAGGAAGTGACTGGGATTTCCCTGGAGTTCAACTTTGCAACGATTTCTTCTTTCAAGAGCCCCCAGACTGCCTGGGAAGAGCCTCTCCTCCTTCCCAAGCCACTGGGAAAAAAGCCCCGAGCGAGGCCAGATGTCTCCTGGCCATGGGACTGGGCTGTCACCACGAGTCCTCATCCCTCTTGGACCATAGTGCTGCTTCCCACCCACCCCAAGCACTTCACATGGTCCCGCAAATGTCACGGACCACCTGGGAACGATGCAAAGAGCATCCCTGGCACCAGCAGCTGAGGTACTGGTGGGAGCCCCATTTGGGACCATTTTCCTCCCAGGAAACCTTCTGGGGGAGGAGAACGAAACCTCTCCCGGGCCCACGCGCTGAGAAGAAACACAAATCTCACGCTCGCCCATAAATTCTGTAAACAAGCAGCAGCATTTTCCTCCCACTCTGCTTCCCAACTCCTTCCCACCCTCAGAAGCCGGCGGAAACATCCTGATGAAGCACAAAGGGTTTCTGGCCCCCGGAGCTGCCCTGGGGTCGCCCAGCACAGGATTTTACCCTCCTCCAGCTTCTTGGAATAACGTTTCCTTGAGGGCAAAAATAACGACACGGTTTTTTTCTCCACTTGAGAGGTTTTAAAGAAACAAGGAGAGTGGAAAAAAAGCCTTTTTTCACGTGTCGGGATGAGCAGGGAAGCGAGCCGCGCGCTCGCATCACGCATCGCATCACACAGCGTCAAGAAGACGGAGTCGAGAGAATTCATTACGATTTTTTTCTTTTTTTTTTTTTTCCCAGCCAGAGTCCACCAGTTTGAAGCAGCATAAAGAGGGCTGTTGGTGTAACAAGAGAAAACCTCCAGCGGGAAGACGCAGTAAATCCAACCCCTCTTAAATTCACCTGCTTTTTAATGGTAACGAGGTGAAAAGCAACAAAAATGGGTATTAAAGGGCTGAGGGTGGGAGGGGGGACAGGCGGCTGCTGGACCCCACGGGTGAAAACTGCCCGGAGAGACACGATGGTGAGGGTGAAAAGGACTGCTGGGAGCACTAACATTCCTATTTTGTGATAGCCTGAATAAAATCCTTACTAAGCACCAGTTTTGGACAGGACACGAACCACAGAAACTTATTTATCCTGGCAAAGGGAAAGCAGGGAGACAGCGCAGGGCTGAGCAGCTCAGCCACGTCTCCCTCACTTCTTGTTTTCCGCCCAAAAAAGCCTCGGAATGTTCCCCAGGAATGAGCACCCCAGGGTGCTCCGAGGGGCACGGGGCAGCATCCCGCAGCCCAAGCTCCGTCAGCTCCGTTCCCATCCCGCACGGAGCCATTCGTCCCTGGACAGCTGACAAAACCGCAGGAGTTTTTTGGAAGTTTATCCCAGCTGGGGGCAAAAGTTTTCCAAAAGAGAAGGAAAGAAAAGAGAAGAAAAAGAAGAAGGAAAACAAACACTATCTTCTAAATATTTCAAGCTTCAGAACCCTGTTTCCTGGCCAGCGCGAGGAAGCGCCAGAGCCGGGGTGGATGAAGGTCACAGGACGGCCGGGGTGAGGGAGGCCGGGACCCCCCCGCTCAGTGCCCGCTGGGCAGCTGGAGCTTGGACAAGCCCTGCCTTGTGCTCCAGCTCCCAGGAAGAGGGAAACCAGCCACAGAAGCAAAACTCTGTTATTCAGGCACAAACAAGAGCACGGGGAAGCTCACGGAGGAAGGGTTGCGACGTCCCTCCCCTGCCCCATGATGTCCACCTCCAACCTCACCTTGTTTTACCTCATATTTTAGGACTAGAATTGGATTTCTCTGCACTTAATATAATGAAGAGAGCAGCCCAAGCGTCTCTTTCTGCTCAAGATTCATGGTGAACTGACCTGGAGCTGGGAACCCCCCCGGAAAGGCGCAGGAGCTGGCGTCCCGCAGGCTGAGCTCAAGTGAGATGCTCAGTGCCCATTGCATCCTTGCCCTTGTTCACCCGAGAGATGTTTCTGTATATTCAGCTTTTTTGGCCACTTCCTTCAAGGATTTGGCGTTTCCCCAAGGAGCGAGTCTTCCGTGGATCCGCTCTTTGGGGTACAGGGTCAGATTTTGGGAGCTGTTACACTCTTCTTGAGCAAAAATGCTCTTCTGGCCATGCCCAGATCTCTGCAGAGCAACTGGGGATGGGCAAGAGAAGCTGCTGGTGGTGGATGCCCATCCCAGGCACAGCGCCACGTCCCTGGGCTGCTTCCATCCCTCTCTGGTCCCCCTGCCCTGGTGTCAGTGGGCACAGCACGGGGTCCTCACCTGCCCTGCTCTGCTCCGCGGGTCGTCGGGTGCCTCCTGACACTCAGGAACGGACGCGGGCCTCAGGGAATCGTGGGCGCTGCTCGATCCTGGAAGAAAGGGAAACCTTTTTGTTACAGCAGCACTGATGTCACGGGCCCCAAGTGCCCACAGGATCCCAAGTCTGAACTCCAGCTTGACCACATGCACTCAAGACATGCTGGGTGCCAGCACAGCATCACAGAATCATGGAATTGTTTTGGTTGGAAGAGACCTTTCAGATCCTGGAGTCCCAGCGCTGCCCCATCCCTGCCAGGGCACCACTGACCCCTGTCCCTCAGCACCACAGCTCCACGCCTTGGAAACCCCTCCAGGGATCAGGGGGACTCCAGCCCTGCCTTGGGCAGCCTGGCACACGCCTGGACAACCTTGGAGGTGATTGGAGAAATTGTTCCTTAGCTCCAACCTCAACCTCTCCTGGGGAAACTTGAGGCCTTTTCCCACCCTGGCTCCAAGCTCCTGAATGTCAGGGAGTTGTGGAGAGCCAGAAGGTCTCCCCTGAGCCTCCTTTGCTCCAGGCTGAACAAGCCCAGCTCCCTCAGCCGCTCCTCCCCACATTCTGGCTCCAGACCCTTCCCCAGCTCTGTTGCCCTTCTCTGGCCACGCTCCAGCCCCTCCAGCTCCTTCTGGGAAGGAGGTGCCTAAAACTGACCCCAGGATTCGAGGGGCGGCCTCCTCAGTGCCCAGTTCAGGGAAACAATCCCTGCCCTGACCCTGCTGCCCCCCCAGTGCTGCCCCAGCCAGGATGCTGGGGGCTTCTTGTCCCCCTGGGCACTCTCTGGCTCATCTCCAGCCCCCTGGCGACCCACACCCCAGGTCCTTTTCCACCAGGCACTTTCCAGCTGCTCTGCCCCAGCCTGGAGCGGTGCAGGGGGTTGGTGTGACCCAGCCCTTGGCCTTGTCAAACCTCATCCCATTGGCCTTGGCCCAACTTGGTGATAAAGCCATTAAAGAGAACAGGCCCCACTACTGAGCAGATGGAACAAGCCCCGTGGTGCAGCCGCTGGCGCCGGTGCAGCTGCAGGCGGCTAATTCCTCATGATATCAAGTTTAGCTCCAGCCCCTTGGTCTCGTCACCAGCCCCACAAGGCAAACCTCAGCAGTCCCACGCTCACCGGTGGGGACACTGAGCCCCAAAGCACCCAGGGCAGAGCCTCCAGGTGCCTGCACCCACAGCTCCTGTGGCCCCCGCAGCCACTGGACCCCTAAGCTTTACGGCCACGTTCCCGGTGCTACTGGCATACATGGGTCAGGATGTGGCCCTCATTGCTCTGGAGTCCTCCCAGGCCCTATGAGACCCAGCGTGACTTGGGGCGGAGACACCGAGATCGATGGTCCTGGGCAAGGACAGAGAGGCCATTCATTATTCGCTGAGGAATTTATAGCAGCGATTGTACAGGCGGAGAGCAGGGACACTCCGAGAAGGCAACCAGGGCTGAGGGATCTTCATCAACATCTCAGGTTTTGTCAACAGCCTCAGCACCCTCACAACCCCAGCTTTTGAGGTCCTTCTCATGACCAAACCCAAACAGCTGGCACCCCTCTGTTCCCAACCCCGGAGTCGGCGCGTCCCCAGGCTGGCCCCAGCAGCTTCCCCCAAAAAGCCGGGGGTTTTTAGGCTGGAACGTGGCCATTCCCCACCCTTTGGCATAAGAAGTGGGTGAAGGATTTCTCCATAAGGCTCAACAGCTTGAGGGATTCACACAGTCGGTTGTCAGGGGAAGAAACCACTGCTCTGAAAGGGGAAAATTCAGGATTGCATCCTGCAGGATGCGGTCGGCACCCTGACGGGGGGAGCAGCGCGTTGCACAGGTCCTGTCCTGGTGCTGAGCAGGAGCAGGAGCTTCCTCAGCTGTGGTTTTACACCAGCATGGAGCAGCAGGTTGGAAAGTCTCATAGGAGAAGAGAAGGCTCCAAGGAGACCTTCTGGGGGTATTTCAGGACTTCCAGGGGCCTGGCAGAAAGATGGGGACAGACTCTGGAGCAGGGCCTGTTGGCACAGGACAAGGGGGGATGGTTTGAAACTCCAAGAGGGAGATTTCGAGTGGAGAGAAGGGAGAAATTGTTGGTGCTGAGGGTGGTGAGAGCCTGGCCCAGGTTGCCCCGAGAGGTGGTGGCTGCCCCATCCCTGGCCCCATTGCAGGGGAGGTTGGATGGGGCTCTGAGCAACCTGCTCCAGTTGCAGATGGCCCTGCTCCCTGCAGGGGGGTTGGGCCAGATGACCTTGAAAAGTCCCTTCTAACTCAAAGCAGCCCATGGTTCCATGATTTTTGGTAGCTGTCACCCTGGCCCGCTCGAGGATGCCACATTTCCCACCAAGCAGGGTCTCTGTCGTGCTCATCGGCTGCTCACCCCAGCAGGAGCCCAGCCTGGGCTCAGGTCTCAAGGCTTTAGCTCTATTTCTGCGACTCAAGCAACGTCTCCGTTTCTCCAGCGCTGCCCTGGCACAGCCTCTCCCCGGGCAGCTTTGCTCCCGAGGCTTTTCCCAGCGATGCCCGAGGCTCCGCAGACCGACTCCGGCTGGAGAGCCGCATCGAAGGGGCCTTTGCCAACAGCTTTGCAACGAACAAAGAAGAGCGGGATTTCTGGGAGCTGAGCTTGGCACCGGTCCCCTCCCAGCTCGGGAACGACGGGATTCGCAGACTTGTGGGGGACTCGAGCAGCTGGCTCCGTCACGTCGATTTTGCCTGCTGCCAGATTTGGGTAATTACGCCCTGACTCCGGAGATAGGAATCCAGGATTCAAACTCATCTGAGCTCTCCTCGAGCTGGGTAATGAATTGAACTATTCATCATTTGATAAAATTTCCATGAAAAGAAGAAGAGGGGGGTGGGGGGATGGGGGGTAGACCTTGCCTTGCATTTGCAGGGTATGAATTACAGTGCCCAGCGAGCCTGCTGGCCACAGACGGGCCAAGTTAAAGCGCCAGATTAATGCTGCATTGAATCTCAATTAAAACTCATTAAAAAGCTGTGGGGCCAGACAAGTTGCCTTTGATGAGGGTAATACTTCTCGAAACGGGGAGCTGCCATTTTGAGACTCAAAGCAGCCCCTTATGCTCCTTCTCAACCCCCCCCCACCCCCCACCAGGAACCTGCTCGGAGCTGAAGATGAACATCCACGCTGCTGGAGACAAGGGGGCTCGTTCTGGGCTTTATTAACAATTTGGTGCTGGCTGCCTTGTTCCATCCTGGAGCAACGTGACCTCTGAAGCCCCTTCCGGCCGTAGCACCACGCACCGTTACATGACCTCCACCCACCACACGCCGCAAAGCGGCTCCTCCAGAAGATCCACCGTCCCTCCACGCCCACCTCAAAGGTCCATTTTGGACAATTTATTTCTGAGTGAGGCTTTTTCAACGGCCGTGTCACCCAACCCCAACTAAAAACATATGGATTTTAAGGCAGCAAGGGGCTGAGAAAGCCCCGCTCCTCCTACACCTTTCCATGGGTTGTGTTTGCCTTCACGGCTGCCTCTGGGCCTCTCTCCCACCGCCAAGAGCATCTGCTCTTTGTCCCAGGTCCTCCTGGGGACCTGGACCTGCTCCCGAGTGCACGGCCCTAGTTGGGTGAAAGGAGCCCTACTGATCTGAGCGCCGTCAGCAAAACCCCATCAACGACGAATCCCATTGATCTGTTTTCTAGAGACGTCGGTCAGCTCGCCCTCATCTACGAGCAGGAGTTTTGCTGGTATTGTTCAGAGCCATTTCTCACGGAAGCACACATCACATTCCTTTTCAGAGAAGACCTCACCCGGCATTTCTCCAGGAACACAGCCGAGCTGCGCCGTCCAACGCCTCGCTTCGGCATTTTCCCTGCTAACACGGCCCAGAGCCTTCGACCCAGCTTCCGATCGATCGAACCACGCTCGGCTTTTCCACGGCATCAGCATCTGCCCCAGACACTCACTCTGCCCTTCCCGCCGAGGCGGAGGACACCGCGCCTCGTCATCGCGCCCTTGCAACCGCCCCATCAAGGGCCTCTGCGGTGATTACCACTGACCCACGTTAGGGCATCGTTCACTCGCCGCGTTTGATCACGACGGGCCCGTAGCTGCTATTTCCTCGCTTGTTTTTCGGTTGTGGCTTCATCTGCTCGCTGAACTAGGAGGCTGAGCCGTCATTTAGGCTCGATGACTAATGCCAATTAATGCATAATGAAGCCAGAGGAGACCCCAGGATAATTCAGGCTAACGCACGGCACGGGACCTCCCAGATGGCATCTTCTCTTAAACGGCGTCTTTTAAAATAACCTCCAGTCATTTGCAAACGATATTGCCCAAATTCACACGCCCCCAGGCCCCCACTAACTTGTGTTCATGGATAATTATATTTAGGGCCTTGGAAACAGCCTCTGGTGACGGGTGGGTGCTGGAAGCACCAGTTGCCATACCCAGGGACTCCTGCCATGCCCTCACCTGCCAAAACACACCCAGCCCCTGCTCCGAGGTTACATTTGTCCAGTCCTTCCCTGCCTGCAGGATCCCCACTCGTGTATCCCAAAGATCCCGTTATCCTTTCGATGGCAAATTAATTCAGGCTCTTTCCGGAGTTCAAACCTAAGACCCAGAATCTCGCAGGACTGATCTACAGCAAGGATAAAGTTGTCCCTGATTCCTACAGCACCTTCATAGAATCATGGAATCGTTCTGGTTGGAAGAGCCCTTGAAGATCCTGGAGCCCCAGCGCTGCCCCATCCCTGCCAGGGCACCACTGAGCCCTGTCCCTCAGCACCACAGCTCCACGCCTTGGAAACCCCTCCAGGGATCAGGGGGACTCCAGTCCTGCCCTGGGCAGCCTGGGCACAGGCCTGGACAACCCCAAAGGGCAACAAATTGTTCCTCAGCTCCAACCTCAACCTCCCCTGGGGAAACTTGAGGCCTCTTCCCGCCTTGGCTCCAAGCTCCTGAATGTCAGGGAGTTGTGGAGAGCCAGAAGGTCTCCCCTGAGCCTCCTTTGCTCCAGGCTGAACAAGCCCAGCTCCCTCAGCCGCTCCTCCCCACACTCCTGCTCTAGACCCTTCCCCAGCTCCGCTGCCCTTCTCTGGCCACACTCCAAAGCTGAAGGCCACCACCTTACAGGGCCTGGAGAAAGCCCTGGCCCGGCAGAGCTGGTGTGGCCATACCATGCCATGATGCCAGAGAGGTGTCCCAGAGTTTGGGCAGATCCTCAAGCATGAGGCGTGGGCTCTTATTCCATTTCAATCGTTCCTTTTCCATCCTATTTATAATCTGCTTAAACTCTCCCGGGTACCAAACTCCCCCAAAAGCGCGAGGCCTGGGCTGTTTCCATCTCCTCCTGTGGGAGGGGAGGGGGTGTTTTGGGACACAGATGAAACCAGCTCACTTCACATCCTGACAGCAGATCTTTCTGCCTCCTCCTCGCCATCCCCCAGCACCCCCAGCACCACAAAAAAAGCTCCTTGTTCCTCCCCATCCCTCGGGCTTCATGCTGGGACCGCTCTGCCTGGCATCAGGCTCCCAGAGCTGACTTCCAAACCCGTTTTCCCTCTAAGGATCAATTGCTCAGGAATATTTGCAAAGTTTACAAGATCCTACCCATGGCTCCTATTTCCAGCACCGCCCGGGATGCAGCCCCAGTGTGGAAGCACTGCCAGTGCCGGTCCCCAGCAGCACTGGGAGCTGTGGGCTTTACTGGTTTGAGTTAAGACACCCGCTGCTGAGCAGGATCAGAAGACCCCAGAAGTGCCCTGGGTCTCTCTCCCCTTCCCCTGCCCCACTGTGGGAACACACAAGTGATTCCCAGTCCCCAAACCCTCTGTGACAGATCAGGAGCCTGCTCTGGGGTTTGCTTTGGCTTCCACCGGGATAGTCCGTGTCGCAGGAAATAAAATCTCCAGGGTGTACCGGAGCTTTACAGTGTTCTAGTGAAAGGATAACTTTTGCACATGACACATCTTCCCAGTTTGCACCCAAAAATTAAGAGGAGGTTCCTCCCCTGTCCTACCAAAGGTGCTTCCCTTACAGCCCCACGGCCTTTTCTTAACGTCGCTCCGAATAAATCTATTTGCACTTCGAAAAAAAAACCACGTTAATGAGCCCTACAAATTAATCAGCCTGGCTTAAAACTGTGACATTCGACAGCGGTGAGTTCGTGGTTCTTTTAGCCCAACGGACCGTCCATCAATCTCTCTCTCAGCACCCAGGAGAGCTGGAAACACACTTCTTTTTCCTTCTCGAGCGCAGATGCTGGTGGGTTTGTGGAGCTGGCAGCAGCACGTGGAAATACCCAACAACAACTGCAAAGGCTGGTCACCGCCCAGCAGCAGCCAAGCAGGCAAAATGCAAGTTATTTACTAAGGACAAAGACAAGAAAGAGCGATTCCTGCCCAGCAGTCTCTTCCCGAGGAGCCTGGGCACACACCAGCGTCGGCTCCGGAGCTGCTTCAGGCTCTTTGGATGTCCCCGGCACGCTCACGCCAACACATGTGCCCACCATGTGTCCCCTCGCCCCGGGGAGGTCAGGGATATTTGGGGTGAAAGGCAGCAAGCAGAGCACAGCTACCGCTGCCCTCCCCGGCCACATCCCATCTCGGGGCTCGGAGAAGGACCACAACAGCTTCCGCCCCGCTTGATTCCACCAAACCAGTTAATCTGGTGCCCGACACCCTGGCAAGTCCGTGCTGTGATCCTGAGAGCCGTGGCACGGCCCCGATCAGCGATGTGGCGCTGAACACCCCCAGGAACCCCGTCAGCCCCATTCCCAGATGATCACAGCCCACCAAGACCCTTCCAGCTCCGGCCAAACCCTGCCCACCACGGGGCCAGGCAGCTCGAGGGGGCTTCCCGAGGCAGGGGGGCTGCTGTTTCCCCTCCAGTGTCCAAACCATTAGACTCATCAGCACAACCGCATCCTCGTGTCGGGGTCGTGGAGCGAGGAGAAGGGCTTGGGCCGAGCAGGTTGAGCTTGGACCGCTCCTCTCTCAAAGTCACACAGATTCCACAGTCTGGAGGCAGCCCTTTTCCTCAGGACACTTCCAGAACACTCACTAATCCAGTGGGATGCTGCACGCGCTGGACCATCCCGGTGGCAGATTCACCTCGGGATAGCCCAGATCCACGGTGGGACGGGACGAGCGGGGCCGGGATGACCCCAACCTACCGGGGATGAGGGATCGCAGGGACGGGGAAAAATGGGAAACGCTCCTCAGAAAGCGAAACCTTCCCTTCCGCAGCAACGTGGGAGAGCTGAGCAGGTGGTTAGAGGCCAGATTCGGGGGACCCAAATTGCTCGCACAGCCCTCAGCTCCTCGGGGTGCCTTCGCTCAACCGCCTCCGAGTCCCATCCGCCCCGCAGCCCCCCCGGGCCGCTCTTTAATCCCCCCCCAGCCCCATTCCCGAGGTTTTTCCCCCGCT
>VWZK01005084.1:251-74301 GCA_013396935.1 Baryphthengus martii | reverse complement strand
GGGAACAAGAGGGATGCCAGGGTGCAGGAGGGATACTGGGGAGCAAGAGGGATGCCAAGGTGCAGGGGAGATGCTGGGGCAGCTCAGCCCTTGCTGAGATGGGAAGGTGGAATTTTGCAGCTGCAGGATGGGGCACCAGCACAATAACTCCAACCCCACATCATCCGGCTTTCGGCAGACTGGGAAGGATTTTATTCTGTTTCGGATCAAAATTAAGCCAACAGTGGATCACAGGGGCTTTGTGACTGGGGATTGTGCTTTGAAGGTTTGTTTGGACCCCGTTCAAGCCCCAGACTGGACTTGTCCTCCAGGAGAGGGGGTTTGCTGGGGCTGTGCAGCCCTGTACTGGCAACGCCTGGGGAAAGGTTGATGCTCAGCACCTGCAAAGAGTTCAAATCTCCTGCTGGCACCGGCGCAGGATCTGTCCTGGCCTTGGCTGCACAGGGAAGATCACTTGGTCCCCACATTCTTGGGAATGTGTCTCCCGTGGCCCAGGAAGATGCCTATGAGGATGGTCAACGGGAATACAGTGGGAACACTCCCTCGAGGCTGGATCGGCCCCAAGCCTGGGCAGACACATCTGCTGCAAGGAGCTGTGGAGCAGAGCCCTTGCTGGAGGGAGCTGGAATTGCCCACTCGCAGCGTGTCCTCCAAGGGCTGGGGCGAGGAGCGGCGATGGGGGTGGCTGGAGCTCCCTCTCCCGGCTCTGCCGAGAGAAAATTGATGCATAATGTGATAAGGATGGGAAGTGCTCAAATCTGGGAGCGCTCGTGGTGTGGGGACAGGGTGGAGGGTGTCGGGGGACCCAGGGATGATGTGGGAGGGGGGGAACATGTGGCACTGCACCTCCCTTGGGGCAAGCAAAAGTCCATCGCTGGAGCAGAGCAAATCCAGGCAGATGGATGCTCAGGGGGGGCCTGAGCTGGGTGAATTAACAAAAGCTCTGCCTAAACCAGGCTGGGGGGGCTGCCTGTGTCCCCCCGCCCCCGACACACACACACACACACACACACACACACACAAACGCACACACACACACCCCCCTCCTGCCTCGCAGCATCTGGAGCCTCCGGCTGCGTTTCCGTCCGTTCTGCCACGCGGCTCATCCCACCCCTCTCTTTATCCACGCGGTTACTTTACTGGCGCTGCTGAGCCGGGGGAAGGAGCCGCAGCCTCGCTGGACACAAGCGATTAAAACAAGTCGTCAGGAAAACTGGAGCCCGGCCGGCTGGCGGGGCCGGGGCTGCAGGGAGAGCGTGGCTTGAAGGGTCTGTGTCCAGGAGATCTGGGAGATGTAACGGTGCAGACACGCGTCTGTCTGCAGCACAGTGCGTCGCCTCGCTCAAAGAAAGGATCGTAGGCTTACGGAATGGTTTGGGTGGGAAGGGATCTTTAAAGTTCATCTGGTGCAACCCCCCTGCAGGGAGCAGGGACATCTGCAACTGGAGCAGGTTGCTCAGAGCCCCATCCAACCTCCCCTGCAATGGGGCCAGGGATGGAGCAGCCACCACCTCTCGGGGCAACCTGGGCCAGGCTCTCACCACCCTCAGCACCAATAATTTCATCCTATATCATCTAAATCTCCCTCTTTAGTTTCAAACCATCCCCCCTTGTCCTGTGCCAACAGGCCCTGCTCCACAGTCTGTCCCCATCTTTCTGGCAGGCCCCTGGAAGCCCTGAAAGGCTCTGAGAAGGTCTCTGCGGAGCTTTCTCTTCTCCAGGCTGCACAAGCCCAACTCTCCCACCCTTTTTCAGAGAAATATTGCCCAGCCCATCCCAGATCCTAAGTCTGGAGAGACTTCATCAACCCGTTACTCACTACTTGGCTTGCTTGAGCCAGGCTCAGCTCTGGGGCAAGATCCGAGGTTGAGCTCGTTGAGTTTTGATGAACCTCTTGGAAAGACACGTCCCTATTGCACCGGGCTTTGCTTGCGGACATATGAGAATAATAACGAAGCCGCGCGGTAACACAATTACTGTGTCACCAGAGAGCACTGGTTGTGAGATGATTCATGAATGGAGCCGGCCAAGTTGCTTGCTGCAAGCCCATGATGGCTTTGCTCTGGAGATGCAGGTCACGCTCTAAATTTCCTGCACGAGGTTTCTGCTTGGTCAGCTGGGAGATGGGACCAGTCGGTGCTTGGGGCTGGCTGGGCAACGTTAGCACTGGAGAGCTGGAGGGATCCACCACGATCGATGCTCCCACTGGATGTCGTGGTCCCAGTGCTGCCCTTGGAAGTGATGATCCCGATGTTGCCACAAGCATGAGCCACCTCAGAGGCAGGTGGAACAAGTCTTCGTGTCTTCCAGGTCCGTGCTCTTTCTCCTCAAGGCCATTCCCTCCAAAATGAAGGACGTGTGGGCCTCCCTTAGCAAACACTCGATTCTTAAGGAAAGGCCCACCGAGCTGGTTCCTTGCGCCATCAAAAAATGAGTTGCACTTCTCAGAGACGCTCCCATCTCTGGATTGGTGTAGTAGGGTGGCCAAAACTGAGCACATTTTTTTTTGCCCAGGCTAAAATGACATTGAAATAAATATAGCGTGGATCTGACACAGAGCCTCCGCATGGCAAATTGTGCTGGATTATCCCCAGAGTTCCTGCAGCTGTGAATTATACAGAGGTTAATGTTTGCATTTCGGAGCAGATAATTTATAGAGAAGTCCAAGGACGGGCTTTCATCTGCTTTGATGAAAGTTCATCTGGAATAACAATCCTTGGTAGAACCTGGCACTTGGACCGCACTGCAAACCCAAGCCCTTCAACTTGAAAGCGAGACGTTTCCATTTAAAACCCCTGTTCACAGGAACAAACATCTCTCTCTTACAGTCTCTCCTCGCTTTTCCCCTCCACGGCAGTCATCTGGTTCACATTAGTCCTGGATAAGGTCCCGTTTTGCTCAGGGAACGAGGAGGAGAACTTGGAGCTATTTCTACTCATTTCAAGTATGAATTGAATGTGGTGCACAAATGAAAATGCAACGAGGAATCCAGCGTGAGAAGGGAATCAACGGGATGCGGCAGCTCCTCCCGGTGGAAAATTACTTCCAACGGCACGGGAGGCGGAGAGGGGAGCTGAGTTTCCCACCTCAAAGTGATGCTCCTGATCCCGAACCCCAAGGCAACCCCCCGGACCAGCAGCAGTGACCTTTGGCACGAGGGAAGCCGTGGCTGAAGTGTGGGTTTGAGGGACTAGTCTGGCTTGGTTAGGTCGGGTCAGCGCTGGTGTCTTGGAGCAGAGGGTTCCAAACTGTTCTCCTGGCACCCATCATCTTCTCATCCTAGTGGGAAGCTCCTGTTTTCTCCCGTGAGGAGGAGTGACAGCCTTCCTCGCCCACCTTCCCAGCCTCTACTTGCTGACTGGGAGCAGAGCCCTCCTCTCACGAGTGGGAAAAGCTATTCCCAAGAAAAACCAAGCGAGAGGGAGCTTCTCAACACCAGCCAGTTAAAACCAGCCCCTTCTTGTGGCTTGTTGTTTACATAGCTCCTGTTCATAGCCAGAGCTGCTAATTTGATAGCACGTGATGGGGCGGAAACGCTTCGCAGAAGATGACAGAGAGAAAACAGCCCTTGCATCAGAGGCTGGAGCGAAGCGAGAGAGCCGGGGCAAAGAGCTCTTCAGATTTTGGGTTGGTGTGTTTTGGGGAGAGAAAAAGATAAATAGGAGATCTCAGCCCAGCAGAGACAGGGAACTGTTGGAGCGGGGCCAGAGGAGCCCCAGCGATGCTGGGAGGGCTGGAACCCTCTGCTGGGAGGCCAGGCTGGGAGAGTTGGGCTTGGGCAGCCTGGAGAAGAGAAGGCTCCCCAGAGACCTTCTGGGGGCCTGTCAGGGCTTCCAGGGGCCTGGCAGAAAGATGGGGAGGGGGCTCTTCATCAGGGACTGTAGTGACAGAACAAGGAGGGATGGTTTGAAACTAAAAGAGGGAGATTTTGACTGGAGAGAAGGAAGAAATAGTTGACACTGAGGCCTGGCCTGGCCCAGGTTGCCCTGAGAGGTGGTGGCTGCCCCATCCCTGGCCCCATTGCAGGGGAGGTTGGATGGGGCTCTGAGCAACCTGCTCAAGTTGCAGATGTCCCTGCTCCCTGCAGGGGGGTTGCACCAGATGAACTTTAAAGATCCCTTCCAACCCAAACCAGTCTATGTTTCCATGATTCCATGGCCTAAGTTGAGCCTCTGGGACAGTACAGGGAGCTTATTTCCTAACCCTCATCAACCTGGGTCCTCCTGGCTGAACCTCCACTGCTCAGACAGGCAAGTGCCTGACCAGGATTTCTATTTATACGGAGGCTGGGTTGGAGGCTGCGCTAAGTCCCATCTGCTGGGGAAAAGCAGACGCTGAATTTGGATCCGGTGGCAGGTCGGGAAGTGGCTGGACTCGGAGCTCTCCTCACAGCACGGAGGGCATGGAAACGGGACTTCGTTTTGAGCAGAGCATCCTGGCAAGAGTCCTGGCTGCGGGAAGCCAGCCTGGGCAATTTAAGAAGGGTTTTCCATAGCCTGAGTCTGTCGTTCAGTGAATATATTTGGCAGTTGCCTCCAACATGCATTTTAAAGGCAAACCTGAGACATCTGGCCCACTTGCTCTTTTTCCCTTCGCAGCAGGAGCGCCCCCAAGCCTCCCTGGGCTCAGGGGCGGTGGTGGGGGCGGCTCTCTGACGTCATTGGAACGGGCAGAGTGACCATGTCCCCTCAGTCGCTCCCACCAACCCATCCAGGCGACCTGCCAAAGATCCCCACCGTGAGCACGGCACCAGAAACGGGATCTGCTCCCCAGCTGGAAGACCCCTCGTGGTGCTTGGGAAAAGGGGTGGAGAAGCAGCAGCTGAGGGGGGCCCACCAAAGCTCCTGGCTCCCCCCAGGACCCCCCAACCTCTGCACCCTCCCCCCCCCACCATCCCAGTCTGCCATTCTCACACAGTTTACCAGGACAGGCTGGAGAAGGAAAGTGCTGAGAAATGAACCTCAAATCAAGTGGCTTTTTTGTGTCGCCTTCCTGCGGCCCTTCACTTGGGTGCTGAGCCTGCGAACAGCGCTGACTTTGCATCCGGGGTTGGGGGGCTGAGCCCAGAGCTCACCGGGGCGTTTTGGGGGGGCTGAGCCCAGGGTACACCCCCGCATTCTGGGGAACGATGACACACCGAGCTCAGGACACACCGTTACGTTGTGGGGGTTTGAACCCAGGATCCATCTCAGCAGTCGGGGGGAGGGACTGTGCGCAGGATGCGCCTCAGCATTTTTAGGGTGCTGAGCCCAGGGTACATCGCAGCATTTGGGGGTGCTGAACCCAAACTGCACCGCGGCACTGGGAGGCTTAACTCAGGAGTTACCCCAGCATTTCAGAGGAGCTAAACCCAGAGCTCACCACATCATTTTAGGGGGCTGAGCCCAGGATATATCCAGCATTTTGAGGGGCTGAGCTCAGGGTGCACCCCAGCATTTTAGGGCTGGGGTCACCGCACCAGCAGCCTCCAAAGCCCCAGCAGCTCCCCCAGCCCTGCAGCACTGAAAGGCCCCCAGAAGGTCTCCCTGGAGCCTTCTCTTCTCCAGGCTGCACAAGCCCAACTCTCCCAGCCTGGCCTCCCAGCAGAGGGTTCCAGCCCTCCCAGCATCGCTGGGGCTCCTCTGGCCCCGCTCCACCAGCTCCCTGTCTCTCCTGGGCTGAGGACTCCCGAGCTGGACCCCGTGCTCCAGCGTGGAAGTTGCTGCGCTTCCAAGCCCTGACCCTGGGTAGACACAGGGTTTGTGTGGTGCTCTGGGTACACTGGATGAAGGACACTCCACACCTCAAAATTAACCATTTCTGAGCATCACCTCTGTTTTCTAAATGCTTATTTAAACACAGGCTGTGTCCGCCCAGGAGGGACGTGTTGTGGTCCTGCTGCCTGCAGCCCCATGGCTGAGCTGGGGAGCGAGGGAAGGCGACCGACCCCTCGTGCAGAACACATGGAGAACGTGCATCAGCTCTCGCCTCTCTTGGTGGCTTTTAAGAGGTTCTTTGACCGTTCTCCGTTGCCAGCAGCTCTCCCAGCCCACCCACACATGCTGCACACATTTCGTGCGGCTCCGCCTTCGTTTTCCGGCAAATGTCAGCGGAGTCCTGGTAGAAACGTGGGCTCGGGGCTGGCGATGGAGACTGGGGAGACTTCTGCGGGGTGACTCACGTCGGAAGCGCGGCCGCGCACCTCTCGGCCAAATCCTGCCGTGAAAAGGTCTCTCGCTGCCGCTTCGTGCCGGTTTTGTCTCCGGTTCTCCTTCCTTGCTTATTTTCACCACCTTCTGCTGCGGGTGATGGTAGGAGAGAGCCCGTTGGAGAGCTCCAATGGGAAGATGTTGGTCGGGTTTTGCATGTCATGAGCTTTGGCCGTCCACGTGCTCAGCTCTGGCTGGGCTGGAGCCACCTGGGTCTGATCCAGGGCAGCAGCTGCTGGAGCCACAGCTGGTCCCAAATCCTGCCCTCTCCCAGGGGATGCACCAAGCAGGGTCCTCCTCTCTCTCCCCTCAACGTTCACCTCCCTCTGTCCCCCACATCCTTGTCCTTAGGGCTCCCGAGGGAGCACCTCAGCACCTTGAGTGCTGTGTTTTGGGGCTGCAGCAGGAACGTGCTGTCAGCTGTGAGTTCAAAGACAAATGAGCTCGTTAGGCTGCAAGTGCTAATTAGCAGCCTTTGCTTAAAAGGGTTGACACTGGACCAAGGGCAGCAGTTTGTTGGTGTCCTATGGCTCCTCTGGTGCAGAGGTGTGTCTTGGAGAGACATCAAATCATAGAATCCCAGACTGGTTTGGGTGGGAAGGGACCTTCCAAGGTCATCTGGTCCAACCCCCCCGCAGGGAGCCGGGACATCTGCAACTGGAGCAGGCTGCAACTAGAGCACTGCCACCTTTGCACATCCTTCCTCCGACCCTGAGCTAGGAGAGCTTTGCAAGGGAAATAAAAGCACCTCGAGCATCAGAAAACCTGGCTGCCAGGCTATGGCCAGGATGGGGAGTCCAGACAAGCCCCCAGAATACCAGAAATCTCTGCAAAAATTCTTTTTAGGGTATTCCAGCTTTGGTTTCTATTTCTCCTGCCCAGCCTGGTGGTGGATGGGGGAGTCCAGCTGCAAAACAGCCTCGATAAGCGTGGGGTTGGATCAAAGACGTTCACATTTGGTCCGAGCCCACTTAACGTTTCGCAAGGTGCTGAAAAGGGAGCTGTGTGCGTGTGTGTGAAGTGAAAAATCCCGTAAAAGATTCCTCTTCCATAAATCCTGGCAGCTGAAATGGGGAGCGCTGGAGAAGCTGCCAAGTGCTTCGGAGGAGAACCTGATCCCACCGCTTCAGGTTTGATTTCTCGAGCAGAGTTGGGCGAGCGCAGCGGCCCGACGATAATTTAGAGCTGCTCTAAATGGTTTTCAGGTGTGAGGAGGTAGCACAACAGGGGCTCTAACCCTACCCCGAGGGAATGGCTTTGCTGCCATAAATGTATTAACGAGACATCATACTTAAGAGTAATAGAGACTTGGCTACGCAAACCCAAGGGTTTTTTTACACGTTAGTAGTGTGGAAAAGAAGTTGAAGAAGCAATTTCACAGTTGGGAGATCCTATAGTGATGGTTATAACAGGGTTTGTGGGCTGGAAAGATCCAGACTGGGCTGGGGTGTTGGGGTATCAGCAGCATCTGGTGGATGCAGGTTGTGCCATCTGAGCACTTGTTGCATTTCTAACACAGGGCTGACCTACGAGGAACTAGATGGGAAGTTGAGTGGTGAAGAACCTTGTGAAGTTCAACCAGGGCAAGTGGAGGGTCCTGCCCCTGGGAAGGAATAACCCCCTGCACCAGTACAGGGGACAGCTCCATGGAGACAGACCTGGGAGTGCTGGGGGACAACAAGGTGCCCAGGAGCCAGTGATGGGGCCTCATGGCCAAGAAGGCCAATGGGCTCCTGGGGGGCATGAAGAAGAGCGTGGGCAGCAGATCCAGGGAGGTTCTCCTGCCCCTCTGCTCTGCCTCAGGGAGGCCACCTCTGGAGGGTTGGGTCCAGTGCTGGGCTCTCCAGTTCAAGAGAGACCAGGAACTGCTGGAGAGAGTCCANGCAAATCCCTCCTCATTTCTAGAGCAGGAGTAGTACCCTGTCGGGAGATTTCATGACATCATTTGATTTTTTTCCCCTTTCTTCAAACCATAAACAAAGCCCTTCGCCCTGGGGCCGGCTTCCCTCGCCCTGACACCTGCAGGGCTTTCCAGCAGCTAAGGAAACACGTGTTCTCCCGGCAGCCTGGCCTGGAGGAAAGCTTCTGCTAAAAATGACATACTCTTCTCGTTACAGTTTGCAAAATACTGGGGTTTTTGTTTGTTTGTTTGTTTTTCCTAAATATAGCCTCCTCCAGTCAGGAGCAGAACCGCTTGTGCCGGCTCGGGGGGAAAGGAGGGAGCGGAGTAGCTGTTCCGCAACATTGGTGACAACCGTGGAGAAGGAAGAGGAAGGAACAAGGCTGCTCAAATCCGGGTGGCCCTCGTGGGGCGACGAAAGTTGTCTTTCCATATTACATGGTTAATTAAAAAAGGAAGCAAAGGGGATGCTTGTGAATTCTCACATTCCAACCAGCCCAGGGGCCCTCCCTGGCGAGACTCAGCCCGTCCCGCTGGAAAAGGCTGGTTTTGAAAGCGAGCAAGGTGGAAAGAATTAAAACTCCAGATTGTAAGATGATTTTGAGATTTTTAGTTCTGTAGCCACCAAAAGATGTTGAGAAGTTTTTTTAAAAATGCAGCATTTTACCAAGAAGCAGGGGAGAAAACGTTGGGATGTGCCATAAACCATCGATGCCACCAGGACAGAAGTAGGTGTAGGCAGCGATTCCTGGGGCATGAGGGCTTTGGAAAATGAGATTTGCTGAAGTTGCTGTTAAATTCTGTCACATCTGGGTTTTTTTGATCTGCAACCCAAGTTGTTTTTCATCTTAAGACACCAGTGTCAGCCCACGTAGGACGAGCGGCGTGTGGCACTCGGCTGTGCTTCACAGCAGGTTTTCTTCCGTCCCAACAGCATCCTGACATCAGAAGAGGTGCCTTTCTACATGATACTCGACTCCAGCACAAATGTGGCGCACAGATGGCACAGAAAAACCGCTGTGTCCACTGAAAGATCTTAAACCCAGCTTCCTGACAGATTTATTTAGTCTACGAAGGTGCTCATTGACTAGAGTGCTGCGCTGGGTATAAATACCTTTTGGAATTATTTTTCGTTTGTCGTAACTCAAAATGAAGTTCACAGCCTGTTTTCCTTATTTTTATTTCGTTCTGATGCATAAATCTCTTTAGGATTTTATCAGTGATGAGAAGTGTTATAGGTGCCTGGGCTACTCTGAGGCCAGGCTCATCTGCAGCACAGGGTGGGAAGGGACCTTTCAAGGTGATCTGGTCCAACCCCCCTGCAGGGAGCAGGGACATCTGCAACTCGAGCAGGTTGCTCAGAGCTCCATCCAACCTCCCCTGCAATGGGGCCAGGGATGGGGCAGCCACCACCTCTCGGGGCAACCTGGGCCAGGCTCTCACCACCCTCAGCACCAACAAGTTCTCCCTTCTCTCCACTCAAAATCTCCCTCTTGGAGTTTCAACCCATCCCCTTTTGTCCTGTGCCAACAGGCCTTGCTCCAAAGTCTGTTCCCATCTTTCTGCCAGGACCCTGGAAGCCCTGACAGGCCGCCAGAAGGTCTCCCTGGAGCCTTCTCCAGGCTGCCCAAGCCCAACTCTCCCAGCCTGGCCTCCCAGCAGAGGATTCCAGCCCATGGATCTGGATTCCTGGTGACTCCAGCATTGCCAGGCTGGGTAAGGGGATGTCCCCAGCTTTGGGACAGGCTGGCACAGGACCGGCAGCAGCAGCCAGCCCTGGTGCACGCCAGCAGGAAGCTTTCTCTGTTCCTAATCTTTCCCAGGCCTCTGGGCTGGTTTGGGCAGCAAAACATCTTTTTCCAGTTACAAGCCAAGGCAGGTTTCTTGCTGATGTTGCCTCCTTCCCCGTGAGCCGGCAGTTCTGGGGCACTGACTCATCCCCTCTTGCTGAAATCCAGGCCCTTCACCACCCTTCTCCTGGTCCCCATCCTGCCCAGCACCAGCTGGGGATGGTTCTGAGGGTGTGATCCTCAAAGTGGAGAAGCGGAGAGCGGGGCCACCAGGCAGCGGGGGCTTTGCAAGCTCCACTGGCCACCACCAGCTGGGCTTCTGTGCCTTCCGTGGCTTGGAAAGGAATAATAACACAACTTGGAAATGAATAAAAAGGCAACCGAGCAATTAATAATAATGTGTCTTGGAAAATAATAATATTATAATAATAATGTTAAAACAACACGTGGGAAAAGGTGGGAGAAGCCAGAGGAAAGTAGTTTGGGAGCTAGAACTGAGGAAAAAAAACAAACCAAAAAACCGAGGGAGAATTAATACAGATCCCCATGGCTGGGGAATTTCTCCCCTGCAGCTTCTCTAGCAAAAAGGTGGCTCTTCCTCCATCCCATTTCACGGAAAAGCCATGGAGGGAGCCAAAATCCACGCAAAGGACGAGGAAGGCACTTAGGGAGGCTGTGATATGATTTTTAAGCAGGTGGTGGAGTTAAACCTTCAGTGAATTCCCAGGCAGAAGCAGAAGCAGAAGCAGGAGCGAGCGGCACTGACGCTCGCTGTGGTTTCAGAGCAATCTGGTCCCTGAGCTGGTTTTACAGACTGCAGGGAGGAAAAACCAAAATCCCACCAGCTCACGGAGGTACTAAGTTCCTCAGCCCGAAATATGTTCTGCTGTGGATCTCCAGGATCCACGAGGCGTTTGTTTAGACATTGAGATTGTTTTGGTGAGAGCCGGTTTGGCGGCTGCGGCGTTAAACGCTTTCATATTTTTCTTTTTTTTTTTTTTTTTTTTTTTTTTTTTTTCCATTTTTCTTGGTTCCTACAGTTGGATGCCTTCAGATGGCGTTTCCTGCTCGGCAGACAATGCTGCGTGGCAGAGCCGCCGGCACAGGCAGCCAGGAGAACGTGAACAGTGGGGTCAGCGTTCTCTGTAAAGAACTGGCTGGCTTTATGATATCTCCAACCTTTTTTTCTCTTTTTTTTTTTTCCCCAGAAAAAAAGAATAAATAATCTGAGAATGTGCTGGCGTTCAGCTTCGAAGCAAAGCCTCAGGTCTCGTTAACAAAGAAAGCACCTTCTTTTGGTCAATCTTTACTTAAAAATCCAGCTTCCAAATTCTTTGGCAGAAGCAGGAAACTTTGCTCTATAGTATCAAATCTAAAGCAGTGCAGGTTGGGAGAGGTGGTGCCTTGAGGGTGATGGGTTTTTTTCTGCCTTTCTCCACTGTCCTAACACCCAACTGGGTGCAGCTCTACACAGGGTGCCCCGAGAGGTGGTGGCTGCCCCATCCCTGGCCCCATTGCAGGGGAGGTTGGATGGGGCTCTGAGCAACCTGCTCTAGTTGCAGATGTCCCTGCTCCCTGCAGGGGGGTGGCACCAGATGAATTTTCAAGGTCTCTTCCAACCCAAATCAGTCTGCAAATTGTATGGCAGAGGCAATATCCTGAGCTGCCACCTCGGCACGGGGATGAATCCGGTTCCCGGCTGCTGGGCATCGGTGTTGGCAAGGATGGGGACCAAGCACTCCTCCTCCACGGGAGCGCTTGGCCAGTAATGGCCTTACCAGAGCATGAACGGCAAAGCAGAGCACTCTCCAGACGCCTGGAATGTCTTAAATCTCTCTCCAAAGTCTAAAAATGGCTCATCTTTCCCTTTTTTTTAGAGAGGGCTGTCTAGAAAATGCCGGCACCCAGTGCCCTTGGAGTCAGGTGAATGGGGAGCTGGGATCTGATTTTGCTGCCCGACGGCGTTTCTGGTTTGGAAAGACATTTGAGCTGCTCGGGGGAAGTGTTTTGTGAAAGTATGAAGGCTTGTTAGAGTAACTCAGTTGTGTCCTGGAGTGGGTAACGTGCTCATTTTCTGCAGTGAATTCTGGAGAAATGACCAAAAATGAATTCAATTCCTAATCTGCATCCAGAGGAGCAAGAATTCCTAATAAAAGCGATGCAAGGTCTGGGCTCACCCTTTTGATGCCACTGGTCTGGAGGACTCGTTGGCAGCTGGTGCGGAGGCGAGTGGAGAGGAGGAGCTGGTGCTGTGGGGGGAACTTGTGTGGTCACAAGTCTGAGCCTCAACCAGATCTCAGGTCAAATTTGTGTTTCCCTTTTCTGAAGGTTTTGAATCATGAGATTGTTTTGGTTGGATGAGACCTTTGAGATCCCTGAGTCCAAGTGCTGCCCCATCCCTGCCAGGGCACCACTGAGCCCTGTCCCTCAGCACCACAGCTCCACGCCTTGGAAACCCCTCCAGGGAGCAGGGGGACTCCAGCCCTGCCCTGGGCAGCCTGGCACAGGCCTGGACAACCCTGCAGGGGGCTGAAGAAATTGTTCCTCAGCTCCAACCTAAACCTCCACTGGGGCAACTTGAGGCCACTTCCTCTTGTCCTGGTGCTTGTTCCTTGGGAGCAGAGCCCGACCTGCCCTGGCTCCAAGCTCCTGAATGTCAGGGAGTTGTGGAGAGCCAGAAGGTCTCCCCTGAGCCTCCTTTGCTCCAGGCTGCACAAGCCCAGCTCCCTCAGCTGCTCCTCACCATGCTCCTGCTTTAGATTCCCTCAGATCTCATGCTAAGAGAGGCTGTTCCACTTCTTTCCTTTAAGAAGCAAAAACCCAAACCACATTTTGGTCTCAGTGTGAAAATTCACCTCATTTCCCTTAACCCACCCAGAAGCAGATTCACCAAAGCCACTGAGCTCTGCCAGAGCTGGCTGGGGGACGTTGCCAGGGCGCCATCCCCACCTAGAGTCCATCAGCTGCTTTTTTTTTTTCTCCCACTCTCTATATTAACAAAATTCGCCCCTTGGTGGGGCCAGTGGAGCTGTGAGGGTCCAAGTGATGTCCCTCATTTCTTCCCCAGGGGAACACGAGGAGTCCGAGCAGATGCCCAGGGGGTGCCCGGGGGATGGATGCAGCACCTTTCTCCTCCCCTTTTCACACAATGAGAAGGAAAGCACCTTTGGAAAGTCTTCTTTTCTTCTTCCTTTCAAGCAATTTTGTGCCCAGCATTACTTTTCCCATCGCATATTTTCCCCTCCATGAGGTTCAGCAGCTTATTAATCACGCTCTCCTCTGATGTCATGATTTTTACAGACCACCAACAGCACGCAGCCAGTTTGGCACCTTCTCTGACAAGCCAAGGTTTCAATGGCTTTACCATTTGTATTTAGGGCTGAGCTGCCAGTGTCACTTTGGTAGAATTAAACTGGAAAAAGGGAAAAATAAACCAACCCAAAGCTACAGTTCACATTGCATGGCGATTGCCTCCAGATAGGGAGGAACTGGAGGCAGGAGAAACCTGCAGCTGTGACAAGCACTTCTGCAGCGCACGAGATAAAATAAAATTCACAATAGATAGCTCAGAATAGCTATGTAAAAAAAAATTATTTTTTTTTTCCTGCTACAGAAAATTTCCCAGGGGAAAGAATCTGTTTGGCTCGGGGAGGTATTTCATTTCTAGGTTTGAGGAGGAGTGAAGTGCTTGAGATATCAGGGCTTTCCCAGGGCCTTACTGGGGATGCAGCCAACCCTGGACCCTCAAGCCTTCCTCGTAACGAAGAAAAGATCCCGGCCGTAGGATTTTTGTGTGTGCGCTGGATGTGTGGATGGGATGGGAGCAGGATCTGAGCTGTGGTACCTGGGAACTCGTCTAGACAGCGTGTGCCACGGGTCAGGCGAGGAATTCGGACCACGGCTGCTCAGCACAAGCTCTGCCCCAGGGGACGTGTCCTGATAACTCGTTAGCCAGGCCGGGTGGGATGTTTGTTCAGTCCGAGTTAGAAATAAACAGGGAGAGACTAAATAAATAGAAAAAAATAAAGTAAAATAATGCTGGTTAAGTAAACAAAGAAATTCCTGGGTAGCAAACACTTCTTTTTACCATTCCCAGTCTGTAAATACGGCACTGGGAAAGCTGCTTGAATCGTGATGTCACCGCGGCAGCGCCGGACACCTGGGCTCCGGGGGCCGGCCGGGAGAGCAATGACCTTCAATATCGGGGGGAACCCATCTCTGCAGCTGCTTCCTCACCCCCACACTCCCCCCCTCCCCATCCTCGAGATGCCGCAGCTCTCCCAGCTCCCTGCCCTCGCCGTCGGCTCCTGGGGCTCCGGCGATTCTTCCTGCAGGTTTTTCAGCAGCTTTTGGAGCGTGAAGTCGTCTGCTCGGCGGTGGATGTTTGTAGCTGGGCGATGATTGCCAAAGGCGGTGAGAAGCACCCAAGGAGGGACATCTCAGCCGTCAAATTTTGTGTGGATTTTCACCAAAAATGTCATTGGCAGGGGTTGTGCCGCCTACCTCAGCCCAGCGTCCCTGCGCTCCCGCCAGCCCGGGTCCGGCTGCGAAAGCCTTTGGCCCCAGCTTGGTGGCATGGCAGAAGAGGAGAAGCATTTTGGAGAGGACTAATAAATGCAGCTTATGTTAATTGAGTGCTGGGAGCTAAGGGCCAAAGTTCTTCCAAACACTGCGGGGGTGCCAAGTCTCCGCTTTCCGGAGGTTAAATTACTTCCCTCGTTCTAGAAAAAGAAGAAAAGCCAATGGGTTTCTGCAGCACCACGTCTCCAGAGGAGTTTCTCTTCCATTGGAGTCTATTTAATCCCCTGATGTCGCTGCTGGAGTTGGGTGCTGCTCGTAGCCCGGAGAACTGGGTGGATGGGGGGTCTGTTCCCGCCGGGAATGGTGAGTGCAGGGGGAAGGATGCCAGGAGTAGAAACCCCAAACTTTACCAGCAAGGAGGCAGATGTTCAACATTGGTCTGAGAATCATAGGTTAGAAAAGACCTTTAAGACCATCGAGTCCAACTGCCTTGGAACATAACTCGGGATTTTCCTGCTTTCAGAGGCAACGCCCCCGTGGGTGCCTTGGATCCTGGCTCAGCATCTTCCCTCCTTCCCCAGGCTCCAGTCTCTCTCTGCTCTGCTGGACCAGGGTGTACCCAGGGGGATCCCCTCTGGGACATTGCTCTTGTCCTTTCAGTCGCACAAGTGATGAGGAGAACCCAGGGGCACAGAAATAACCCTGGAGCATCCCCAAGTGGGAAGGCTCTGCGTGGCTCCCCTCCGGGCGCTGTGCTGGTGGGGTAGGAGAGGCTCTCGCCTTCCTGGGCTCGTGCTCGGTCGAGACGTAACATTTCCTGGCTTCATACAGGGTTGACAGTCTCTGGGAGAGGCTGGCTTTGTGTTTACATCAGCTTTTGTTTTGGACAACCAACTCTCCAGAGCTCTGAGCTCAGCGGGGCTGTGTGACGGCCAGCACCACGCGCTGTGTGACGGCCAGCACCACGTGCTCCGCTGGCCCGTGGTCACCCTCGGCAGACGGCTTTGAGCTGCTCCTCGTCACCCAAGGGTGACAAATCAGTGACAAATCTGCTGGTGCCCACCCAGGGGTCTGAGTGTGTCAATGCTCCCAGGATACTGCTGGTAGTCCCGGTTTCCTGCTACTTTTTCCCTTCCTGCCTTACCAGAGCAGCTTGTGGGTACGATCCTGACCCCAGAGCCAGATCTTGAGCAGCATTTGGTGCTCCCGAGCTGGGGGAGCTGGGCATATCTCACCTGTGCCCATTCTTCCCCTGAAACTGTGGGAGAAGCACCCCTGGGAGCACCGGGTGCATCCCTGACCCTCTGCAGCACAACCGCTCCGGAGCAGCTCACGATTAAATCCCCTCATGACACCGTCAGCCCTTCCTCCGTTTGTATTAGTGAATTCGGGATTTTGTTTTCATTCCTGGCCTCTGTTTACATTCCTTGTATCCTAGATTGCTTCTTCCAAAACTCCAGAAGCAACAGCATCCAATAGATGACACCCTCTGAAAGGTCAGGCACACGGAGGCTTCTGCCGCAGGAAAAGGCTGAAGCTTGGAAAAAATGACCCTACGTGGGAAAACCTACAGGGAACTGCCGGGGTGGCTTCAAAAGGCAGGGGAGGAAGGTCAAGCAGCTGGTGAATTGGTAGCACAAGCTCAGGTAGGATTTGGAGGCACCAAGGTGAGAGTTTGAGCTGGGACTGGGATGCGTGGATGGAAGTTGAAGTTAACTTCTTGTAGATTTTTCTATTCAAGAGGTGAACAAAATCTTGCCTGGTTCAGCCCCGGGGTCATCCTCGGGCAAGATGCAAGGTCACGCTCACTACAGTATTCGTCTTATTCAGATTTTTTTTTCAAGAAGTCCATCCAAGGATGATAATTTGGGGAAGACATGAGATCTTCCCTTTGAGAATGGCTCAGGAATGGCTTGTGTAATTCCCTGACCGGATCAGCAGCCAGATGAACTTGCTGCCTGGGTTGAAGCCATCCCCTGCCTGCTCTCTCCCTGCTGTTTGCCGGCTCGTGGCAGCATTTGCAGAAGATGTTGATGATCAGGAAGGTAAAACCCCTGCCTGGGGCTCAGGTGCAGAGCTTGGCTCCTGGGTTTTGCTTCTGCTGCAGGGATGGGGTTGTTTAAACCCAGCGGTGTTTGGCCGCAGGGGATGGATGATCTCCAAGGTGCACAAGCCTTAGTTTACACCCCGACACTTTTCTGGGAAGCTGGAGGTTTGCAGACAAAACATGAGGGTTTTCTGGTCACAAATCATAGAATCCCAGGAACATTTTGGTTGGAAAAGACCTTCAAGATCGTCAACCGTTAACTGAGCACTGCCAGGGCACCCCTAACCCCTGTCCCTCAGCACCACATCTCCACAGCCTGGAAACCCCTCCAGGGATGGGGATTCCACCACAAACTGTTGCCATCTGAGCCATGAGAAGGAATTTTTCTTGGGAGCCAGATTTTTGGGGGGGATCGGAATCTGAGGGCTGCCCTTCCCCACCAAAAGCTGTTGCTTTGCTCTGTTTTCAGGAGGAAACTGGTTTGTTTCTCCATTTCTCCACCCCTTTATTCCCGGTTGTCAGAGCCCTGAGGGCTCGATGGCGCTCTCACCGAGCTGGTTTTGCAGCGCAGCGGGATTCCAGATTTACAGATCCCACAAGCACCTGCAGAGCCCAGCACCCTGGCTCCGAGCATCCCTCTTACTCCTACATCCCTCAGTAAAACCCAGCATAAGGAAAATCATCCCAAGGGCTCATTGAGATCCAGTCAGAGCTCTCAGCAAATCTTTTCCTACCACCCTTCCAAGCCCCTGCGTGGGGACCGGCTGTTTATTTGCAGCCGTGCCGGTCTCTATTGGAGATGGTCGGCGCGTGTCCGGCCGGTCCTTATCCCCCGTGATGTGCGAAACCGTTCCCCTTGCTGCAGCCAGCAGCTGGGAAATGGAGGGGGAAAAATAAAATAATAACACAATAACCCTTTGAGTTTGTGTTTCACCCCGTGGCAGCACGTGGGGAGCTCCCTGGCTGCTCCCGGCTCCGTGCTGCTTCAGGCAGAGGGTTTTTTGGAAAGCGCTTCCTGGGCTGGATGGAGCAGCAGTGAAATCAGAGCAGGATCCAAAAATGAAGTGGGAAGGCAGCTCTTAATATGTGCCCAGCTCTTTTTTTTTTTTTTTTACAGGATTAGTATCAGGCGCCGAATACTTGAAAATTGCCTTCCAGGGGCTTTGTGGACGTGAAGGAGCCCTGCTGCTGAGCTTTCTGCTGGATGCCATGAGACATCCCCATAACAAATTTTTTTGCAAAGAGTTGAAATCCTATTATTTCCTTGGGGTTTTTTTTGTTGTGTTTTTTTTTTCCCATCCATCACTCCCACTGACAGCTGTTTACATTGTGGAAGTATTACATCAATATTATCACAGCACAGCTCCTCTCCTTTGAACTCTCGGCGCTTCTCGCTCGCGCGCGTCAGGGTGTCCCGGGGCGAGCGCCGATACCTCGGCGAGAGGAGGGGTCTGCAGAGCGATGCAGCCCCACCAGTGATTATAGTTAAAAGGAGATGAGTCGAGAAAGCCCCTGTTCCCCTGTTATCCCCACAGCTCCAATTGAGCCTCATGAGAACTCCCGGGAATTCTCAAGCTGCTCACGGACAAGCAGCGCCGAAAGACGCGGCAGAAAGAGCCCGGTGAACGTCGCTCACGAACCCAGAGCAGCTTCCGGGAGTTCCTCCTGTTGCTTTGCTGCCCAGGAACCGTGACCAGTGCAGAGGAACCTCTCAAGGCCGGTCCTTTGGCAGGAGTGGAAAAGCGAGCGCATCCCTATAAATCCAACTTTCCGCTGGTTTCCAGCTCAGGCCATTCAAGCAGCTGCTGCCTCTGGGTTTTCCGTGGAGATGTTTCACTTGTGAAATATTGTGCTCGAGACCCCGGTTGCTCTGTTTGCTCAGGACCCTTTCTCTGGTGTTATTTTCCCCATCCTTCCTCCAAACCCCTTCAAGCCGGCTGGTTCCAGCAACCTCCATCCGAACAACCTCTCTGAAAACCCAGGCAAGATGCAAATTTCAAGATTATATCGGCCCTGTGTGATTTATTTCTTTCTTCTCTCCATGCAAAACTGGCTTGGCTTCCAACTACATGAGACAGTTTGGTTCCCAGCGAGGGATTTCCCCTCACGTGCCCTGTCTGTGGCCCCTGGGCTGGGAGCGGGAGCAGCGAAGCTCCGACTTCTGCTCAGAGCATCCACTTCTCAGGGATCCCTTCCTCTGTGCCCTGGTTACTCTGCTTTAAATCTCATCTGAGCTTCCTGCCCAAGCTTTTTAAGAAGTCCTTTTACTGCCTAAAAAAAACCCCGACCCTTTTTGACAGAACCAGAAATGCATTTTGCTCCTTTCAGTTGCTGCTGTTCCCTGAAATTCTGTGCTTGTTTCGCCAGAGTTCTATAGGGAGGAGGAAAACCAGCTGGGAAATATAGTTAAGAACTGAAAATATCTGTCAAGCAGCGTTGTGCTGGTGGAAGGAGCACTGTGCAAACAAGCTGAAGAGCATCCGCATCTCTGCTCCGTTTTGGATGCTCCTGCTGCTTTGATCTCCGTTCCAGACATGTGTCCTCTCCCGCCTGCAGACCCCAAACGTGTATTTTCAGGGGGGAAAAAGAGGAGAATGGAGAGAAATTGGATCTCCCAGACCTCAGACTTTGCTTTGTCCAAAAGCATCTCGAGGAGAGCTTTTCTCCCTCCTGCTGAGCCCAGCCTGTCTTGGCAGACACTTGATGAGCAGAGATGTCGGCGTTCGGACCCATCGCAAAAGGTCTCTGCTCTGGGTTGGGTGGGAAGAGGGACAATAACCTCCATCCAGGACCTTCTCTTGTTCTTCTGCTGGCACCACGGTGGTGGCTGCCATGGGCAGCTTTTCTGGCTTGGCTCTTCTCCTGCGAGGTTGGTGTCACCGAGGTTGATGGGTGCCGGTACCAACTGCATGTGGAGATGCTCCCATTGGCAAACAGGGCTTGGGCTGGAGGAAAGGACCTCCTGGGTCACATCTACTGTATGAAAATAAACCAAAGATTGGAGTTATCTTTTCTGGTTGGAAGAGAAAATGAAAGGAAGGCAGTGGCTGGTCCTACCTCCCCAGCTGGGCTGTGTGGTCTGGTCCATGGGTGCTCAAGGCTGAATCCCAGCCCCAAAGCCTCACCACAATCAGAGCTGAGGTCCTGTTGGAGCTGCCTCTCAGGCTTCTCCTCCAAAGGGTGTCCCCAGCCTGGGTTGGGAAGAAGGAGGATCGAGGGAGAAAATCTCACCCTGGGGAAGTTGTGCTTTGGGTGTTTTGAGCTGTCCAGAGGTGACAGAGCCCTAAATGACAGCGGTGGCTGCTGCAGGGGCACTGGGGACAAGCTGTGGGCAAGAGGAGCACCCATTGTGCCCAAGGATGGTCCTGGCAGAGGAAGAAAACTCTCTTTAGCAGTTTTGCTCCTGCTCCTTTGCTTCCCAACCGAGCTCTCCTGGGTGCCAGTGCCAGTGGAGACATGCTCATGCCTGGGCAGGTGCTGGGGAAACTAAATGGGGTGACCAGTTTCTCCAGTGGTTTGTGGTGTCCTGCGGCACCACAACAGCCTCCTCAGTGTCAGAAGCAGTGGCCCCGCTCTCTTCCATCCCAGGAGTGGCATCTGTGAGGTGGTGGCACCCGAGCAGAGGTGGTACCCAGCTGGAGGTGGCATCTGAGCAGATGTAGCACCCAAGCTTAGGTGGCACCTGAGCAGAGGTGGCTTCCAAGTAGAGGTGGCACCTAAATGGAAGTGGCACCTGAGCAAAGGTGTCCCCCAGTTGGAAGTGGCATCTGTGCAGACAGAGGACCTAAGCTTAGGTGGTATCTGAGTGAAGACAGTGCCTGAGCAGAGGTGGCATCTGAGAAGAGGTGGCACCCGAGTGGAGGTGTCCGGCGACGGCATCCAAGCAGAGGTGGCACCTGAATGGAGGGGCCGCAGAGCAGAGGTGGCTGGAGGTGGCACCCAGGGAGAGGTAACACCCAAATAGAGGTGGCACCTGAGCGGAGCTGGCAGCAAATCAGCCGTGCCCAGAGATGCCACCCCACAACCACCGGCGAAACTCTGCAGAACTTCCATCACCAAGCCTCCATGGAGGTGAGGAGTTCTCAGCAGACCCCAGCGAGGTGCCAGAGGGCTTAGCCCGGGCTGCTGATGCGGGATCGAAGCTCCCGGCTGCCGCGGTCCTGCTGGGAAACCGCTCCCTAAAGGGTGCCGCGGGCGTGCGAAGGCTGTCCCCTCTGCCGTCCTCTCCTGCTGTACCTCCTACAAGTTTCGCTCGTCCCTCCCACTCCCTCCCAATGCTCGCTCTTCTGTCAGGGAGCCGGGAAAGGCTGGGGATAAGGAAAGGGCTCTGCGAGCGGGGCTACCAGTCTGGCCGGCTGCCTCCCGCCGATGCTCGGGGCCGGGGAGCAGGGCAGCCAGTGCTCCCATGGACCTTCCCAGCGGGATGCTCCTCGCCTGCTCCCTCTGCCTCCTGCCCGGTAAGCGCCCGCTCCCCCTCCTGCAAGGGCGAGGGGAGAGCAACCGGCAAAAACTTTTGCTTATTATTTAGGGGGAAAAAAAAACCAACAAAAAAAAAACCCCAACAACAGAAAAACCGCTGGAGAAAGCCCGAGGTTAAGCAAGCTGTTGGAAAAATCTTGCCGGGAGCGAGAGGGAAGAAGGGAGAGAGGGAGCGAGGCGGGCGCCGTGGAGGAAGGCGAAGGGGAGTTGAAAGGGCTGGAGATGTTTGATGGGATCCCCAGGAAGGAGCGGGTGGGCAGAGGGGTGGCTTCCCAGGCCCCCCTGCTCGGCTGGGCTGCGGTCGGAGCGGGAGCAGACGGTGGTTTTCCGAAGCATCAGATGGGGGGGGACAAAACAACTCTCTCCCTCTCTCAAAAAAAACCAAAAAAAAAAAGCCAGACCCTTTTTCTCTGATTAACTTTTGCACCCCACAGGTGGTTTGTCCCGTTGCAGACGGGACAAGGGAAAATCGCTCGGGGTTAAATAAGTTGAGCGAGAGGTTTCAGGAGGTGAATCTGCAGCCTCCCCCGCCCCGGCTCCGGGCGATGCTGGGGTGGGCGAAGGGGGGGTTATGCTTCTTGCTGGCCCCTCGCCGTCCCGGTTGAGCTCTCTGGCAGAAGGAGACTCCTCGGCAGCGGTCATTTTTGCCGCAATTCCATCGGGCATCCTCCCTCTCGCATCCCAGGCTCTGAGCGGCCAAACCGGGACCGCTCGGTGCTGCAAAGCGGGGGAAAAAAATGAATTTTTCCTCGCTACTGGCAGCACTGCCACCGGCTCACGCTTCCCCACCAGCAGGCGTTTCTAAACATCCTGATGGAAAAACACACCAGGGTGGCTTTTTCTTTTTTTTTTTTTTGGTTTCAACTTCTTTTCTTTCTTTCCTCCCTTTCTCATGGCCCTGTTGCTGGATCCTTTCAAACGAGCCGCAGCGGAGCTGCCTTTCTTTGCTTAATAGGGACCATGTGTGCGCGTCTCGCATGGCGGCGGCGAGCGTGGCCGGGACGGCCGACGGCTCCGGAGTGGAGATGGCGGCACGGCCCCGGCCGGTGCTTATGTGGGAGACCGAGCTTCCGTGGGGTGGAAGCCCCTCAAAATGATGCTGGTCGTGGATGAAGGGTGGTTATCGCTGAGCGGAGTTGGGGATGTGGCAAATCGGTGGCTCCACCTCGATTCGCAGTGAAATCCTTCACGTTGAGTGTTTTGGCCCATGGGGGTTTCTGCCCATGGGAGTCTCTTCCCATGAAGGTTTCTGCCTGTGGATGTTTCTACCCATGGGAGACTCTTCTCACAAGGGTTTCCGCTCACAGGGGTTTCTGCCCGTGGATAGAAACTGTGGGGGTTTCTGCCCATGGGAGTCTCTTCCCATGAAGGTTTCTGCCCATGGATGTTTCTATCCATGAGCGTTTCTGCCCACACGTGTTTCTGTCCATGGATGTTTCTGCCCACAAGAGTTTCTGCCCTTGGAGGTGGCTTTTTCTGATTGTTTCTGCCCACGAGGGTTTCTGCCCACAAGGGTTTCTGCTCGTGAGGGTTTCTGCTCATAGGGGTTTTTGCCCATGGATGTGTCTACTCATGGGGGTTTCTGCCCGTGGATGTTTGTTCCGAGAGGATTTCTGCCCGCAGGGTTTGCAAACATGAGCTGTGTGCCAGCGAGAAGGGTTAGTGCTTCCAGAGCTCCATGGTGGTCTCCAGACCCGGATGTGTTGTGGCTACTGGTTGATACATTTTGCTGAGGACTAAAGCTGGTGTTTTGCCATCCAGACTAAAAACAAGTTTGGGCCACATGTAGGACCCCCTGGGCCCTGGGCTGCGCTGAGGGTGCCAGACTGGGATGTGCATCCTTGGGAATGGTCCCTTCGCCGTGCAGGCAGCGCTGCCTGTGCTGGTGCAAACCCTTAGGTGCTTTGCCTGAGGGAAGATCCCATCCATGTTCTCTCCAATGGTCCCAGGGAACCTCCTGCACGTGGGCTCTGTCCCTGCTCTTGCACCGTCCCACGGGCTGGGAGTCCCTGGAGGCACCGCAGTGTTCTTGGCGATTGCCAACATCTGTGCCAAGGGAGGAGACAGGAGATGCCAGCACTTGGCAGCTGGACCCTTTCCAGCAGACACTTTGCAGGGCTGGGAACTTCAGCACCATGCCTCCACGCAAACCCCGGCTTAGGTACAACTCAGTGTCCCTAAACTTCGTATCTGGTGAGTTCCTCTTCCTCAAGGCTTCGGAGCAAGCAGGGCACAGGTCTGGGCTGAAAACCGGAGAGCCCGGCCAAGGGGCACTGAATCCCTGAGCCATAGAATCATTTGGGTTGGAAGAGCCCTTTCAGATCATGGATTCCAGCCGTTGCCCCATCCCTGCCAGGGCACCACTGAGCCCTGTCCCTCAGCACCACAGCTCCACGCCTTGGAAACCCCTCCAGGGATCAGGGGGACTCCAGCCCTGCCCTGGGCAGCCTGGCACAGGCCTGGACAACCCCCAAGGGCAAGAAATTGTTCCTCTGCTCCAACTTAAACCTCCCTTGGGGCAACTGGAGGCCAGTTCCTCTTGTTCCTTGGGAGCAGAGCCCGACCTCCTCCTGGCTCCAGCCTCCTGACTTTCAGGGAGTTGTGGAGAGCCAGAAGGTCTCCCCTGAGCCTCCTTTGCTCCAGGCTGAACAAGCCCAGCTCCCTCAGCCGCTCCTCCCCACACTCCTGCTCCAGACCCTTCCACAGCTCCATTGCCCTTCTCTGGCCACACTCCAGCACCTGGAGCTGAGCCACAGCTTGCTAAAATAAACACCTTTGGTGGTAGCCGATTGCCCAGTTGCTCAGTGACGCCTTGTGTCAGACCATACATCTCTTTTCCTCCACTGGTTTGCTTTTCCAGAGAAAATAGTTGGCTCCTTCCCTCTCTGAAGAGTCATTAAAGGGTAAAACCATTGGACACATTTGGGATTGTCCAGGTGGCTCCCAAGAGACTTTCCAGTCCAAGCTTTGATGGTGAGTACTTAATTCGGGGTGGCTGCACAGCCCAAGCAGTGGAACTGAGTGGGATCCCACCTCCCCACCTACCAGTTGTCCTCCCACTGGTCAAGATTTGGCCAGGGAAGGTCCAATAAACAACCCCCCAGGGTACATAGGGCTCTGAGAAGCCAATCCCACCTGTGCCTTCCACAACTTCCCTGGTGTGTCCTTGGGAAAGGGATGGTCAGAGGCCTTGCTATCATTTTTTTCCCCGATGCCATTTGCGTTATCGCTGATGATCGTGCTGCAAATGAATAATCAACACCCTCCTCAGGGCTGCAAATGAATAATCGGCACCTTCCTCAGGGCTGCAAAATGCGGCCATCAAACATCTCCTCCCCAGCTTTTGAAGGACCAGAACGCTGGCATTATGGAAGCACAAGGACCTTGTGTAGCTAACACCCCGGGGCTGTTTGTCGGAGATTTTGTGGGTAACCAGGAATGTTACGACACACGAGCCGGCGATGACTGATCCTCTGTTCATCTTCAGCATTCCCTGGCTCTCCATCCACCGCTGCAGCAGCCACCAAACCCCGGCTGGTTTCCTAATAGCTGATGACAAATGTTGGCTTTGAGATAGAGACCTGGAGAGGAATTTGGTGCTTTCAGCATCTCATTGGGCAAAAAAAGCGCTTGATAGGGATTAAAGCCAGAGGGAAGCGCAAGGACACGTGGCCCACCGTCCTCCTTCTTGGGACCCACTAGTTTTTGCCCAAATATTCTATATCAACTTAAATATTTTCTAGTTAAGCCACATATTTCGATCCTAAGAAAAGAAAAAGTAATATGCGTGGCCGATGGGTTACAGGGGAGCATCTGATGCCACCAAAGGCCCCACGGTGGTGGGGATGGGGTTACAGGAGGCCAGCTCAGTGCTGGCTGGATAGTGGCATCCCCAGGGATGCTGAGGATAGAGGGGTCACAGCAGCAATGCTGAGCTCCATGGATGTGCTGCCCTGAGGTCACCTCTCCTGCGTGGGCTTTAGAGAGGAATTGGGAGCAAGAACAAGGTGAGGGTCAAAGTGCCAGTCTGAGCTGCTTGACTCCAGCACGCTCCAGGTTTTTGGCAGATGTGAACTTTCCGCCCACCATGTGCTTCTGGGTTTCTCCCTGCAAGAAAGCAGGAGTTCAAGGTGGCACGTGTTCTTCTTGCGTCCCATCCATACCCTTCTGCTGAGGTCACAGGTGGCATCCACAAATCCTGCATCTCCTCCCACGGAGACCTACAGCATCCTGGCAGTGGTCTTAGCTGCCTTTGCCCTGGGGAATTTGGCACGAGAGCCCTTTGGACCCAGACAGAGGTGCCCATGGGCCGGACTCGGCCTCAGCCTTTGAGATGCTTCTCCTGCGCCGTGTCACTGCCCTGTGTTCACTCAGCCTCTCTTCAGAAGCTCTGTCCCGAGCTGTGAAAGTGCTGGACAGGCTGAGGTTCAAAACTGGAACTTCCCTGATGTGTCCTGAGAAGCAAGCACAACGGTTTCAGCACTTAATGACCCTTTAGAGGGGAAAGGGACCAACTGTTTTCTCTGGAAAACCAAACCAGCAGAGGTGTCCTGGATTTGGGTTAATTATCCCCAGCAGCTGCTGGCCCAGTCAGCTGGGAGGGGCTACAGCTGGGAGGGGCCACAGCCGGGATAAACAACCCAACCAGCCAATGGGATGGTTGATACCACACTGAGTCACACCCCTATATAAGGGGAGGGCTGGCCCAGGGTGGAGGTGCCTGTTTTTCACTCACTTTGGTGCAGCTGGAGCAGGGGAAGTGGCATCTTGAGCACAGGTAGAGCCTTCCTGCATTCTATCCCTTGCTTTGTCTATCATTTCATCAGTCCTGTTGTTTTCTTCTCTCTTGGTCTTATTTTATTAAACTGTCCTTATCTCAACCCCTGATTTCTCCCTTTTTTTCTTCCTCTCAGTTCTCCATCCCATCCCCTGGGAGGGGATGTGGCAGGGCTGGGTGGGAAGTGATGGGTGAGCAGCGATGGGTGAGCAGATGCATGGTGTTTAGCTGCCAGCAGAGGTTAAACCAATGACAGGAGGGAAGCAGATGCCTAGTTTGACTCACAGGAAGTTCTCGCCTCTCAGTGCATCCTCCCTGGATCCTTCTGGAAGTCAAAACACGATGTAGTTGAAATAATCGAGTGCATTTTCAATCCCCTTGCCTTCAGAAGGATGCAGGCAGGAGGATGGTGCTGGGACCCTAAGAGCATCTCTCTCCCAAAGGTTTCCCTTACAGGGAGGACATATTTTTATTCTTTTTGGCAGGAAAGGTGGCTTTTATTCCCAGTATTGTTTCCTAAATATGTTTGGATTGTTGTTCGTTTTTTTTTTCTCTTTAATTTCTGATCTGACAAGAATCAGAAGTTCAGACTTGACAGAAGCTGCAGTTCGGAAGGGAGGTATTTGAGGCTTCCTGCCTTGGCTGCATCGCAAGCAAAACATGTGGCTTTTGGTCACTTATTTATGACAGTGATGTCACTCCTGACAAGAAAATGAGACTCTGGCACTGGGCTGCTAAATCTCCTTGACAACCTCTAAAAAAAAAAAAAATCCCATTAGTTTAAGCCAGTTTAAATATTCTCTGACTTTTTTATTTTTTTTATTTTGTTGTTGCTGTTTCTTCCTGTCTCGAATGCACCCACATCTGTCAGCTTTCTGAAATTCCTCCCCTCTGCCATCCATTGCCTGGAAACTTTTTTCCAGACCGTTTTGCCTTTCCAGTCTCATTGTGTCCTCTTCGGTCCCCGCTACCCGGCATGAATGGGGTGCTCTGGTCTGGTGAGCGGCACGAGCCCCTGGCAGCTCTTCTCCCTTCTCCCCCAGCTTCAGAGCCTTGGACATTTATTGAGTTGTTCCTGATGTTTATTTGAGGGTTTATGTTGCTTTTCATGACCAGCCCTGGCTGCCCTTTTACAGGAGGCCACGGCTGTGCATGAGAGTCCTGATGAGTGGTAGGATGGGGGTCCTCAACTTGTCCTGTTCCCTGAAAACTTCTGCCTGGGGCTCTGCAGTAAAATCGGAGAAACTTGACAGAATGCAATAAATTAGAAGACACCCCATGTCCTCTCTGATAGTTGATCTGCACACAAATGATAAAGTTGTCTCTGTATTCCCTGCGGTTGAACCTTGCTTGAAATCAAAAGCCCCTCCTCAAAACACCACCTTCTTCCAGACAGGTCCAGGGTGTCACCCCAACTTGCCAGGGGTGGTGATGTGACACCTCAAGGTGTTCCCAGCTCCCCACGACCTCCTTCCTTCACTTGCCCATCGCTCCTCTCCTGTAGGAATCACAGACTGAAAGGCACCTTTCAGGGTGATCTGGTCCAACCCCCCTGCAGGGAGCAGGGACATCTGCAACTGGAGCAGGTTGCTCAGAGCCCCATCCAACCTCCCCTGCAATGGGGCCAGGGATGGGGCAGCCACCACCTCTCGGGGCACCCGGGGCCAGGCTCTCCCCACCCTCAGCAGCAAGAGTTTCTCCCTTCTCTCCAGTCAAAATCTCCCTTCTGCTTTTCTGCTGGGTAATGGTTAACTCGAAGGAGGTTTTAATTTGTTTTGTAATGTTAAATAAGGTCAATCTACCACAAAATGTGCTGGCTCTTATCCTCCCAGCTCCTTATTTCCCCCCCTGCTTTCTAGAATTTCTTTTTGTAGGATCTTAAAGCTCCTTACCTCAGCTCTCTTTGGCGAGACTCTGCCGCTCTCTCCTTACAGAGCCAACGCTGCAGATTTATTCCTGTGACTGCAAAAAATCAGGTTTACCCTTAACACTCCTACCTATAAACCCACCAGTCATAGAGGCAACACAGCTCTGGAGGACCTCTTCCCACCCCAGCCCGGGGGTGGTCTTTACTCCCAGCTGATTTCTCCATCGAATGCACCCAGGGAGGCTGTGGATGGGCAAAGGGGCATCTCCAGCAGCTCCAAAACACCCCAGTCCTGGGGTGATTCCCTTTATGTGCACCCTGCTCCTGGCTCTGGCTCCCAGCAGAGGGAGGAGCTGCCAGATCAATCCCCCAACATTTACTCCCTGGCAAGCAAATTGCTCCTCAGAGGGTTGACCCATGAGGGCTGTGAGCACCAGGCTCCCCAGGGCAGGGATGCCATGGGCAGGGACCCTGCTCCCGCTGTCCTGCGGGAAGCAGCATCCTCCAGAGCAGTGCTGGGGAGAAGGCTAAGCCCAAAAATTGCCCCATCTGGGTTTGAGCATCCACCCTTGGGGACAGCCCCCTCCAGAGCCACCTCTCCCTCGCAAACCCCCACGCAGTGACATCGGCTGTTGCTCACACGGGTAAAGTGAATCCCAGCTTTGGCTCCTTGGTCCTCCAGAACCCTCATGGACAGCAGGAATTTGGCCCATGGGGACAGAACGGGCACATCTGGTGTAGCCACACATTCTATATGTGCCCCCAGCCCGTGGTCCCCTCTGGGGTGTGTGGGGACATGGTGGCGATGGCCACCACCACCACGAGCCGCTGTTGCTCTGCAGCTGGAGGAGCAAAGTGTTGCAGAGCACCCTTGTCCATCACAGGGGGCTTGAGGAGATGTTGGAGAGGAGGAAGGTGCTCTCTTCTCTCCTCCCCATGCCCCTCCTGGCTGCCTGGGCTTCACCTGATTCACTTTTACAGCAGCACAGAGCGAAAATCTTCTTTTCCTTTATTATAAACCAAGTAGCAGTGGTGGGCACCAGCTCAGTGGCCCTGAGAAGCATGTTGGTGGCCACCAGGGTGAAGTCCCTTTGCAGGTGGGCTGGGGAAAGGGGCTGTGGCCTCTAAACCCTAGGTGAACCCACTTAAAGCTGCAGCTGTGGAGCTGGCTACTCCCTGAGGGGTCAGTGCTGGAGAGAGGAGTGCTGGGTGGCTACAGGTGAGTTGGAGCCGGTGTGTTTTGGATCTTGCAGCCTCTCCTCCGTCGCGGCTGGCTGTGGGAGTGCTGTATCACAGAGCTGCTGTGATGGGGTAAAACCACCCCTGGTTCATGTAGGACCCTCCTGGGGCATATTATATAATACAGGGAGCAGCATTCCCAGGATGTTGAGGTTGGTGGCACTTCTGGAGATCATCTAGTCCAAGCCTTGCTCAAGAAGAGTCACCTGAAGCAGGTTGTCCCGGGCTGTGTCCAGTTGGGGTTTGAATACCTCCATGGATAGAGACTGCACAGCCTCTTGGGGTGACCTATTTGGTCTCTGACTGCAGTAAGAAGGGGTTTTCTCCTACCACCTCAGCACCTTGGCTGATGAGATCCTTCTTTTCTCTCCTCAGGGTTCAGTGACACCTTCAACATCGACACCAGGAGGCCCAAAATCATCGCCGGCTCCAAGGAAGCGTATTTTGGCTACACGGTGCAGCAGCACGACATCGGGGGGAAGAAATGGTAAGTGAGCTCTGCGCCGGGCTCTGAAGAGCAGGGGATCTAAAGAACACTCAATATCTCCTCCTGCTCCACCCAACCTCCAGTCTGGGTTGGGCAGCGCTGCGGCTCCAAGGGAAACTGAGGTTTGCTCTCAGTGTTGCTGGTGCCAAGCCAGGCCGGGCAAAGTGGACAGCAGAAACACTCTTGCTTTCAAAAAAAGCCCAAATTTTGTGTGGAGAATAGAAGCATATTTTGTATTTGATAGATGTGTGGAGAGTTCCATCCCCTGGCTCCTGCCCAGCTACCTCTCGGTGGCAGGTGCCGTGCACGGGGCTTCGCTCCAGGCAGCTTCATGGTTCCCCAAGGCTTCCAGCACTTGCTGGAAATCCATCTGGGTTTTGGGTGGAGGCCATCCCTTTTTATACAGTTTCCACCAAAGAGCCGAGGTCTGCAGAAGCGCTCAGACCCGCTCTGCGTCCGTCAGGAGCACAAGATGAGACTCAGATGAGCTTTGCTCGGGTCTTGGGTTTCATGGCTGGTTTTTGCTGATCCCCCTGGGGGATCCTGCGCAGGTGTTGGCAGAGCCCCTTGGTGCTCTCCAGGAGCACATCTGGATGCTGCAGCGATGGGGCAGCTCATGAAATTCCTCGCTACTCGAGCTGAAGGCTCTGCCCCCCGGGCGGGCGACAGCCGGGCTTTTGAGGCGGCAAGAAAATGTGTGATTACTGCAGATGGCTACTCCTGAAATTCAAACGTCAGACCTGCGCCGCCTTTGCGTGACTTGTGTTGGTGCTGGTGGGGGGCGTGGGGCTGGATTCACCCCAGCACACCGTGCCGGGCCTCTCCACTGGCTTCCAGCCCCGCTTTCCCGCAGGGATTGTTGTGCTTTTCCCAACCGGCACCGCGCATCCAGTTAAGGGGGTGATGCTGATGCTGCATCGGGGGCCATCCGGGCTCCGGTGCTCCCGGCTGCATCCCAGGGGGGAGATGTTTCCAACGAAATCTGTGCTGATGTTTCCACACTCGGGGTCACCGTTTCCTTCCGCCGTCCAGCAGAGACCTGAGTTAATATTCATAAAGCTTTGAAGGGTGGGATAAAGCGGCTTTCCGCTGGGAGCGTGAGCTCTGGGATCGGCTAGGGAGGGAGGGAGGGAGAAAGTGGAATGTGTGGGGTGCAGCTGCCTCTGCTCCTTCATGGAGATGGGTCCTGAGCAGGAATTTGAGCAGCCAGTGACCCCTCCAAGGTCCAGAGACTCGCATCTGTGTGGCAGTGATGAGATTTTTTTTTTTCCACTGCTTCAGCTCAAGATGAGCTCATGGCCAGGCTCAGGGTCCCCAGAAGTGTGACGGTGCCAGGTACCAGAGCATCCTCGCAGAGGGACATCCCCATGGTCCATGAGCCATTTCCACGCAGCAGTTGAGGAGCTTTCTCCTAGAGCTGACCTTGCCAGGGGCTGTGTCAGGGACCGGGTGGTCTCTTGGGATCCTGTCCATGAACCTGTGCTGTGGGACTGGTTCCCAGTTGGCCAGCTTATGCTGAACAAGCCAGAAGCCAGAAATATTTGGCCTGGGACACAGCCCTCCACCTTTCTTTGCTTGAAAACGTGGAGATTTACCCAAAGAAATGTCTTTTGTGGGGCAGGGGGATAAAGAATGCTTGGCAGGCTGACAACATAACTGCTTGTGGCCAAAGCCACCAGAGCACAGCATGAACACGGCTGTCGAGTACTTCCAGTAAACAAAGCAAATTCCTGCAGCATCCCCTACTTGAGACCTTGGTGGTGGCAGCTGATGTTACTGGGTGATGCTGCTCTGCTTGGTGTGAAGTCTTCCATCCTCAACTCCCTCCACATCTGGGCAGCACCATGGACTCGATTTCTAAGGGAATCTCAGCCCAGCCTGGTGTCTCCATCCCTCACCTCCTTCCTGGGCAGGGCCCTGGGATATCTGTGGGATGGGGAACTAGATCTCCAGGCTGGCTTCTCTGATGCTTCAGGTCATGAGCTCTTCGCTTACACAGACCTCTGCTGTGAAATATTTTCTACCCAGGAATGGATCAAAACCCACAAAATTTACTGGTATTTGTGGTGGCTTCTGTAAGAGGCTCTGGCTCTGCAGAGGTGTCTGCCAGGTCAGGACTAAGCCCAGGAAAAGCTGCTCAAAAATCATGGTTCTTTGAAGTAGATAAGGAGCAGGAACTGAGTGTCTTTGCCATCACATTCCTCCCTGCCCCTGCTTCTGGACAACATCCCTTTTCCATATCTCATTTCATCCTAAACAAGCCAAAAAGTCTCTCCCTGGAGGAGAGCAGCATAACTGGATGCTAATGACAGGCAGGCACCTTGCTCTAAGATGCTCCTCAAATGTCCAAGGGACATCCATAGATGCTGTTGGTGGGAAACCCTCCTGGGACCACAGCTGAGCCTTGCTCCTGAGGAAGGACCATCCTCAACCACCCCTGGGCAGGGGATGCAGGGCACGGATGTGGCCAAACCTGTCCCATCCCTCGGCCCATCTCTCAGAGGTCCTGACCAATGCATTTCTGAGGGATCTCGTGCGATCTCCTCCTGCTCAAGGTTTGGTTTCCCTGCCAGGCAGGGATGGCAGCAGGAGTTAAACCGTTGGGTGTTTGGTGCCTGCACGGGCTGGTTTCGCTGCTCTGCAGAGATTTCTGCCCAAAGTGAGCTCTCTGAGGGAGAGACCCTGTGGAGATTGATGGAAAACACTCAATTTTTAGATATTTTCAGATCTACTGTAGATACAGGGGCTGATTTAGGCATGATCCAGGCTGCAGGACTGCAATTCCCGTGTCTTTTGGAGGCTCTTACGCTTTTTTCCTCATGTCTTCAAGCTGCCATCACTACTGATGGTGGTGGTCAAGGACTGCCTTCCTTGGGGACCAGTGTAGGGAGGTTTTTTCCTCCTTCCCCAGCAGGACACTGGAACAAAGACCAGCTCTGGCTTGATTGGGCCCTTCTCAAATCTTTCCTGCCAACATCAGGCAGGACACAGCTATAGTTTTGTTGGTTCCTCTGCATGAAAAAACAACCAAAAAAAAGCTGTTCTCTGCCTGGAATGAGTGTGTATGTACATAAGCAGAACATCTCTTCAAATATACAATTATGTAGCACAAAATGTCTGTTAAATATTTGTACGCCGTTGAAAAATGAAGCCACCGTGACTCACTCTGGTTGAAGGAGAAATGCCTGAACAAACCAACCATCTATAGTACAAACCAAGGACGTATGGAGAGAGAGCAGGAGCCTCGTGGTGCTGAGCCTCAGCCAACCCCCAGGAGCTGGTAGGAAGGAGGCAGAAGAAATGGAGATCATAGAATCATCAGGGTTGGAAGGGACCTTGAAGATCATTGAGTTCCAATGTCCCTGCCACAGGCAGAGACGCCTCCCACTAGAGCAGGTTGCCCAGAGCCCCATCCAGCCTGGCCTTCAAAACTTCCAGGGATGGGGCTTCCACCACCTCTCTGGGCAACCAGTGCCAGGGTCTCTCCACCCTCATGGGGAAGAACTTCCTCCTAACGTCCAATCTAAATCTCCCCTCCTCTAGTTTGGATCCATTCCCCCTTGTCCTGTCACTACCCCACATCCTAAAAAGTCCCTTCCCAGCTTTCTCGTAGCCCCCTTCAGATCCTGGAAGGCCACCAGAAGGTCTCCTGGGAGCCTTCTCTGCTGAGACGAAACCCCAGTTGCTGGTAAAGCAGAAGCCAGTCCAACATCCTTGAGGAGTTCAGGAAAATTCACCAACAGGCAGAAGAGCTCTGAGAAAACTCAATGGTTATCTCAGGAGCACGGCTCGTCGACGAGTGATGGTTCTAACAACGTGCGGAGACCCGGCTGCCAAATACCAAATGTGGAATCTGAGGACTTTGGCACCCGTCCTTCAGTCTGAGCCTTTTAATGCTGCTTTTGGCTGGTGTGGATGGTTCTAAGAGGGTTTTGAAGCAGTTTTTATGTGTGTACGTAAATATATATGTGCATATAAAGGCATATTTGGGTGTATACAAACCTATCTACAATATTTTCTAGGTATATTTTTAGTTGTGATTATTTTCCTTCTAACCTTTTGAGGAAGGGGCCAGATGTTTTACACGCAGAGGCTGTAACTGCAACGCTGATAGTGGAAAATCCAGGAGGAAAAAAATTCAGAATATGAAACTTCAGGGGGAAAAAAAGACCTGCTTGGATATAGATTGCTTGAGAAGCTCCTCGATTTGCGAGGTGGCTTTTTCTCTGCTCACCGTCTTCCAGAGCAGCGAGTGGCTGTCAGAGCTCCCTCTCTCAACACCTTCTCACTCGTTTTCATTAAGCTGGAGGTGCGACCCAAGCGCTTTCTCCAAGTATGTGGGTGGAAAAAATGACACCGGGCTGCCAAAAGTCATCGCAATGTGGAAGGTGGCTTCGTACAACAGCTCCCGGTGCGGGCAGGGCAAGTGGTGCCCGGTGATGTGGGCTCTGAGCATCCCTGGTCCTTGGGACTGGGCATCTTGGGTGAAAACTGGGGGAAATCAGAGCTTCCCATGGTGCTGTGACTGAGGAAAAATGGCTTGGCAGGAGTTTTCTTGGAAGAAGGAATTCCTATAAGAGCAGAGATGATTGTGGTGTTGACCTGAAGCGGTGAGTTGGCTTCAAGCTGCTCCTCTGCCCCAAGTCATACTTTGGTTTGTGCCATTTGGGGCATACTTAAAGTGTGAATCACAGGAGTCCAGGCAGGTTTGTTGCTGTGAATGGATTCATTTGGGCAAAATAACTGTGTCCAAACACGCAAACAGCTTCGCCAAAGGCAGGTGGGAGATATGTCGCTCAAACATGGAAGCTCCCATCCCCATGTGTGCTCTTCTCATGCTGCACATGGACCTTTGTAGCAAACACCATCTGTAATCCCATTGAGCTCAGGGGAAAAATGTTCTTAGAGGTCCAAGATCAGGAGAAAGAAGAGAAAAGAGTTCCTTCCATCTTTCACCTCCCCTCTCCCAGCTGGTTTGTCCCCATCATCCCACAGGCAGGAGCCATCTCACTCCCTATGGAAGGACAAAAGGACCCATGCCTTCCTCCCACACATGCACGGGAGGACACGCCAGCCACCTCCCTCAGCTTTCCATTGCCACCAGACACTCCAGCACAAGAGCAGGAGAGGGAAGAGGGCCTGGGAGCCGGGCTGGGCCTCCACGGGGCAGCCGGCAGCAGCTCCACGCAGCGAGCGCCGGGACTGCCGCCCCATGCCGGCTTCTGTCTGTGGACTGAAAGTTTCCAGCTATGTAAAAAACGAAGCTTGAGAAGAACTGGCTGTGGAAGGAAAACCCTGGGAATAAACATCCATTAGCCTTCAGAAGCCATAAAAATAATAAATACGGCGTTCCCGAGCTGGCTGAGGCCAGGGCTTTGCTGATGCTGCTGGCGATGTGGCACGGCTGGAGAGCGGGTCCTTGGCCACCAGATGGGCTTCAAGGGCTGCAGGTTGAGCTTGCAGGGTGCTGGTGGCTCTCTAGTTGCTCTTTTCCTCCCAAGCTCATGTCTTGTGCTGTTCCAACCCCACCTTGCAGCACAGGGTGGGGACTGTGAATCCTCAGTGCCGGGTTTGGCCCCTTTGAACCCCCACTTTTCACAACTCCCCACCTCCTTCAGCTCATCCTTGCAAGTGCCCCAGGGCTCACCCAGAGCTTCCAAGGGTGCCCCGAGCCCCCATCCCCACGGCAGCTCCAGGCACAGACATGACGTTTCCAGTCTGAGCGTGGCCAAAAGGGAAAAAAGAGGAGGGAGAAGAGGGAAGAAAAAAAAAAATCCTGCTCGGTGGATTTAAAGCTATAATTGTGCTGATCTGGAAAAACAGTTAAAGGGTTTGCTATTTCCCTACTACTGTGAGAGGCTTTCTTGGCTGTAATTCTCCTGTGGTTTGGCCACTACTCGAGCGCTTGGATTATTTTGGTGAAAGGGTACAGAGCTGCGCAGCATTCCTCCGGCGCGGGGATCCTGTCTGCTCCCGGCTCTCCCTCCCACCGCGCCGGGGCTGCGGGCAGGCTGTGGGGTGCTGTAGCAGCTCCCCCCATCAACCCCGTTCAGGTGTTGTCCCTTGTCGGGCTTTTTATTCCAGAAAATCACGTAGGTTTTGTTGTTAGCATCACTGGGCTGCTCTCTGTCCTTGCTTGGCACCTTCCCAGGGCGCCTTGGAGGGCACGGGACAGATCTTCCTCACCCTAAAGCAGTGTGGGCATCGCTGACTGAGCTTGGTTTGCGTTAGCTGCAAGTTGAGATATTTTTGAATTATTTTTTAATTTTGGGGTTTTTTTTCCTCATTTTCTTTTAAGAAAGCATTTGGTCTAATCGAAAAAATAGATGTGGTTTCGTGTTACTCGCTGTAGGGCTTGCAGAAGAGACATCCCCTTGCAGACAAACCCAGGCTGTACTCCACTGACACGCTCTTTCATCCTCCTTCCAACCAAGAAAAGGGAGGAAAAGCTTTGACACACTGTCCAGCAAAAAATCCCAAACAAACCCAAACTTGGTATTTTTTTCCACAAAAGACCCACCAGGAGGCACGTGTAAAAATGGGGATTTGGGCTGCACGACAAACCTGGCCAAGGGAGAGCAGCTGCTTCTCAGTTTCTGGGCTCCTGGGTATCTCAGCATCTCCATCTCACTTTCCCCCCACACCAAGTGCTGGAAAATTTCCTCTGTCCAAACCCTGAGGTTTTACCCTGAGGTTTTATCCCGAGCTTTCCAAACTGCCGTGGCCAAAGCAGCATTCCCAAAGCAGTTTTGCTTACTGTCACCCGTGGGTGGGTTTCCCCACCGGGATTTTTAGGAAGAGCTGGAGGACGCCCCTCAAGCACAAGCATCAGCAGCCAGGTCTTTGGTGGATAGAGGAAAATTGTCTCCTTGGTGTTTTTTTAGCGCGTCCTCACTGCGCTGTAGTGTTCATATCTGGTTAAGACCCCACCACACCTCCTGCGTAGCGGGTGGAGGTGAGTGGACACCAAGTCCTGCCTTACGCCACATGTGCTGTAAAATATCTATAGCCTCATTTACGAGGAGCTCTGTGGAAGAAGAGGGTCTTGTTCCCTCGGTTGGAATGTTGCTCACCCACAAAGCAAGCCTTTGCAATCACATCTGAGTTATTTAGGGTTAGGGGCTTGGGGTCCTGGTCTCAGAGCACCAAAGGGCAATTGGATGGAGCTGGGATGTTGGAGCTGGTGACCCAATGGTGCCTCCAATGCCAAAATGCGTGGGTAGGGGAATGCCCCAAACACCATTAGCTGGTGAGAGTGGGTGACTGGGGAGAGCAAGAGGCACCTGGCAAGAACTGGAGTCACAAAGCAACGTCTTCTTTGGAAACCTCCAGAAGCAAGCCAGAGGTGGACACGTGCAGCCTGCCGAGAGCATCGACCAGCAACTCCAAACGCGACGGCGGAAACCTACAACCCGGCCAAGAATCGCTGACGGGCCTCTCCTGTAAACACCTCTTCATTACAATATCCCTGAGCAAAAGGGAAAAAATGACACCAGGAAAAATAAGAAAGTCTCATTCCTGCCGACCACAGTATTCTGCGAGCTCCTCCAGACATGTTTTGCAACACGCCCAGCAGCTGCTATTTTAAGGAGGGCTCCCGTAATTTTACTCGTCGCCGCGGCCGTGTAATTGCTCGCGGCGGCTCGGGGCCCGCTTGCTCTGCGTCCTGGTGCTGGGTCCCCTCGGGGCCGTTCCCGTGACGTGGCCGCTCGGCGTCGGGAGGAGGTGGCCCGACCACGGGTCCCGCTCGGCCACGGGAGGGGTTTGTAGCCGCGCTGTGGGAAGCAGATGTGTAATTAGGAACATCCATTCCCGGCTCGGCCCGGAGCTGGGTGAGTTACAGTCGTGTTTATGTTTCGTTTTGCAATGAGAGGGTTTGTTATTTTTTCGTTGGTGCGTGTGTGTCGGTGACAGATGGATCTGTCCTCTCTGCGCAGGAGAGGACAGGGATGGGGACAAAGCTTCTGTCCAGGAGCTGGTCAGAGCCTGGACCTGGTTGCTTGCACTGGGCGCTGCGGGATCAGCGGGACCCAAATCTCAAAGCGAAGATGTGCCACATCTGAGGAGAGAAATCTCCTAAAACTCCCCAAATGGGCGCATGGAGCCACCGGTCCATCAGTAGCAGGTTGTCTATTAATTGGGGTGCTATGGGGAGCACAGGGAGACTTTGGGAGTGAGTGAGAAGCTCTAATGCCTCCTCCAGGAATGCTTCTGCCGCGGGATGATTTATCAGGTATTCTGTGGGCAGAACAAGCTTGCAAAGGGAGTAACGTTTGCTCGCAACCATCGTTAAATAATGAGCCCAAACGGCTCCTTGGTCATGAGTCAACTCAGAGCTGGGTGCTAGAGAAGAACATCTCCAGAGCTGTGGGAAGGATGTCGGCCCAGAAACAGTGCTAGGGCTGGAGATGATCAGGAAGGGGCGGAATGAGATGATGTTACACGCAGGAAAGGAAGATGTGGATGAAACAATTGAAAAAGTGGCCAGGAGCATCATCTCCTGGGTGGGGATATTGTCCCTCACCAAGGGTAGTGGAAACCTGAAGCAGATGATGCTGGTGGGTGGGAAAGCAAATGTTGGCATCTCTCTTGGCTTTGTGCGTCGTGCTGCTTCAAAACTACTTGCTGAAGGTACCCAACTGCTCTTATTTAACAAGCTGTTAACCCAATGACATCAGGATGGCTTGTTGGTGGCCCCAGACCCAAAGCCTCTTCTCAGTACCAGCTTGAGCTCCTCTCCCCCATGCCCTAAGTTCCCTCTCTGGCTGCCCCTGGCCCTTGGGACTGGTCCATAGAGAGCAAAAAAAATCAGTCTGTCATCTTCCGATATCTCTGCTGCAGCGCCCTGAGCGTTGGGCACTGCTGAGGGATGGATCTGGGTTTAATAATGCAACAGCCATCAACTCAGTCTCTCTGTGTGAATCACAGAACCCCAGGCTGGTTTGGGTGGGAAGGGACCTTGCAAGGTCATCTTGTGCAACTCCCCTGCAGGGAGCAGGGACATCTGCAACTGGAGCAGGTTGCTCAGAGCCCCATCCAACCTCCCCTGCAATGGGGCCAGGGATGGGGCAGCCACCACCTCTCGGGGCAATCTGGGCCAGGCTCTCACCACCCTCAGCACCAACAATTTCTCCCTTCTCTCCAGCTGAAATCTCCCTCTTTTAGCATAAACCCATCCCTCCTTGTCCTGTCCCAACAGGCCCTGCTCCAAAGTCTGTCCCCATCTTTCTGACAGGCCCCTGGAAGCCCTGAAAGGCTCCCAGAAGGTCTCCCTGGAGCCTTCTCTTCTCCAGGCTGCCCAAGCCCAACTCTCCCAGCCTGACCTCCCAGCATGAGCTCCTCACCCTCAGCAGAGCCAACCTGCATTGCCTGTGCTCTTCGGCAGAGCTGTCTCTTATTTTAAGTTGAAAAAACCACCAGAGATTGTTAAAATAATTTGCTCAAGGCTGCACGAAAAGCAGCTGTCAGACTGAGGACTCATTTTCAGTCCCACAGCCACCTGGGCCATCATCTCGTTGACTCCTCCACCATTTCTGCCTCTTCTTGGACTCCCACTTGGTACATTTTTCCACTGTTTCCAACGTGGAGAAAAACATCTCAAAGCCCATTCCTCTGTCACACTCCCTCCGAGGAGCCCCGATCCCAGTTAAAGTTTTCCACAGCTGAACTCTCCGTTTCCTGAACCTCCTTAATCGCTTCTTCATCCAGTTCCATCTTGAATAAATTAAGTGCAAGTGAATTTGCCTCGCAGGAGATTAAGTGTCCCATTGATTGAAAAATCCTGTGAAAAGCAGAGCTGCGTCTCCACTCCCCCACTAATCCCTGCGTTCCCGGATCACCAGCTACACATACCTTCCTTTCCTGATCTCTTTCCCTTTCATCAAAATATCTTAAAGCTCAACACGAGCTTTGCAACCGCTCCTCAAGGCACCCAGGGAGCTGGCAATAGGCAGAAATGACGAGTTTAGGCGATAGAGAATAATAAATGAAGAGAAATAAAGAAATGAAGGACTCAGGACTGTTGGAGGCAGTTTGATGGTGGGGGTGCATCCCTCTGGGAAGGGATGCCGGGGACGGGGACATCCCTGCTCAGCTCAGGAGATTCTCGGTGCATCCAAACGGTCGCAAAGTTTCAGTTATAGGATAATTCAGTTTGGAAAAGACCTTAAAGATCGTTGAGTCCAACCATAAAGCACCAAACTTTGGGACAGATTTCCCAGGGAAATTCTGGCTTCTCCGTCGCCTGATGCCTTCAAATCAGGGCCGGATGTTTTTCCAGGAGATGTGCGCCAAGCAAACATCATTTATTGGGTTCAGTACCAAGATAACTGCCGTGAATTAATGTCTGTGACCCAGGGAATTTCACCAGAGAATGGTTTTGACTGAGAGAAAAAAGAAATATCCTAATAATTCAATCAGCACCGAGCAGCTGCGACTTTCAGACGGGGAAACTCGGAGATGTTTTGGGTTTTCCGTTGCACTGTGCACGTGGAACAAAATCGTTTAAAACAGTGGGAAAAAAATGCAAATTGGGACTGATAACATCATTTTGATGTTTGTTGGGAGACTTTCCCAGCCCACAGCGATAGACTCAGCTGTCCCATCCCCAGCCCGAGCTGGACACCGGGAAGGGGGACCCAGGAGGGCTGATTTGCTGGCAATGCAGAATTTAGGTTTCCACTCCCCTCTCTGCACAGGCAGAGCTGAAGCTCCTCAAGTATCTTCACCAGCAGCCTGGTTTTCCTGTTTTTTCGTAGATTTTTTCCCAGGATAAAAGTTAAAAATATATCCTCAGACATGTTGCTCTGAGCAGTCTGTGCTTTTCTTATTTCATCCCCTTTTTTCTTTTTTTTATTCTTTTGTTTTCCCCATACGGAGCGCAGGGCGGGCTTGTTTGGTTCTTATTTTCTTTTAAAGCTTGGATTTTTTTCAGCCAGTTTGTGACATGAGGACCCATGAGCATGAAGTGGGGAGATTTGGGGCAACTCAAGGGTGTTGGGATGCAGCAGGGGGGGCTCCTTTGGGATGCTCCAGCTGGATTTGGGTGATTTGGGATGGGATTTAATTTTTTTTTTTTAAAAAGAAAATAAAAATGTTTAGAGCACAGGTTTACAAGCCACAAAGTAAAGGAAGAAGTTTGGAAGCAACCTGTGAGCTGGGGGGTAGAGCAGCACCTCTGAGAGCTGCCTTTGGGTGACACTGAGGGCATCCCTGCAACTGGCACCTTCCAAACAGCTGGAAAAGCCTTTTCCCGAGCTGCCAAGTTTCCATGAGAATTTGACAGCTTCAGCTAATTCATCATGTAAACGTAACCGAAAAGGGAAAACAATGCCATTGCCTCTGGGAGACCAAAATTCTGGTTTCGTGAGCTTCGCAACCCCTCCGCGGCCGTGGCGGAGACTGTAAATATTTGGGCTTTCTTTGAACTTCCAGCTCTGACGTAGGGCTGGGGAGCTGGGAGTGGGTGGTTTGTCCTCGTCGTCGTCTCGCAGCTGGAAGAGATGCTTTGACCTGATAACCGCTGGGCTCTAGGAATATTTATTTATGGGTCGTGTGCTAATATGTGAATATTAATGAATGGGATAGGATTTCCTGGGGAGAGGAGGGGACGGACACGTGGAGGTGGAGCTGCTCTGAGAATTTCACGTTCAATCCCATTCGTGTTAAGTTCTACTTGAGGAACTAAGAATTGAAAACTGAGAACGTTGAATGAGAAGGGAAAAAAATCATCTTCTGAGTTGTCTCGGCCTTTACATCTTTCCATCTTCAAGGTCTTTTCCTCTGCCCTTCCCACGTCCTTTCGCATCTTCCACCTTTCCCCCCTCTCTGGCCGTGAGTATCGATGGCAGAGGGACACGAGCAAACTCCTTGCGTAGATCAAGGAGAAAATACCAGACTTCCCTGAACTTCTGGATGCTACTGAGGATGGACGGCACCAGATGGTTCTTCTTTTCCCCTAATTAATCTCCTCGTTAGCAACGAAGCTGTAAGACAGGAAGTATTTCCATGAGAATCCTTAAACGCCGCTTGGATCTCAGAGCTTTTAATTTGGTGAGCGGCTCTGGTTTGTTGTGACGGAATAAAAGGCGGAGTGTTTAGTGCCTTTGTAGAAGCAGCATTTAAAAAAAAAAAAAAAGGGAAAATAAAACCCCAAAAACACCCGACAAAAATGACCATTTCTGGTCTAACAGGGAACATCTGTGCCGGGGCCGGTCGCTTTGCCAGCTGCTGGGTAGGGCTGTGCAGAACAAAAGGAATCCTGTTTATCTGGCGATCCGGAGAAGTCCTGTTTATCTGGGGAGCTGGGCTTGGGCGGTCGCATCCACCGGTAGGATTTGGAAAGCTCCAAAGCAACGGAGCGGATTTATTTTGGGCTAATAAATTAAGAGCAGAAGACGCCGATAATTCGTGGTTCGGATTATTTTTGAGCTAGCCTGGAAGGAATGGTCGAATTCCTCAAGTCCTGCTCTCCTCCTCCTCCTCCGGTTTGCTGTTTTGTACTATTCTGGTCAAGACCACAAGAAAAAGTGAGGAAGAATGCTTGTGATGTCTCAGACACATCCCAACTGGTGGCCTGCAGCCTTGCTGTGTGCATCTGGTTTTATCAACTCCTCTTATTTTGAAGAACAGAGAGATGCCAAATGTCCTCACCCACCACCGAGCTGGGGATTCTCCTGTACAGCCCCGGGCTGCTCCTCAGGGAACAACCCCAGGGTGCAGTAGAACTCCTGGAAATTTGCCTTTTCAGCTTTTTGGTGAGGAAAACTCACTGTGGATCCCAATCTGAGGTACTATTGCTGCTACAACTGAAAGCAGCCCTGCGGAGAAGGACTTGGAGGAGCTGGGGGTGAGAAGCTGGACTTGACCTGTTAGAGCAGGGCCAGAGGAGCCCCAGCAGTGCTGGGAGGGCTGGAACCCTCTGCTGGGAGGCCAGGCTGGGAGAGTTGGGCTTGTGCAGCCTGGAGAAGAGAAGGCTCCAGGGAGACCTTCTGGGGGCCTGTCAGGGCTTCCAGGGGCCTGTCAGAAAGATGGGGACAGACTTTGGAGCAGGGCCTGTTGGGACAGGATAAGGGGGAATGGTTTGAAACTCAAAGAGGGAGAATTAGATGAGAGAGAAGGGAGAAATTGTTGGTGCTGAGGGTGGTGAGAGCCTGGCTCAGGTTGCCCTGAGAGGTGGTGGCTGCCCCATCCCTGGCCCCATTGCAGGGGAGGTTGGATGGGGCTCTGAGCAACCTGCTCCAGTTGCAGATGTCCCTGCTCCCTGCAGGGGGGTTGCACCAGATCACCTTTCAAGCTCCCTTCCCACCCAAACCAGTGTCTGATTCTATACCGGCTTCTTGCTATTCCTTTGTGTGTCACTAGGCAGGGCTCCTTCCTACACATCTGTGTCCTCAAGACAACCCTGGCATGAAGAGGTTCCTGGCTGAAGCAGTGGTGAGAGGGGACACCTTCATTCCCTGCTCCCTGGGGCCAGACATGCCCAGCACTGGGCCTCATGTGGATTCTGAGGGTTTTGGTGGCCATGCCAGCCATGAGCCAAGATGGTGGTGGGGATGTCCAGTTTCCCTCTGTGCCGTGAGATGATTTTTGCAGATCTCACTGGTTGCCAGGCATTTATTCACCCTCGTTACGTCTGACGGGCATTAATTCCAAGCAGCAGTGAGTCACCATCCCCAGCTTACTGCTGGCGTGGGAAGGGGAAGTTGAAATCGTGCTTTTGCTGCTTGCTCTGAGTCAGGTCAGGGGAACAATGGTGCCCCTCAGCAAGGGGTCTTCTCCTAACAACATCTGATCCAGAAACTGGGGACTTAGTTTAGGAATTGTTTTATTCCCCTCTGGAGGTAGCTGTGAGTTTACTCCCACACCTCTCAGAGCATCACAGAATCATGGAATGGCGGGGGTTGGAAGGTCCCTCTGGAGCTCCTCTGGTGCCACCCCCCTGCTCCAGCAGGGTCACCCAGAGCAGGGGGCCCAGCAGCGCAGGGTCCAGGTGCCTTTGGAATCTCTCCCGAGAAGGAGACTCCCCAAGCTCTCTGGGCAGCCTGGGCCAGGCTCCAACCCTCTCCCACCAAACAAGTTTCTCCTCCTGCTCCCAGGGAACCTCCTGGGTTCCAGTCGGTGCCCGGTGCCCCTTGTCCTGGTGCTGGGCACCCCTGAGCAGAGTCTGGCCCCAGCCTCTTGCCCCCCGGGGGCCCTTGAGCTCTTGCTCAGCCTTGCTCAGCTCCCCTCTGGGGCTGCTCTTCTGCAGCTGAACAGCCCCAGGGCTCTCAGCCTTTCCTGCCCACACAGATGTTCCTGTCCCTTCCCACTCATCCTCTGGGCACTAACAGACCCCTCTTTCCCGCAGGCTGGTGGTGGGAGCTCCCTACGAAACCAATGGCCAGCAGAAGACGGGAGATGTCTACAAATGCCCAGTGACCAGCGACAGCCACAGCAACTGCACCAAACTCAACCTCGGTACCGTGGGGCAGCAAGAGGGGCTGGGTGGTTTGAACACCATGCTTTTAATCATCGCTTTAGTCTGTAGAGACCAAAAACCCTCTTACATTTCCCAGGTTGTCCCCAAAAGCATGAGCACTGCATGTTTTAGGAGGATTTTTAGATAAGGAATTAGTTCACGTGTTCCCTTTACTCCCGGTGATAAGTTTTCAGCAATATTTAGGGTAAAATCAAAGAAAAAACATATTTAAGGTAGCTTAAACTGCTTTATTAAATGATCAGGTTTTTTTAAGAGAGCTCAAACTGGTTTATGAAATGACTTCAACTCATCCATGGATAATGGTCCTGCTAGCAGATCCCTGACTGTACATGGTGGGGTCTGTTCTCCAGGGGTTGCTCAGACGACGTGCCCACCACAGCAGATTCCCAGAGCACAGGCAAGTTTTTCTCCCAGTATCCAGCCTGTCCCCATGTCCCCGTGGCTTCAGGATTTGGGGGATTATCACTCAGCCCCACTGTCCCCGTCCCCGCCCCAGACCCCATCACTGCCGTCTCAAGAGGACAAACCTCCGGGGTGCTCCGGTCCCACAGATATCCCAATCCCATCTCCCTGGGTGGAGAGAGAGAGTTCTTTCAGGGCACATGCAAGGCACTGGGGGGACAAGTCCCCTTTGCTGCCCAAAGTGGGACACCGGACGGTCACGTCCCTGTCTCGGTGGGGAACGTGAGAGCCGGGGAATTTCTCATGGTCCTGAGGAGCATCACTGGGGTCTGGGGGCAACTCTGGCATTTTTTAACACTGGAGCAGCTGGAACAGCTGTTGTCACTTTATTTTTCGTCATTATGAATCTGAGCTCTCCTGGGTTTCTCCCAGAGCTGATAAGAGAGGAGGAACTTTGGATCATCTGCAATATTTGATTGATTGGCTCCAGATATTTTATTTTTTTAAAAAACATTGTTTTCTTTTTTTTTTTTTTAATTTTATTTGCTATGAGAACACGGAGCTACTTCAAGGACATAAATCTCTCGTGTGTGTCAATTTGAAAAAAAAACAAAAATTTTTCCTTTGGAAACAAGTTTCGAATGAACATCTCAGTTGCATGAGCATATCCATTTTTTTTTTTTTGTCCCCATTAATTTGTCTCGCTAGCACAATCCACTGAGGCTGGTTGAGTACAACCAGAAGCAGAGCTGCCAGAACCAGCAGCTGAGGTGGGACCAGGGCTCTGCCGAGTGGGCAGCGGGTGCAGGAGCTGGTGGGGAGCAGGATGCGGGAGCTGTGGCCACTGGGTCCCAGAGCAGGACAGCGGGGTGTCAGCATCTGCAGCCGGGCTCCTGGAGGGTTTATCATGTGGATTAAAGCCCCTTTCTCTCTGGTTTTGCTGCAGTGTGCAGGCAGACAGTGAGTGAGAGCGAGCTCAGGGTGAGAGATGGGGTTGCCTGATCCACAGGGACGGAGCGAGGAGTTGCTGGAGGCTGCTCGACATTGAGCTGAGCATCCAGCTGTGGATTTCTGAGCCTCCCCTCAGCTTAAAGCTCAGCAAGAAACTTCTGAAGGCCAGAAACAATGAAACCAACCCCCCCAGTTTTACCATTAATTGCCCAATTTCCTCCTTCTCAGGCCGAACAGCAAAACGGGGAGCCCTGGGTGGTGGGGAGCCCCGGAACGGCCGGCTCAGGCAGCGGTTGTGTCACAGCTAAATGATTTTGGCATGAAGAGAAAGACAGGGCTGCCTGGCGGGGGCTGTTCCCAGTTTCTGGGCTGTGACATGGGAAAGGAAAGCAGTGCACAAAGATAAATCAGCTGCTAGATGCCTGCTGGCCCGGCAGTAAATGGTGAGAGGCTAGAGCCGCTCAGAAGGGTGTCTTCCTAAAGGCTGACTACGTAAGACGCACAGCTTCGTTCCCTAGAAGGCATTGCTTCTTTTGGTTGTGGCATCTAAGGAAAAAAAACAATTGTTATCCGGACAACTGCTTCACGAAAAAAAAAAAAAAAGAAGAAAAAGCACAAAGGCTGCAGTGTAAGCAGGCAGCGGCAGCTCTCCTCCGGAGTTCAGCTGGATTCCCTCTTGCTCCGGAGATGCCGGGGAGCACCATGGGGAGGTGGGCTGGGTGCCCAGCGTCCCTGCCCGGCAGCTGTCCCTTAACCACATCCTCTCTCCGAAGGACGGGTAACGCTCTCCAACGTCTCCGAGCGGAAGGACAACATGCGCCTGGGCCTCAGCCTGGCTACCAACCCCAAGGACAACAGCTTTCTGGTGAGGAACGGGGGCACAGCCTGGTCTCCTGGCACGGGGTGGTTTCTGCATGTACATCAGCATGTAAAAGGGTGTAAAACCAGATGCGTGCACACAAGTGTGTAAAGGTGTGCAAATAAACCTCGTGGTGCGTTTCCAAAGGGCTGTGTGCACCACGGGGCTCAGAAACCTCACCTTCCATGGGGAAAAAGGTGCCCAAGGAGAGGACAGCCTTGCAAAGCAGGAATTGAAAAGTGGGAGTTTTTTATTGAGATGTTGGAGGGTGTCCAGAGAAGAGCAATGAAGCACAAGTCTGGTGAGGAGCGGCTGAGGGAGCTGGGCTTGTTCAGCCTGGAGCAAAGGAGGCTCAGGGGAGACCTTCTGGCTCTCCACAACTCCCTGACATTCAGGAGCTTGGAGCCAGGGAGGGTCGGGCTCTGCTTCCAAGGAACAAATGAAAGGACAAGAGGAATCAGCCTCAAGTTTCCCCAGGGGAGGTTGAAGTTGGAGCTGAGGAACAATTTGTTGCCCTTTGGGGTTGTCCAGGCCTGTCCCAGGCTGCCCAGGGCAGGGCTGGAGTCCCCCTGATCCCTGGAGGGGTTTCCAAGGTGTGGAGATGTGTTGTTGAGGGACAGGGTACCCTGGCAGGGATGGGTCAAGGCTGGGACTCCATGAATCTTCAAGGGCTCTTCCAACCAAACAATTCCACGATTCTATGAGTCTAAACCCATCCCTGATGCTTTATTTCCCCCTCCCCAGGCCTGCAGCCCTCTCTGGTCCCACGAGTGCGGGAGCTCCTACTACACCACGGGCATGTGCTCCCGGGTCAACTCCAACTTCAGATTCTCCAAGACGGTGGCTCCAGCTCTGCAGAGTACGAGAAACAATCTGCCCTGCGGCTCTAACCCTGCCTTTGATGTCAGAGGGAATCTCTGTTCTCTAATCGCTTCAGTCCCATTGAGAAAACAAAGCGCTGTCAGTGGTGAAGCGAAGGCAAGAGAGCAGAGGAGATGGTTTTGCAGGGAAGTGATTCAAAGGGGGTTACGTACGGAGACATCTGGTAAACGTTTTCCTTTTGACTGACACCCGGGGAAGACAAAAAAACACCTTATTCTTCCAAAACCAGAAATAAAAATATCCAGAATATTTTATCAGCGCAGCTAGGAAGACAAAATAGGGAAAGAATTCAGACCTTGGCCACGCAAAACAAAGAGCTCGTTGACTGAAAGCGAAATATTTTGGCCCAAACTTGTGAATTGGGATAGGTGATTTTATGCCGAGGTATTCAATAAGCTTCCTGGCTTTCCTGTAGGTGGTGAGGAGTTGCAGAAGCCTGTCCTGCACCATCAGGGCTCCCAGAAGCTCCTGACCCCAGCCGGGCATGGGGTGCGAAGCCTCCTCTGCATCACCCGTTTGGTGTCAATTCTCACAGCGTAGAGCAGAGGATGGGGAAACGGGATTTTAGGAGAGGCAGAGACAGTGAAGGCAGAACTCACCACCAAGTTCTCAGTGTCACTTCCCTCTTTATGGTCAGGAGATGCTTTTGGCCCTCGTGCCAAAGGGTAATGGGGTTTTTAGAGGGGAGGTGGTTAACGAGCAGTGTTGCCCTTTATAAGTGGGTTGAAGACGGTCAGCTCCTCTCCTTGCGTCCCAGGGTGAGCAGGGGATCGAGATGGTGGCAAAAGAGCTGAGCATGGGATGGAGTGACCCACGTGTGACTCCAGTCCGTGGATGTGCCTACAGTAGGTGACAAGGGCAGCCTATAAATATCCATCCCTGGAAAATTCAGCATCTCCTGGTTTTCCGCAGCTTTTCTAAATAACGTGATGAAATATAAGCAAGATGGAGAGATGACGCCGAGCCGTTTTCCCCCGCTGAAAACCAGCCGACTGCCTAAATCCTTGACGGCTCGTACGGCTGGGCTGAGCCCTTGGGGTCCTGGCTGGGGTTTTTGGCTGCCTCCTCGCTGAGGATTTAATGGGAAGGGGAGGAAATGCCCGGCTTGCGATCTATGGAGAGGAAGGGGAGGGCTGAGGAGTGAGTCAGGGCTAAGGTATTGCTCTGCGGGAGGAGCGGAGGCCGGATCCTGCCTGCAGCGGGCCACTCTTTGAAGTATGCAACTATATTAGACCGGATAAAAGTCCAAATCTGAATCAGAAAAGATACTGCTGAGTGTTATTCTTAGAAAGTTATCCGGTCTTTTCTCAGCAGAGAGGATGCTTGTGGCTTCTCTCTACCTTATTGAAGCCCAAAGCTCTTTATGAAGGATCAAAATAAGATTTATTTTTTTTTTTTATTTTTTTTTTCCAAATGAACCATAAGAGCAAGTACCTGACTGCCAGGGATGAAGCCATAAATCTCCCCTTTGCAAGCGTTGCCAAGGTCTTCCAATAACCCTCTGCGTATTTTTCACAGGATGCCAGACGTACATGGACATAATCATCGTCCTGGACGGATCAAACAGCATATATCCTTGGGTTGAAGTTCAGCACTTCCTGATAAACATCTTGAAAAAATTTTACATTGGCCCCGGCCAGATACAAGTAAGACCCTGCACAACTCCGTGCGGTGCTGAACTCCCCCCCGGCCCTGCTCACGGGGCTCTTTTCGATGTGCCTTTCTCAGCCAATATTTTGTCATTCGGTGCCACGCTTTTTCAGAATAAATGTTCAAAGTGTGGATTTTGAAAGCCGGTTCCGTGGAAATAACGTTCACGTGAATGTCCAGAAATGAGCTATGGAGAAAGCAACATCCCACGCCCCGAGCGGGCCCGGGGAGGATGAAATCGTATGGAAATGTGAAAGTATTGCCCTGAGCTGAGGCAGCTTGTTGCAGCTGTGAGGAGCATCCTCTTCCTATTAGTCATGGTGGACTGACTTGGGCAGGGATTTCTGCAGGGCGATCCTTGACCATTTGCACAAATACATCCCCTGTTTGGTCCCATCCAGAGATGCTGTGGGGCACAGCGCCTCTGCAGCATCCCGAAACTTCACAGCAGAGCAGAGGTGGCTGCGCCTGGGTGAGAGCTCCAGAGAATGGAGATAAAATTGAGCATTATCGGGGAAAACTGGAGTAAATGGGGACAGAGAGATCAGCTTCTCCCAGTAGCTGTTATTTCAGGTGGTGGGCAAAGCGTGCACCTTGTGGCGCAGGCGGTGGGTTGTTGGCATCCATCGTGATATTCCTTTAATCCCTAGGTCGGAGTTGTTCAGTACGGAGAAGACGTCGTCCATGAGTTTCATTTAAACGACTACAGGTCTGTAAAGGACGTGGTAGCAGCTGCCAGTCACATCGAGCAAAGAGGAGGAACAGAAACCAGGACCGCCTATGGGATTGAGTTTGCTCGGTAAAAAAAACAAGTCGCTCAACCTTCCTCTTCATTCTGATAACTGGTTTTAAATCACTATTAATTTTTTTCTTCCCTTTCTCCTCCTTCACTTTTCCTCACTGCTTAGGATACCACCAGGCTGAAAATGCTTTTGCCAAAAGGCTCGGTCCTCAATCACTTTACAAAGGATGTTTTGCAAAACTGCTCCGTCCTTGGTTGCAGCTGAACCAGAAGGAGGGTGCAGAGGCAGACTCTGAAAAGGCATCCTCCTTCTGAAAGTACCCAGAGCTGAGCTCTCTGCCCCCAAATGAGCCCCTACATCTACCTCAGGCACTGTAGCTCTTCTGCAGATGTCCATCAGGTACCAGGAGCTTGGTACAACCATGACCCACAGCTCTATCACCCCCATTATCTGGGACAAGTACCTGCTCCTGTGCATTTTTTGTCACGGCCTGATTAATATTCCTGCTGCAGATTTCATAGAATCCCAGACTGGTTTGGGTGTGAAGGGACCTTTCAAGGCCATCTGGTGCAACCCCCCTGCAGGGAGCAGGGACATCTGCAACTGGAGCAGGTTGCTCAGAGCCCCATCCAACCTCCCCTGCAATGGGGCCAGGGATGGGGCAGCCACCACCTCTCGGGGCAACCTGGGCCAAGCTCTCACCACCCTCAGCACCAACAATTTCTTCCTTCTCTCCAGTCAAAATCTCCCTCTTTTTATTTCAACCCATCACTTTGCCCAATTAAAGGCTCCCTTCCTGCAAGAATCCAGCTCTATCAGTGGAAAAAATCCCCTTCTAAAGCCCTAAAACATTTCCCGACAATCTTACCCCTGACTGCACCTCCCCAGGGGCTCTTATCCCACCCGACACCGCCGGGTGCTGCAGGACGTGGGCGATGGGGCGCGTTTCTCGGCAGCCGCGGCGGCGGGAGCGGCGTCCCGCCTGGCTTGGCTGAGCAGCCCAGGGCATCTCTTCAATTGCAGCTCGGAAGCGTTTCAGAAAGGTGGCCGGAAAGGGGCAAAGAGAGTAATGATTGTAATCACAGATGGAGAGTCGCACGACAGCCCAGACCTGGAGAAGGTGATCGAGGACAGCGAGAAGGACAACGTCACCAGATATGCGGTGGCTGTAAGTGGCGAGAGGGGACCCTTTTGGCGGGGAACGGCTGCAAAAAGCCACGCGGAGCTTGGCGACGCCTCGTGCACCCCAGTGCAGCGGGGCTGGCAGGGCAGAGCCTACCTCCATCGCTCCCGGCGCGTTTGCAGGGGTCCTTGTTGCTGGTCCTGCTTTTGCAGGAGGAGGTGGGGTGCTCAGCTCTGGCTTTGGCTCCCGGAGCAAGTGCTGTGGCCGGGGACAGGCAGGACCCATGCTGCGTGAGGGATGCCCAGCCTGGGCTGCCTGGAGGAACCGCAGTAGCTCTGTGCTCCTCGGTTTGCTCCCGCTATGGGGCTACGGATTCCTTCCATATGGACACCCCTCAAGCGCCTTGGGACGGCTCCATCCATGGCGTGAAAACCCCTGAGCCTTGCATTTCTATTTCGACCCCCCAGGTGCTGGGTTATTATAACAGAAGAGGAATCAATCCCGAAGCCTTTCTGAACGAGATCAAATTCATAGCGAGCGACCCGGATGACAAGCATTTCTTTAACGTCACGGATGAAGCAGCCCTCAAAGATATTGTGGATGCCCTGGGGGAAAGGATATTTAGCTTGGAAGGTGAGTTGATGCTCCTCTCCATCACCTCCCAGTGAGCCAGGATGCAGCAGCTTGCTTCAAATACGCTGTTGATCCTCAGTTTGCTGAATTTGAAGGGTTCCCACCAAGGGTTTCCCTGATACCTGTTTGATACAGAACCTAAAATCAGACTTTGAATATCTTCATAGGGGAAGAAAAGTCCTTGTCTTGAGTGGTTTGCATCCCTCAAGCATTAGAAGCGCAGATGCTCACTCCTTGAAAGGTGTCCCCTCATCCTTACAACCATTCCTTGCAGAGCTGGGGTGGCTCTGTCATTTACAGCAAACCTTTGAAATGATGGTACGGGGGTCACCTGGGTGTCAGCGTCTTTCTCACCCACCAAACTCCATCCAAACCCTGCTGGGTTATAAACAGGCAAAAAACACACACCGACTGCCAGGGACTCCCTGGGGTGGGAGATGTTGCAGGTTTATGGGAATAATGTGGGATTTTATGGTTTATTGGCTGAAATTAAAGGTCAGGAAATATTTTTGTTCTAAATGGCAGAGCTTCTGGTCCGTCTTGTGACGAGTTTGTTGGTTTCCAGCACTAAATTTATCTGGATTTCATAGGAAAAGTGCATCCTGAGATGAACAATTGAAACGGAAGATGGAGGGGTGTCACTGAAAATTAAGCAACTCAGGTTTGGGGGGGAATTATGGTCAAACCAGCTCACAAACTCCCCGCCTTGCCTTGGTCCAGCCAGTCCAATGCTTCTCTGTGGAAGAAAACTTCACTGGGTGAGAAGCTTCACCCAGAGAAAAGAAGAAATTAAGACAAAGTTCTTTACTGTGAGGGTGGTGAGGTGCTGGCACGGGTTACCCTGAGAAGTTGTAGCTGCCCCATCCCTGGAATTGCTCAAGGTCAGGTGGGACAGGACTGAGCAGCCTACTCTAGTGGGAGGTGTCCCTGCCCACAGCAGGGGGGTTGGAACTGGATGATCTTTAAGGTCCCTTCCAACCCCAACCCATTTTGTGATTCTGTGCTTCACTCATTTGCAATCACCAAGCAAAACCCTCTAAATCCACATTTTCGTGTGATCTAGGAGAGAACCGCACCGTGGCAGAGCTCCCAGCGCTTATCAGCAGCACAAGTTCATTAAATTGTGGCGATTTAGGGAGAAACAGGCTCATTTGTGGCAACCAAGCTCCTTTGTGCTCCAGGAGGGGTAGAGGTGGATGTTCATCTCACCTCAACCCACTGAGGCACCGCTCAGCCCCTCCAGGAAACCAAAGCTCTCCATTAAATATAAAATCCCTATATATATATGTATGTTTTTTGGTTTTTTTTTCTAAAGGAACCAACAAGAATGAAATCTCCTTTGGCCTGGAAATGTCCCAGACTGGATTTTCATCACATGTTGTGGAAGTAAGAGAGTAAATGTGAGGTTTTTTGCTCTTGCCTATGCAAGCAGGTGCCCTGTGTTCTATTATCACCACCAGCAGCTGCAGGTGGGGAGACAAATATTTGGGGCAAATGATTAAACATGAAGTTAAATTGCTTCCTCAAGCAGAAGGAAGAAAATGCTGGTGGTGCTGGTTTCTCCCATGGGGAAGGGAGGTGCTGGGAGACCTTCCTTAGGAAGCACCCTGTGGAAGCTTGTCCTGGTGCCACAACCTCTTGGAAAGGATGCACTGTGGAGGAAAATTCTTCTCAGTAGTGGGATGAGGAGGATGGTCGGTCCCCTTCCACCTACAGGCTCTGTGGGATGGCAGGACTGAGCGAAAAGCCAGCTCAGGGTTTTCCTGGGGAGGAGAAACACCCTGAAAAGACATGAATGAGGTGGAAATGTCATTTCAGGAAGTTTTAATATCTCCATCTTCCCAGGAGTGCTCTGGAGAATTGTTTGCTCTGTTATTTATTTATTTTTCTTTTCCATTTGTGAGATTCTTCTCTTTTTCCATAAAACACAGGATTTCTGGGAGGGATCATTTGCTGTTTTTTCTCTTTTGCACTCTACAGCCTTTGATAAATGTATAGTCTAAGAACTGGGCTTTTAGGGACCCTCATATGTCTCCTCACACTAAACCACCACATCAGGTCCCTCCAACCATCTCAGCATGAATCCATTTTTTTTCCTGTATGCGCAGCGAGGGCGAGAATTGTCTCCACCTGGCAAGAAATACTCTCAAACTGCTCCTGTTCCCCTACAGGACGGAATCTTGCTGGGGGCAGTAGGTGCCTATGACTGGAATGGAGCTGTCCTGAAGGAAACCAGCAGTGGGAAGGTCATTCCTCTGCGGGAATCTTATCTCCAGGAGTTCCCGGAGGAGCTGAAAAATCACGGAGCGTATTTAGGTAAGAAAGACGAATGAGGCTCTGCTGCCAGGGCTGAATTCATGATTTTATGTTTAATCATAGGAAACACAACATATTTCTCAAATGACTAACAGCAGCCAGTGCTCCCAGCGTAGGCGGTTCCATGCCCGGCTGTTTATGAGCTCCCATTGGCAGGAGACCTGTGCTGCCTCCTGCTCGGGGATGCAGGGTGAGTGAGGATCCTCACCTGGGAAGAGTCCGGTATAGACCATGGAGCGCAGCACAAACAGCATTTAAATCACAGGATCCCTGCATGGTGGGGGTTGGAAGGTCCTTCTGGAGCTCCTCTGCTGCCACTCCCCTGCTCCAGCAGGGTCACCCAGAGCAGGGGGCCCAGCAGCGCAGGGTCCAGGCGCCTTTGGAATCTCTCCAGAGAAGGAGACTCCCCAAGCTCTCTGGGCAGCCTGGGCCAGGCTCCAACCCCCTCCCACCAAACAAGTTTCTCCTCCCGCTCCCAGGGAACCTCCTGGGTTCCAGTTGGTGCCCGGTGCCCCTTGTCCTGGCGCTGGGCACCCCTGAGCAGAGCCTGGCCCCAGCATCTTGCCCCCCAGGGGCCCATGAGCTCTTGCTCAGCCTTGCTCAGCTCGCCTCTGGGGCTGCTCTTCTGCAGCTGAACAGCCCCAGGGCTCTCAGCCTTTCCTGCCCACACAGATGTTCCAGGCCCCTCAGCATCTCCAGAGCCTCCCCTGGACTCTCTCCAGTATTTCCTTGTCCCTCTCAAACTGGGGAGCCCAGCACTGAACACAGGACTTCAGAGGTGGCCTCCCTGGGGCAGAGCAGAGGGGGAACATAAATGCAGAAGCTCAGACACTGGCCAGCCCGGCTCGTCTACAGCACTTACTGGAACAGTTTAAAAAGCGCTGATGAAATTTCATGCCTAGGGAGGAAATACCTGCTGGGTTAATCCGTTCCATGTGTGGCCGGTGAAGCTCCGGCGTAAAAATATCAGCCTGGTGTGCAAAACGAAGCCTCTCTCTGGAGCTGGGAGTGCCAGGCTGAGCTGCCCCATGGCAGGGAGCAGGCTGGGACACTGCGGGATCCCCCTCCGCTGGGGGCATGAACAGCCCCTGGACACGTGGGTCGTGTATTGGGGTGACAGCAGAGTGTCCCCCAGTTTGGGGAACATGGGATGGTTGTGACTGTGCAAGAGGTACCAATGACGATTCATCAGAGCTCAACTGGGCTCTTTCTTTCCCGTTCTCTGGAGTAAGAAATCCAGGAATACTAAGGCTCGCTCATCTCTGGGATGTGGTGGTTTCAAGGCTGATGCTTGACTTAGGAATATCCCCCCAGGAGGCATTATTTAAGGAAACAGAGATCCAGGTAAAGGGGACCGTAAACCCCAGTAATCCCTGGAGACACTCAAAATGCAATTAGACGTGACCCCAAGTGATCTGATCCAGCTTCGTGGTTGGCCATGCTTTGACTTTCTAATAATTTAAGTAGCATTTTAAACTGACTGTGAATATGCAGGAACCTGAAGCTGGGTTTGCAAACTAGGATTTTGCAGCCCAGGTGGTATATTGATAGGATGAGGGGTAAAGGCTTCAAACTGGAAGAGGGTAGCTATAGATTAGAAAGGAGAAAGTTCTTCGCTGTGAGGGTGGTGAGACACTGGCACAGGTTGCCTGTGGAAGCTGCGGATGCTCCATCACTGGATAAGTTCAAGACCAGGATGGACAGGGCTCTGAGCAACCTGCTCTAGTGGGAGGTGTCCCTGCCCATGGCAGGGGCTGGAACTGAATGATCTTTAAGGTCCCTTCCACCTCAAACCATTCTACGATGCTACCTGAGCCCATCTATTCAGCCTGTGAATGTTCATGTCAAGCATCAGCAAAGTCCCTCACTCTTGGCGTTGGACGCGGCACTGTCAGGATTTTGAAGGATAAGACCAGGGGCTGCCCCACCATGGCCTCAAACATAGACACACCTTGCTGGTGTTTGTTTAACTTGGTGTGAGCCATGAAGGAAAATACTTCTCAGGCCAGGAATTGGACTCGCCTTCGAGGAAAGAAGGATTTTGCGCCGGGTTTGCCGGCTGCGTTGGACGGTGCCAAGACTCTTGGCACGGCTGTGCCGCTCCGGCTGTAGGTAGGACCTGAGCAGGCAGCTCAAAGCCCAGGGTCAAGGCGCTGGGGTTTGTTTGAGTGATTTTTATCTTCAGAGAGAGCTGCGTTTCTAGCTTCCCAGTCTGGGAAGTGGCCAGAATTGTGTCTGCAGCTGGGGGCTAATGGAAAGCAGATCACCAGGCAGCGACCGGGAGCAGGCAGAGAGCTGCTCGGCTGTGCTCACCCCCCACACATCCCCCTTCCAGGTTACACCGTCTCCTCCATCATATCCACCGAGCGCGAGCGGATTTACGTGGCGGGAGCTCCCAGGTTCAACCACACCGGGAAGGTCATCATTTTCAGCATGCACAACAACCGCAACCTCACCATCCACCAGGCGCTGAAGGGAGAGCAGGTAACGCCGGGGCACCCTCAGCTCTAGACCTGTAGGAGGGACAGAGCTTGGGAATGTCCCCCCCAAAGAAGGTGACTCCCACCTCCTCCTCTGTCTTTTCCAGATCGGCTCCTACTACGGCAGCGAGATCAACTCCCTGGACGTCAACGGCGACGGCGTCACCGACGTTTTGCTGGTGGGAGCCCCCATGTACTTCAGCGAGGGCAGGGAGAGGGGGAAGGTCTACGTCTACACCCTGCGAGAGGTACGTGATACGTGACGGCACGGCGGGGCGAGACGGGGACGCCACGGGAACGGCGTCCCCTCGTGTCACCTCCCCAGGGTGGCTCTGGGTTGTGTGAGCCCGTCAACTTCCATCGTACGTCGCAGGGCACGGCAGCCCGGCCCAAAGGCGGCCGGACTTGGCAGAGTCTGGCTGGAGTGGCTGCCGCGAGAGGCGAGGAGAATTTGTCTGGTTTCCTTGTTTATAAACAATCTCAGGGGGTTTGCTGGCTGCCAGCGAAGGGAGGCCAGCCTGTGCTGGAGCGGAGCCGTCGTGTCTCCAGGCTTCGCTGCTCCCAGCTGGGCCAGCTTCCCAGCGCTGGGGACGTGACACATGGAGTGCAAGGCAAGCTCCCCGAGAAGGACAACAGAGCTGGGGAAGGGTCTGGAGCAGGAGTGTGGGGAGGAGCAACTGAGGGAGCTGGGCTTGTTCAGCCTGGAGCAAAGGAGGCTCAGGGGAGACCTTCTGGCTCTCCACAACTCCCTGAAATTCAGGAGCTTGGAGCCAGGGAGGGTCGGGCTCTGCTCCCAAGGAACAAGGGACAGGACAAGAGGAACCAATCTCAAGTTGCCCCAGGGGAGATTTAGGTTGGAGCTGAGGGACAATTTCTTGCCCTGCAGGGTTGTCCAGGCCTGTGCCAGGCTGCCCAGGGCAGGGCTGGAGTCCCCCTGATCCCTGGAGGGGTTTCCAAGGCGTGGAGCTGTGGTGCTGAGGGACAGGGCTCAGTGGTGCCCTGGCAGGGATGGGCAGCGCTGGGACTCCAGGATCTGAAAGGGCTCTTCCAGCCAAAACAGTTCTCTGATTCTATGATCCTGGCCCTGGAGAGGTGATGCAAAGGGTGCAAGGTGGGGTTTTTGCAACATGGGTGACATCTGGAGAAAGAGTCCCCATCCACTTTGCCTACCCCAAAACCTTTCCCTCCAAGGAGACCTTCCTGCCCAGAGGCTGGACCAGACATAGGGCTGTAGAGAGCAGCAAGGTCAGAAATTGCTCACACATCTCTCCTAGTGTGCTTGCCTTTGAGGGTTTTCTCCTTTTGCTGCTGATGTTTTTGGGGTTTATTTTTTTGCCTTTTCTCTTTGGGTGGCTTGGCAGAACCGCTTCATTTCCAGCGGTGCCCTAGTTGATCTGCAGAGCTACCAGAACTCCCGCTTCGGCTCCTGCATCGCTGCCGTGCCCGACCTCAACCAGGACTCCTACAATGACCTTGTTGTTGGGGCACCTTTGGAGGACGAGCACCAAGGAGCAATATACATCTTCCTTGGCTTTGAAGAGACTATCCTGAAGAAGTACAAGCAGGTACGGCTCCAGGGTGCTTCGGTTCTCCTTGTCCTTTAGAATTAATGTCATTCGTGCCCTTTTTAAACACAAATAGAGCACAGTAAATTCATAGAATCATAGAAGAGTTTGGGTTGGAAGGGACCTTGAAAGGTCTTCTATTCCAACCCCCCTGCAGGGAGCAGGGACATCTGCAACTTGAGCAGGTTGCTCAGAGCCCCATCCAACCTCCCCTGCAATGAGGCCAGGGATGGGGCAGCGACCACCTCTCGGGGCAACCTGGGCCAGGCTCTCACCACCCTCAGCACCAACAATTTCTCCCTTCTCTCTCATCTTTTCATTTCAAACCATCCCTCCTTGTCCTGTCCCACCAGGCCCTGCTCCAAAGTCTGTCCCCATCTTTCTGACAGGCCCCTGGAAGCCCTGGAAGGCCCCCAGAAGGTCTCCCTGGAGCCTTCTCTTCTCCAGGCTGCACAAGCCCAACTCTCCCAGCCTGGCCTCCCAGCAGAGGGTTCCAGCCCTCCCAGCATTGCTGTGGCTCCTCTGGCCCCGCTCCAACAGCTCCCTGTCTCTCCTGGGCTGAGGACTCCAGATTTTCAGCTCGACTTCAGTTTCTTGAGGAAATTCCATTTATCTTGTTACAGTTTCAATCACTTAATTTTTCTATAGCTATTTTTGAACATAACGTGATTTTCCTTCTGAACTGATAACCGATTTCATCCTTATAAACTTCTGTCAGGTACTAAGGTTGTTGCTTCCTTGTGAGACGGTTAAAATCAAAGAATCTAGTTGACTAGCTTTATTTTCTTATGGTTTAATTGATATTTAAGGTTTGTAATTCTGTGCTGTGGCACGATCCTTGTTTCACACACAGAATTTCATTGTTAGTTTTTATTGCCAGATATTTTCGCTTGTGAGGGGTTCAAGACAAAGCAAAAGTAGGGTACAGGAAACATGATTAAACTTTAGATAAAATATTTCTCACACTTATGAAAACTAGTAAAGATGAAGAGTAAATTCAGCAGGAATCTCTGGATGGTGTCTCCAAAGTGAAACCACTCACCTTTCTGGGAGTGGAATCGCTTGGAAAGGTGATCCAACATCTTCAGTAGTATGGTGGAGACCAGCATGGCAACCCCCTCCTTCATGGGCAGGGATGCTCCTGCTGGAATCCATCCTGGATTGTCCCCTTTGCTTTTCAGCGAATAGCAGCTGCGGACCTCACGCCGGGCCTGAGGTATTTTGGCTGCAGCATCCACGGACAGCTGGACCTGAACGAAGACGGGCTCGTAGACTTGGCCGTGGGCTCTCTGGGGAACGCCGTGCTGCTGTGGTTAGCTCCATCTCCTCTGGCACTGTCTTCTGCCCAAAGCTTGTTGCAATATGCTGACCTTTTTTTTTTTTTTTGAGGGGAAAACTGATCTCCCAACAATCTGATCCATCTTACCACAATAATAACCCCTGTCTGGCGGGGCCATGGGATTTTGCTGCCATTGGGCCCTAGAAAGATGTCAGAGTTATTTTCACATTGAATTCCATCATTGGTTCCCCAGAAGTCTCAACCCATCTGGTTGATTTGTGGTGATTTGCCCAGGCTCCCTCTGGCCTTCCTTCGTAAGAACAATTTAACACTTGCTAACGTCGATTAATGTTTGGAAAGCCCCTTGAACTGCTAGGACCGGAGGGTAGATGTGTCTAGCAGAGATGGGCCACCCTGGGGTCCACCTTGGAAAGTGTTATGTGCAGGCAAGGGGCCAAATCCTGCTCTTGGTGCTGAGCTATTCCACTGGCATAAGCAAGAGGCAAATATGTGCAAGGGGTTTTATTCTTCAAATGCTACATCGATGAGCTTAGAGTAGAGCACTGTGCTGTGGTGGCCTTTAGTCTTCCTCAGCATCTTTTTGATGTTGAGAAAGAGTGAAAAGGGTGAATCTGGAGGACTGGGAGACTTTGGAAGGATGCTGCAGATGGGTACGGGCACCCCACGCATCTCCGGACCCTCGCTTGCCCCACAGGTCCCGCAGCGTGGTCCAGATCAACGCCAGCATCCGCTTCGAGCCTTCCAAAATCAACATCTTCACCAAGGACTGCAAGAGGAATGGGAAGGATGCCACCTGCATGTCTGCCTTCGTCTGCTTCACCGCCGTCTTCCTCTCGGCTCACTTCCAGACGGCCAGCGTGGGTAAGCGGCGCGGCTGCTCGCGCGACAAAACCCCCAATTCCTGCATTGTTTAGGGCTCTGTGCCCCATGGAGCACCTGGCCTCTGCCACGGGAAAGGGTCTAGGAGCTTGGCACGTCTGGACCTGTGCAACTGCCACCCACCACATCCCTTTTGACCCATAAATATGTCCCTGTCCCTGTCGGTGTAGCAGGGACGGTGGCTCTGCCGTTAAGCAGGGCCAAGGAACAACCCAAGGCTACAACTTTACCCGTGTTTAACCACTTGTCACCTACACCCCGAGGCCAAGCTGTCCCACAGGGACGGGGATGTCACCATCACCTCACCAGCCAGCAGGACAGGAGACAATGTGCCCAAACCGTGTCCTGCAGTGCTCACCCACCCTCCCTGCTGCAGGGACACGACCCATCTGCTGACCATCTGTGCATATTTCCCTAATATCCTGGGAATCTCTGTGGAGCTATTGGGCAGCTCTGCTCTTAAACCCTCGCGTGTTGCCGTGACCCCCGAATCCACCCTGAGGATGCCCGTGACGCAGCTGCAGAGAGGTGGAAGCCGTGGTGGCCCAGCCCCCTGCAACCCGGCAGCAAACGCTGTCAAAGGAAAAATCACACAGAATATCACAGAATCACGTCTTTGGTTGGAAGGGACCTTCAAGATCACCTAGTCCAGCCTTTGACCCAGCACTGCAGGTCACCACTCAGGTCCTGAGCAAAGCCAAAGGAGAAACTCCCATCCTCAAGAGTGAGAGTTTTGATTTGTACTCTCAAATCCAGCGTTCTCCTCCCAGTTCCTGTCTTTGCGGAGCCCGCAGGATAAAAATCTGAGGAGGGTTTCCTTTATTTATTTATTTTCCCACTTATTCCTATCCAGAAGAGCCACCCCGTGGACGGTGTGCGGTGGGGGCTGATGGTGACTCTTTGCTTCTGCACGTTTTGCATCACCTTGGGGTAGTGGGTGCAAATCCCACCCTGCTTGGTTCTGGGTTGGGGACTCTCAGTTTCTTTTCAACGGCACTGCAGGAAGAAAATGATCTCTGGTAAAGCATCTTGGAGAGAAGGGTGCTCCAGGGTGCAACACCTCTAGAACCAGTTCAGGCCAGTATGTGAATATAGGAGGAGAATAATTATATACCCTGTGCAGATTTTACGTGGTGTCTTCTCATAATGAGATTTTCAAGTTCTTCATTTAACCTGGAGAGAGGCTGCTTTACCCCAAAAAAATGTCTTTTAGAAACAGACAATGCTAAACTACGATCTGACTTTCCTTTAGTGTACTCCCTGTTGTGCTTCTCCCAGACAGGCAATGGGGACAATAGTCACCTTCAATCCTGGATTCAATTTTTCCATGAATCTTCAAGGGCTCTTCCAACCTAAAGTATTCCATGACTCTCTGGATCTGAGTGCACAACATCCCATTTTTTGACCTGCTATCTAGTGAGCGTAACCCCAGGGAGATGCCCTGACGGCGCTGCTCTCCTTGCAGCGCTGCGATACAACACCACCATCGACGAGCGCAGGTACATGCCGCGGGCTCACCTGGACGAGGGCGGAGAGCGGCACACGCAGAAGGGGCTGGTGCTGCCGGCCGGGCAGGAGCACTGCGACAGGATCCAGTTCCACGTCTTGGTGAGTATGAAGGAGAATATGACTGAGGTCTCCTCTGCCAGCCCCAGGGACAGACGTTCTCCACCTTGTGCAGAGCGGCGATGAGCCGGGATGTGGTTGGAGGCGCCTCGATGGCTTCACGGGGCTGGAGATTGGCCTCATCCCTGGGTTTCTTCGCGCCGGGTTTGACGTGGCCGGGGCTGGAGCTGCCGGCGTGCGGCAGCTGCTGGGTCCCTGAGCGCTGACTTCATTGTGGCCCCAGCTTGTGCTGTGCTCCTCTCCACGAGCTGCTCGCCGTGCCCTCGGGGAGGGCGTGCCCTCCTGACGCCCGGGTCAAGGCTGGTTCTCCTGCTCCAAAATTGGCAAAAGCTCTTTTTTTTTTCCCCATTGGGAACCGAGCGCCTCTGTGGCCAGTCCCCAGTGCTGTCACCCTCTATGCCCCCCTGACCATCAAAGCCCCCCTCCCTGGGTGCAGGAGCCAGAGGAACCCTCTGCATCGCTCGCAGGGAACAGCTGATGCACAAACCTGGCCAAACTCAAACATTCCCAGTGAATGAGGAGAATCTTGTGGAGGCCAGGGAAGGCTGAGCTGCCAGACTGGCCTGGCCCCAAGCCCCAGCCTGAACCGGCATGAACTTCTGGGAAATTTGAGTCTGGAGCTTGAGATGGAGCTTGTGATTTAGCCCCAGAAGCATCTCACTTCAGAGCATCTGACTGCTGGGGCAAAGCACGGGAAGAGCTCACAGAGCTGCAGGAAAAGTGCAGCTTCATCATGGGCCAGATGAGCTCCAGGTAAGGGTTGCAGGACAGCTCTGTGCCCTCTGGGGACATCTTCTCATGGAGCATCCACCTCTCAGAGCCAGCATCTTCAGAGCGAAACATTTCCAGCGTCATCGGACTCGTATGTGCTGATGGCTGTGGAGCAGAACCGCTGAGCTCAGGTTGTCCCTGTCCCTGAATAAGCATTAACTGGAGACACAAGATGATTACACACCAGGATTCCAAAGCTTTTATTTCCTGAAATAATCACACAAGCCTCTAGCACTGCCTTATCTCGCTCTTTGATGCTGTCCCTCACGAGCAGAAGCCCTGTCCTCCTCAACAATGCCTTCTGTCCACCGCAGGACACAGCTGACTATGTGAAGCCGGTGACATTCTCCATCGATTACGAGCTGGAGCACCCCGAGAACGGCCCCATGCTGGATGATGGCTGGCCCACCTCGCTCAAGGTCTCGGTAGGTAATGGCACCGACCTCCCAGGGCACCTTTGATCGGGCACCTGGTCAGCAGATTTCTCTCTGGATGTAATAGTCACTTCTTTATCCTGGGGCTGAAATCCCTGATCCCTCCCGTGGTCATAGAACCGCAGAATGGTTTGGGTTGGAAGGGACCTTAAAGATCATTTAGTTCCAACCCCCCTGCCATGGGCAGGCACATCTTCCACCAGGCCATATTGTTGAAAGAGCTGTCCAGCCTGGCCTTGAATCCTTCCAGGGATGGGGCATCTACAACTTCTCAGGGCAACCTGGGCCAGGCTCTCACCACCCTCAGAGTGAAGAGCTTCCTTACAGTTAACCTAAATCTCCCTTCTTCCAGTTTAAAGTCATCACCCCTTGTCCTATCTCTACACGTCCACGTAAAAAGTCTGTCCCCATCTTTCTGACAGGCCCCCAGAAGGTCTCCCTGGAGCCTTCTCTCCTCCAGGCTGCACAAGCCCAACTCTGCCAGCCTGGCCTCCCAGCAGAGGGTTCCAGCCTTCCCATCAGCTTCATGGCCTCCTCTGAACTTGCTCCAACATTGAAAGTGCTAGTAATATGTTGGGCATCCACTGCTGCTTGGTCTCTCCACGCATGTCCCTTCTTCTTGGAGTACAACCTGGGGCACAAATCATCACCGAACCGCTCTCGTTGTTCCCCTCAGGTCCCTTTCTGGAACGGGTGCAACGAGGATGAGCACTGCGTCCCTGACCTGGTCCTGGACGCCAGAAGCGATGTTCCTAGTGCCATGTGAGTAGGTCACTCAGAGCATCCTCCCAACCAGTATCAGAAACCCACGCTCCATAGATTCTGGCATCACGACTGGTCCTTTCATCCAACACCACCACAAGGTTCACCCAACGCCACCATGAGCTGCTCCTCAGCACCTCCGCACAAAGAAAGTCTCTGAGCCTCTGCCTGCTCCCTGCATGGAATGAACTGGTGGTTTTTCAGGGAATCCACAAAACAACTCGTGTTTGATGCCATGGTGACGAGCCCCAGGGAGACAAATCAGCAAATGACAGAGGGGAATAAATGCGAGGCTGGCATCGCCCGCTTGGCAATTACGGGCCTGACGCACGCAGCAGAAATAATTACACGCTACATCTTGCTGCTTAAAGAGCTTGTAAAGGTTATCTGGGAGCACAGGAGCCTGAATCTCCACCTCTCGTCCACGGCAGCGGGCTCTGGGCCAAGCTCATGGCCAACACTGCTACCTGAGTGTGACATAGCCCATAATTCAGCATTTGTTGCTCTGTGAAGCTCTTGGTGCTGAGGCTGTGACCAGGAGGGGGTCTGGGGCTGTGCTGGGGGAGGTTGGAGTGAGCTGTACGTAGGGGTTATGTATGGATCTTAGTGACTGAAGTCCTACAGATAACCACGGGCAGATGCTGTGGTCTACCGGGGTGCCAGATGGCTAATTCGGTTCCTTCTGAAGCCCCCAGAGCTTTTCCAACAGCATCAATGGGAATTGGATGGTACCCTAGAAGACCAGCTGATACGGAGGTGACCACTTGTGAGGTGGCTTCCTTCCAACAGGCACCCTGGTTGCCTCTCTGTTAGAGGCAGAAGGTGGCTCTGAAGGTGGCACCATCCCACGTTTTCCATCACTTTTTCATTTTTTTTGATACAGAAAATGCCCAATCACTCATCAAACCTGTAAAAGCCAAGCCTGTGCTGGGAGAGAGACCTCAGCCAGGCTGAGACTAAACACCAGCTTTACTTTACCCTTTGCTGATGATATGGAATCCACTTTTTTCCTTCCATCCCAGCTGTACTAAGAGCTCCAAACTGGGATGGAGAACGCTGGGCACCAAAAATCACAAGCAAAACGCTGAAATTTGTGATACCTCTTTCCATAGCTGCACAGGCACGACCAAAGAAGGATTTCCTTGTGCTACCCTAAGCCATACAGCACATAAACCCCCCACCTCTTCTTGCAGGGAATATTGCCGGTGGGCTCTGCGGAGGTCTCCCTCGGACTGCTCGGCCTTCAGCCTCTCCTTCGACGCCTCCGTCTTCGTCATCGAGAGCAGCAGGAGGAGGGTGGCCGTGGAGGCAACGCTGGAGAACCGAGGTGAAAACGCCTACAGCACGGTCCTCAACATCTCCTTTTCCAAGAACCTCCAGTTCGCCAGCTTGATCCCCAAGGTGAGGCTGCTGGAGGGAGATCCAAGGGCTTTCCAGAGGCGCTTCTAACCCCTGCCGGATGAGAAAGCTGCTTCCTAAACCAGATCCCAAAAATATCTCCATCCCTCATAAATCAGACATGTTTACAGGCTTAGTTTCTAAGCACTTACAACCCTTTCAGCTCTTTCTTTTGGAAACCCAAGAAAACATTTGAATTTGAAGAGCTTGAAAGAAGGTCAAAGGCAGACGAAATTATTTCCTACTTTATTTTTCTACTCCAATAGTTTAAAAATACTTGCTGCCCATGGCCAAGTTCCCATCAGGGATGAGTTTTTGCAGCTGACATATAAGTTCTGGAAGGATGGGCTGATAAGGAGAACGTGGCCACAGCTCAGCGTCGAGCTGGGCAGCGCCGCTTTCTCTACAGCCGTCCCCTGGATGAGCCCGTTGTGCTCCATCCACTCCCACCCTCCCCACTATTTCACCCCCACCACTCAATCGATCTCGGGGCCTCTCTTCCCTTTTCCCAGCAAGATTTGGGAAATCTGCTGATGCTGCTGAGCATTCCCTCCCTTATCCCCCCCACCACCAATGACTTCATACCCGCCCGCAGATCCCATGGCCTGCCTTGGTTTTCCTACAAGCCGTGCCAAGGGAAAATTGTGGGGCACGTTGCCCACAGAATAAGAAAAATGCATTTTTTGACAGATTATTCCAAATTAAGTGGTGGGTGAGTAGGAAACCCTACGATGCAGAAAGCACCGGGTGCAGGAAATATTTGTAGCTGGTTATAGAAGCATCGCTGCCAATGGGTTCTTGGCTGCTGGTCCTTATGAATAAGCAAATTGCCACCCAGAGAGGATGGATGTTTGTGTCAGAGACTGTACAGAGACCCAAACAAAGAGGAGCTGTGGCCCTCGAAAGTTCATAAAGTCATCAGGCGAGTGGGAGAAAGCTCCAGGCCATTGCTGATGGGTGTCAAGGAGTTTTCCTTGAGGATGGTGATGGAATGTTTCAGCTCTTGGGTAGGACTTGTCCAGTGACAGTATAGAATCCTGAGCACCCCTGAGCAGAGTCTGGCCCCAGTCTCTTGCCCCCCAGGGGCCCTTGAGCTCTTGCTCAGCCTTGCTCAGCTCCCCTCTGGGGCTGCTCTTCTGCAGCTGAACAGCCCCAGGGCTCTCAGCCTTTCCTGCCCACACAGATGCTCCAGGCCCCTCAGCAGCTTCCCAGCCTCCCCTGGACTCTCTCCAGCAGTTCCTGGTCTCTCTGGAACTGGGGAGCCCAGAACTGGACCCAACCCTCAAGTGGTGGCCTCCCTGGGGCAGAGCAGAGGGGCAGGAGGATCTGCCCTGGACCTGCTGCCCACACTCTCCTTCATGCCCCCCAGGAGACCATTGGCCTTCCTGGCCATGAGGGCCCATTGCAGGCTCATGGGGAACTTGTCCCCCAGCACTCCCAGGTCCTTCTCTGCAGAGCTGCTTCCCAGTAGGTCCCCCTGCCCCTCTACCATTGCAGGGGGTTGTTCCTCCTGAGGTGCAGGGCCCAACACTTGCTTGTGTTGAACTTCATGAAGTTCCCCTTTGCCCAACTCTCTGGCCTGCCCAGGTCTTGCTGAATGGCAGCAGCTCAAACCAGTTCCTTTACAGAGTCTAACACAGGGCCACACCCTGGAATAGCTCGTTGTCTCTTGGTGGGGATGGACACCTGCATACAACCAGACTACAACTGCTTGTAGAGTTGCTACAGCTTGGCTGCTTTCATGAAGAGCCAGCTCATGGGGCTCGTGACCAGTGTCATGGACATTTCATGTCCCATTTTAGGATGATACGGACATCAACATCGACTGCATGACTGAAGAGAAGAACCCCAACAAGAAAGTGTGCAATGTGAGCTACCCCTTCTTCCGAGCCAAGGCCAAGGTAAAGCTATTTCCTTGAGGCTGCTTTGATCCTAGGAGAGCAACAAAATCAAACCCAGCTCCTTCAACTCAAAGAATTTGTCTCCAGTTCTTTGGAGCAATTTAATGTTGGCTTCAAACCACTGACGGTAACTTCCCCAAGCTTCTTTGTCACAGGATGAGGGAGCTTTCCCTGCCTGAGAGGTTTTCCTTGCTTTGAACCCCCAGGGTCCCTCCAGACCCTTCTCCAAGTCTGTCCAAGCTCGCTCGGGCTGGTGGCATCCTCCGAACCACAGCTCACAGCACCTGGGCTCAGCCCAGGTACAGGGAGCATCATTTTTTATGTGCCACAAACCCCTTTGCAAGCGTTAGGTGCAGGGAAGGGAAAGCGAGGAGATGCTGCTCTCTGCAGTCACCGGGGCTCTGTGAGAAACCTCACCTGCCCATCCTGCACCCCTCGTGATAAAAGGGGCCAAAACAAGTAGGATCTAAAGCTAAAGTCTTCCCAACGCCCGTATCCATCTGAAGCTTTTCCTTGTCAGGAGCTTGGTAATGATGGATGAGCTCCAGGCACCTCGCTAGGCTTTCAAGCTCCCCCCCAAAAAAGCCCTCTGAGATGCCTGTGGCTGTAGGAAGAGCGCAGCAGCCCAACTCCCCGTGACCTACGGGGGCTGAGAATGCATCTGCATGGCACCAGGTAGCCCAGGTCCTGCCAAAACAAAGACAAGTTGGAAATGGAAATCTGGCCGAAGAGCAGCGGGAGCTTTAATATTATCCTCAGCTGTGCAGGCCCAGACAGTTTGAGGTCATTGCCACAGCTCTGGCAGATGTGACATTTATCACATTTTATTGTTGTTGGCCTCTCTCCGGCTGCCTTCCCCCCGCCAGCCGACCCCGTGCCGCAGATGGGACCGAGCGGCCTCGCGCTGCAGGTCCCCCGGAGGGTTTCTCTTCCAAAAGAAGGGGCGGGGGGGGGTTGCTCGATTTCTCCAACCTCAGAGCAAAAAAAAATGTGGTGCGTGGGGCCGAGAGCAAATCCTGCAAAGCCTCGGTGCAACCACTTCTCTCCCTGGAAAGCCTCTGCCCAAAGCCTGGCAGCATCTCCTGGTGGGACCAGGGAGATATTCTCACCCACCAAGCCCCAGCACCGCTCCTGGGTTCTGCTTTCCCCCCTGACATGTTCTCCAATCTCTTTCCGATCTCCCCAGGTAGCTTTTCGCCTGGATTTTGAATTCAGCAAGTCGATTTTCCTTCAAAACATGGAGATCTACTTGATCACCAGCAGGTCAATTTTTGTTTCTTCCCTCACACGTGTTTCTGAGGTCAACGGGACAGTGGTTTGCGTTGGGTTTCCTTCTCCCGTAGCTGTAGGAGATGCTGGAGGCTTCACTCAGGGAATAGCCACCAGAAAACCCGATTTCTGTGGGTTATTACAGAGCCTGCGGCCCGTATGGACAAAACAGGCTATTTTTATTTATCTGTGTATTTATATCCATTATTTTTCTGTATATGCGGAGGCTGCGCAGTCGCTGCCGGGCTCTGCGCTGAGCAGAAAGCCTCGTGGCCACTGCTGCTCTCTTCCCCACCTTCCCAACTGCAAATAGCCCCAGGAAAAAACAACTCCTAAAAGCTTCACAAAATTCTCCTCGCTCTCTTCCCCTGTCCAGGTAAAGTTTTCCTGACAGCCAAGTGAAATCTTATTAAGATATTTTTAATTTTCCTCGGTTGTGGTGGCTGAGAGCAGTTGAGGATGCGCTTTGCCACGGCTGCTGGGTGTGAAAGCTCTCCCCAGAGGATCTGCTTTTATGGCCTTGGGCTGACAGAAGTTACAGAATAAAATCACTTCTCTTTATATTTTGGCCAAAAAGCGGAAGTTCTGCCCTTCCCCACCTGCTTCTTACGACCATCCCAAAAGAAAAAAAACAACAGAAGGGAGCCAGCTCCCACCTCACCCTCCCCTTGCCCTGCTGCTGTTTCAGTGACAGTGAGGAGAAGGAGAGCACCAAGGAGGACAACTTTGCCCACCTGAATTATCAGCTGAAGTACGAAGCCGACCTGCTCTTCACCAGGTGTGGGTTTGGGAAGGGGACGCAGCTCATGGTGGGGACACACCTGGCAGGGTGTCATCAGAGAACCCCAGGCTGGTTTGGGTGGGAAGGGACCTTCCAAGGTCATCTGGTCCAAGGAGCAGGGACGTCTGCAACTAGAGCAGGTTGTTCAGAGCCCCATCCAACCTGACCTTGAACACTTCCAAGGAGTGTCCTTTCAGAAAACCAGTGCCAGCCCCAGGGGAGCTGTGTTCAAACAAAGGCCAGGGCCAACTGGGCTTTAATTCGGGGGATTTGCTTTAAAAAGGGGCTGGAGGAACCACAAAATCAGGAGCAGGTCCTTCTAAACATCAACAGCGAGGAGCAAGGAGGTGCTGCTGCATTTCCATAATGTTTAAAGTGCACCAGTGTCATTAAAGAGGCGTGAGGGCAAAGTTTTTTAAGGGGAAAAAGTGCTTTTTGTAGGTAATGATGTTTATCCCATGTGTTAGGAGCCGGTGTCTGGGCCGGGAGCCACCCTGCTAAAAATCATCTCTCCAGAAGCTCAGCTGAGGGGTGTGTTTGGAAGGGTTTGGGCATCAACAGTAACTACAGCAGCGAGTGTCCTTGATCCAAGAAGAGCACAGATGATAATTTATTAACCTGAAATTAAGAAAAAAAAAACAAAAAAAATGTGGATCTCAGAAGCACATTCCCTGGCACCGCTCGCTGTAATTCGGAGCAGATTTTTGAGACCTTCAGTCATTTCATTGTTTTTTTACACCAGAGGCAACGAGGCACTGAAAATAAAACTGGTTTAATGCTCACAATTTACGGGGAGCAGCGGGATTGCTGCTTTAAGAAATATCGGAATCACCCTTGTGGGAGAAGGGAGAACTTGGAGGAAAAGTAGCAGCACACAAACAAATTCAGATTTGGACACGTTAGAGGGAAATAATTTTTTTTTACTTTAGAGGTTTTGGCGCCATGTGTTGTGACAGCGGTGAGCGTGTGTCACATGGCAGGCCATCCCGGCCGGGCTCCCGTTGGATGCTCCTGGATTCCCCCCTTCCTCTCCAGCCCTGAAACAAAAATGTGATTTCCCTCTTGAGATTTAGCCATGACATTCAGGGCCTTGGATGTCTCTGTTATGTTAAAAAGGTGACAAAAATTCGATAAAGAAAGGGAAAACACTACGGGAGTGGGACAGCTTGAAAATCCCCCCCTATTTTCTTGCACGAGGCGGAGCCGGGCGATGGTTCCCATTTGAAATGGGGCCAGGCAGACAAGAAAGTCTTCTCCTTGGGGGATCTGCCTGTGGAGCGGTTGCCCGACTGGGTGCTGGGGGCAACTGAGCTCGCAGCTGCTTCACGCTCACGACTTGTCCTCCTCTGTCACGACAGGGCGTCGAGCCTGGACTACTACGAAATCAGGTCAAACAGCTCCTTGGAGAGATACGACAGCATCGGCCCCCCCTTCCATTGCACCTTCAAGGTAAGGAGGGGGTTTTAAACCATCTGAGGGACCCCCCACTCCCCAAGCTCCATCCCGGAGGTGGGATGTGCCAGGATCGCCCTGCTCGTCCTCATCCCGCGGAACGCCGGCACCTCCGGCACATCCCTGTCCTCTGCCCTCTCAGCTGCAGAACTTGGGCTTCTTCCCTGTGGAGGGGGTGACCATCAAGCTCACCGTCCCTGTGGCCACCCGGGCGGGCAATCGCCTCCTGCTCCTGACCGAGTTCATGGTGGACCAGGTAGGAAGGAGGTTTCAACCCCATGAAGCACGTGCAGGTCTCTTCTGCACCAGGGGTGGGGATGGAGACATCACCCCATCTTTTTGCAAACCCCCTCGCGGTCGCACCTGCACCGACGGCCTTGGCTCGTGCCCAGGCTTCTCCTTCTCCCATTGGCTTGGCTGGAAACGTGGAAAATGGAAGCGGCCAAAGGGTTTAGTCCAAATATTTCTCCGAGCTAGACGTCCCTCCAGTATGCAACGAATTCTTGAGGGTCTTGAGAGAATTAGCTGTGTCTGGGGCGAACTGGAGGTGTGAGCGACCAGGAAAGTGGTGAAAGGGCTGGGAGAAGACCCTGGGACGTCCCGAGCGTCCTGCAGCCGTGTGGGATTCATGTGGAAAGAGCCCGGCGCGGGAGGTGGGGTGTTTACGGTTGTATTTGGCCTTGATGGCGACAGTTTATGCTGCAGCTCTGGCAAAGGCCCCGTGTCCCCTGGGACATCCCAGCTCATCTCCTGGGTGGGTCTCCAGGTTGATTTTTGCTGGAGAGAGGCACAAAACATGGGAATTAATTAAAGTAGGATGCTGGGCTCATTTTGGACCAGGACCTTCTCCAGTCCTGCGGTGGCACCTGCCTCTTGCCTCAATCCCAGCTCAGCCCCCCAGCACCAACAAAGCCCAGGGGATGCTGGGACCATCCATTCCCACCAGGATGGGTGCTGAGCATGGGGCAGGATGCAAAGAGGTGGTCACTGTGGTCTTCGTCCCCATGCTCGGAGCCCATCGGCTTCTTCCGCAGGAGAACACGACCTGCAACATCTGGGGGAACACCACCGACTACCGGAGGACACCCGTCGAGGAGGACCTCTCCCGCACACCCCACCTGGTACGTGCCTCCCTGGGCCTGATCCTGGCTCTGGGCTGAGCCCTCCTGTCCCAAACAGCCACCAAACTGGCGAGAAAACCCCTGGGATGGGGATGCCCCACGCTCAGGGGGGGTGCGTGTCCCCCTTACTGGTACTTGGTTCTTGATGCCCTCGGGATGTGCCAGGGGAGAAGCCGAGTGTGGGTTTTATCCGCTCCCTCCTCAGTAACGACGCTCCTGCAACCGCAAACTTCTCTCCTTGCAGAACCACAGCAACTCCGACGTCATTTCCATCGACTGCAATGTGAAATTAGCCCCCAGTGAGGAGATGAACTTGCACTTGCTCGGGAACCTGTGGATGAAGTCTCTGAAAGCAGTAAGTCCTCCCAAAACAGACAGAGGTTTTCAGGAGAAATCCCCAAAAGAAGATCCACACACCAAAAAAAAAAAAAAAAAGGGTTTGCTTTTTATTTTCACCTGTAATTGCCTTCCCTCCCAAGAAACTCAGGAATGTGTTGGGGTGATTTTTGTTTTCAAATCCTACGTAGCCTATCAGTGTGAGCATCGAACATCCCGCACAGCACCTCGTCACGGGGAATCTAATCCCAAGCAGTCGTTTTTGCTGCAATACGGTCACACTCACTCCTTGACTTGAATCATCCTCCCCCCCAGAGGCAGGACACAGCACTCCTGGCACGGATGCAAAGCTGTGTTGGGAAGAAAAGCTGGGGAGGGATATGAGCATGTGGTCAGGGTGCTGGTTCCTCTCCCACATCTGATAATCGTTTGGGATTCTCACTCCCAGAAGGAGCTGGAGGGGCTGAAGTGTGGCCAGAGAAGGGCAACGGAGCTGGGGAAGGGTGTGGAGCAGGAGTGTGGGGAGGAGCGGCTGAGGGAGCTGGGCTTGTTCAGCCTGGAGCAAAGGAGGCTCCGGGGAGACCTTCTGGCTCTCCACAACTCCCTGACATTCAGGAGCTTGGAGCCAGGGCAGGTCAGGCTCTGCTCCTAAAGAACAAGCACCAGGAGAAGAGGAACTGTCCCCAAGTTGCCCCAGGGGAGGTTGAGGTTGGAGCTGAGGAACAATTTCTTGCCCTCCAGGGCTGTCCAGGCCTGTGCCAGGCTTCCCAGGGCAGGGCTGGAGTCCCCCTGATCCCTGGAGGGGTTTCCAAGGCGTGGAGCTGTGGTGCTGAGGGACAGGGCTCAGTGGTGCCCTGGCAGGGATGGGGGAACAGCTGGGCTCCATGATCTGAAAGGGCTCTTCCAGCCAAAACCATTTGATGTTCCCGTTCTATGAGGGTCACATCCAGCACCTCTTTACACAGCTGAAGTTCAAGTCACTGAAGCTCACCACGAACGCCGCTCTCCAGCGACGCTTCGGGAGCCCCTTCATCTTCCGTGAGGAGGACCCCAGCCGTCAGGTGAGCCCTTGGGCAGGACGGTCCCACACAGACCCAGCAGCTTTGGAGATGCTGCAATACCCTCCTCTGACCCCCGTGGGGAAAACCCCGCGGCCAGCTTGGAGCAACTCAGTGCAGTTGCGGCCGGAGCCGGGCAGGATTGAGCAGGGAAAACCTGAGCTAAATCCCTGGCGTGTGGGGTGGACCTGCTGAGCAGGATGCTCCTGGTTTTATGGTTCCTTCCCAGCATCTCCAGCAACCTCCCAAAGCAGGGGATGCTCAGCATCCCCACCGTCCCTGCCCGCCCGGCTCTCGCACCCAACGGCAGCGGCAGATTTTGATGCTCTTCCTTGGCAGATAACGTTCGAAATCTCCAAGCCGGAGGAGTCGCAGATCCCCATCTGGATCATCCTGGGGAGCACCTTAGGAGGTCTCCTGCTCCTGGCGCTGCTCGTCCTTGCGCTCTGGAAGGTGAGCAGCCCTTAAACCTCACGGCTTGGTAGCTCAGTGGAGCTCTCCATGTGAGGAGGGATCCCCCCGGCTCCCCGGCTCCGTGTTCACAGCCCCACGAGCTCCTCAGCACCACCGGGCAGCACAAAAATCTCCTCTAACCTCTTTCCACTTCCACATTCATAGAATCGTAGAGCATGGAATCCTAGAATATTAGGGGTTGGACGGGACCTCTGGAGATCATCTAGTCCAACCCCTCCCTTGCCAAAGCAGGATCCTCCAGAGCAGGCCACACAGGAATGTGGGTTTGGAAAATAGCCAGAGAAGGAGACTTTATGTTCATTTATAATTATTTATTTTTATAATTTATATGTATTTACATATATGTTTGTATTTATTTGCTGTTTATAATTTTTATTTATTTATTTAATAGCTAGTCATAATTATTTATATTTATTTTATATAAATATTCAAGGCCTGCTTCCATATTCAGGGTCTAAACCTTCTCCACTTCCATACTGAGGGCCTAAACTTCCTCTGCTTCTCTACTCAGGATCTAAACCTCCCGACACCATCCCACTAAAAGAGAGACGCTTCCCAACGATCAGCTGGAGTAATAACGGTGGGATTTTTCTCTTCTTTCTCTTCAAACCCTGCAGCTCGGATTTTTCAAAAGCGGGAGCCGCAGGCGAGCGGCGGAGCAGGAGCCGAGCGCTCGGGGGCTGGAGTGATGCCGCCGGATCCTTCCCCGCTCCCCCCTCTGCCAGCCCCTCGCCGCTTACGGAGCCGAGGTTCACCTCCGCGCCCAGGGATTTGGGTTTGCAGCCAGAGGAGAGGACATCCCCTTTGCCTGAAATCGCCTGAACAGGTCCAAACGCCAAAAAGAAAATGTAAAAAAATACCCAAACTCCACCTGACAAGTATGAAAACCCCCTCCTCACGGCGAGAGGACCTTCCAACCGGGTTTGCAAGGAGGTGGCAGCGGCGCGGGGACGGAGGGAGCCGCCCAAACAACGTGTCCCCGAACTTGGGGCAAACCACGGAGCTGGAAAAGTCTCCCAAACAAAGTAATATTCTTAAAAAGAAATAATATTCTTTCCAAAAATAAGACTGGCTCCTTCCTGTGGCTGGGCTGCAGCAACTCCCGGGCTT
>VWZK01005083.1:0-35234 GCA_013396935.1 Baryphthengus martii | reverse complement strand
CCATCTGTCTGCTCCTCCTGCAGGTGCGGTTTTTACTTTCCGCACTCCCAATGTGGTGCACAGGATCCAGCAGTGGCCTTGGTCTGCACGCCAGTCCCTGGTGCTAACTCTAAACATCGAGCGTTATCACTGCTAGAAGCAGCCACTGCCTGCAAAAACATGCTGCTCATTTCAGCAAGTGCAGTTAGTTAAAGGAATTGAGCTGAAAAGTAAAAATCACTGAACAGAATTGTTCTGTTCTAACTCAAACCAGGACACCTGTGGCTTTGTTGACTTGCACGCCATGGGCCCCAGTGCGAGCCTGCATACATGGTTCACATCCAAATACCTAAATTCAAATATCTTAACTTCAGAAGGAAACTCTCTTTATGGATTTGATTGTCACCACATAAGTGCATAATACTGTTTGAGGTGCCTCGAAGCATCCAGACCCAAAAATCTGCACACATGGGGCAGAACTGACTAAAGATTGATGGGAGTCCTGTGTCATCCAGGAACAATAGCTGGAGGTCAGCACTAGGTATTTCAAGGGGCACTACACCTCCATATGTGGGCATCTGCATTGAATTCCACGTCTTAATTTGAACTTAGACAAACTGAATCCCACAGTACATTTCCTATTTCCCAGATTAGTATCCTTTAGTAATAGAACTACATGAACTGCCACCTCACACACTTTTTTTTTTTATGAGTGAATTTTAGATGTGACGTTTGTTTGAATGAAAAATAAAAGCAAATTTAGAATTATCAAAAGTTAGAGGGAAAAACCTTCCACATTACTATACTGAGAGGTACTCTTTTTATTTATTTATTTTTTTTTTTAAAATCAATTTGTCAGGATCATTTACATTTGAGTCCTCTCTCCAGTGTACTTGAATGAATAGATGCTGATCTTCACATAGTGAATTGTCCCCCAGGAATCTCCTTGGATGACTTATCAACTATCAGGTATCGAAGTAATGAAGCCGGGCTACAAGAACATGGCACTGATCTCCCCCATACAGCAAGATTCCCAGGCTCATTAATAGCTGTTTCAGAGTGGTGGAAAAATCTCAGTAGCAATAGTGGAACGTAACATTAAACATTAGCTCTTTTACAAACCACACATTTCTCCCTTTTCAGATTTGGTGAATGCTGTTGAAAATTTTTCAGCAAAATGTTAGATTTCCTGTACAATCTGAGTATGAGAAGAATTTCAATTTTGTTAAATATCTTTTCTGCCGAAAGAAAAAATGGAAAGAAATTCAAATTAGCTTCAGAAGGATCAAAACACTTAATTTTCCTAATTAATCCAGTATGTTTGGTGATTTTTATGGCTAATTGTTTTTTATGCTACAGTCATCTATGACTATATATACTGTTTCAGTTAAATTACTTGTTTTCAAGCGGGGTATGCTAGTTAATAAAAATCAAATAACAAAATGTGAATTAAAGTATCTGACATAGTAAAATATATGTTTTTTAAAGAGTAACTCCCTTTACATGTGTGGGTGTTCGGAAAACATGTTGCAGATGCATTTCCTTAGTCTTTTCATCCTTAATTACTCTATGTAAACAAATTGTTCAGCCTGATTCTTTTGGGAGACACTGAATCCCCAAAATAAATAGTCTTAGGTATTCAGGCAAGCTGGAGTGTTACAATTTCAGGCTTCAGAATCATGAACTATAGAGTCATAAACAATCAACTGCCTGCCAAAACAACATAAAGGTGCTTTTTTTCTCTTAAATGCCTCTTTACTATACTGTTCAATAAAAGCAATTTGTGCTATACATGGTGACCTTTATGTGGTATTACATGGTTTGCAGAGGAAGTGTATCTGATCAATAGTCAGGTCTTAGGGATGAGAGCACTTGAACTCTTGGTTTCTTCTCCTGTTGAAATACGATTATAAGAATAGTAGATGTGGCAAGAATGTGCCCTGTGTTGTGGGAACATAATTATTGCAAATCAATTGATGATTTGTTTAGAAACCTGTCCTTATTTATCTAAATATATTGTAAATCAAAACAATTTCTAAATAAACAAATTTTAGCCTACATTTTGAGTGGGTTTTAGCTAATGGTATTTATAATTAACTACCAAAACCGTGTCACCACTTTAAGCGAATAATTGATCATGAGAAAAAATATATGAAAGAAATAGGTATCTGTTCACAAATATTTCTTCACTCTCACATGCATTCCTGTCTTGTTTCAAGATTGTAGAAATTGTAGAAACATTGCTGTTTGCAGTAAATCAGTTCATTCTAATCTACTGGTTCTGATGAAGTAAAGACTTCAATGGAATGTCAGTGATACGAAGCCTGTTTTGAGTTCAACTCTTAACCTCATAGAGGTTTTATAAAAGATCTCTCACTTTCCCCAAAATTACCCTGTGGAACTTTTTCACATATTGAGTTTACTAATGGCAGATCCTAAAAATTGCACCTTGACTTTGAGGAAAAATTCTTTTTCTACAACACAGTAAACATAATCCCAGTCTCTGTGTAATTTATCGAAGAATAAATCCCTAATCACTTAAAGCCAGGTTAGCGCTCCTTTAGTAATGTGTTTGGCTTTAGTCACTGGAATGATCAAGGGGTAAAAGAGATTTCATTTAACATAACAGGAAATATTTCAAAGTTAAAACAAAAACATTGTTGTCAGTGGTATTCATAGAGTAATCCCTGCAATTCCATTATTTGGAAACTTCTGGATTTCCTCACATAGGAGGACATGGCTCAATTTATCTATGCATTCACTGTTACTCTTCTAAATACTTTATGTTTTCACTTTCTGGGCCAAGAAGAAAATGTTCTAGTTTGTTTAAATGAGGACTTTTTTTGGAAGGGGAAATAACAACCCTTCTGTATAATGCAATTTTTTTGTGCCTTCCTGTTTGCTTCCAACACCAGCAAGACTTGAGCCATGTTTTCATCCAACTATGCATTAGAAATGTAGTTATATATCATCTAATCAGTCTGTAGCTATGTTGTTATGTTCTGCAATGAAAGTAACTCCCTGACCTCACACAATCAATTAAATCTAAAAGAAAATGCTTAAGAACAGGCAATAAATGTTTGGCATTAAGCTGTGGAATTATTATGAATTCATTAATTTTAAATAAAATCAATTTTATTCTCTTTACAAAACTTTGAAAAAGTTTTGTTTCAATACTGTATAGATTGTTCATTTACATCTGGCTATAGGAAGAAATCTTTGGAAACATCTTTGTGAAGAAATTCCTCTAGAGAAAGAAAAAGAAGGCAGAACTTTTAATTAAAAAAATCCAAACAAACAAACAAATACCCAACTGTAACTAACCAAACAAGCACCAAACAAAAAAAAAAACAACAAAAAACCCCACCACCATCACAAAAAAAATCTCCAATATAAATCATGACAAAATTAAACTAAAAAAAATAATTTTTGTGTGTAATTGTATTGTAAGATTTATGCTGGCTTTGCTAGGAAGAATGAGAGGGACAAGGATAGAAAAAAGATCTGAAAAAGAATTATCACATAAATACTCAATGATTTCAGGGAGAACAAAGGTTAGTACTATTATGATTAAACAGCAAAGATCTGATCTTGGAAACATCAAAATTTCTATTTTACTAGAAGTATGTAGTTTTCATATTATGCTTTTCCTTTGGGCAAACGTTCAATGATAATAGGAAAGAATGGATGGGAACAAAAGAAAGGTAATATGCATGTTCATATTGTTTTCAGCCTTCTTATTTTATCCCTCATTTAAGCTTTAAAGGAGGAGCATATTTCAAAATGCACTTATCTGTAGCAGCAAACTAGACAGCAGTGCATTCACTCTCCATGGCATCCTTTCCACTCATGGATTCTGTTGGCTAAGCTGCTCACAATCAGCTATTAAAAGTGTACCTGCAGATTTTATGTGTAGAATTTTTCAAGCATGTAAGTAAGTTCAATCAACTTTCTACAAGTATTTGAGATAATCATCAGATTTCAAAAGTCCTCACTGAAGCAAAACAGAATTTATGATCCCGTTTCGTGATATGGCAACCAGATGGGAACCCCAGGCTCTGAGTCAAAACTACTCAGCCTTCATCTTTCAGGTTTCTCATCAATTTTTATGCCACTTCATATTTTCAGCTTGATGTCAAACACCAGATCCATTCATTTCTATATTTTGTTTTTTTCCTTTCAAACACAATTCAGATGAAAGCAAAAGTCTGAAAGTAAGTAGGAAGTTTAAACTAAAATTTACCAAATAACTATAAAAAAATATTCAACTTTGTTGTAAATCCAGAAAGGAAATGGAAGTAGTGTCTCACTGTGTCTGAAGTTGCACATATATCTTCGTTGATTAATATGTATATAAAATGGTGAGGCGAACTCTTGACTCTTCACATTCAGCAAGGTACTTGACATTTCATTTCTCCACTTTTCCATTTGAAAAAAAAAGGGAAGAAAAGGATGCTGTCTCCTGTTTTTTGTGTACTGCTTGGAAATCTACTGGGGAAAACTGTCATTCTAAACACTGCAGAGTATCTTACTTACGTTCTATTGCAAAACGCTTAGTAAAAAGCAGAAGTTTGGCTGAGATGTTTCTTGCTGATACTTAAGATATGTATCTGTGCTAAACAATTTCAAGTCCATGAGCACTGCAGCATGCCTTAGGGAACCCTGCTGCTTCACTTCTTAATATTACTATTCCTCTTACCGTAAAGATTCTGCCAAATACATCCATATTCTCCAAAATATCTCAGCTTTTCTTTTGCATATGTCCTGGGCTTCAGCTGAGCTATAGATGTAATACAGGTTACTGCAAACGGCGGAAATTTGGACATATTTTTGCTAATGAAATACATTGGCAGTTACATTATTTAGATTATCACTAAGTGACCTCTCACTTCCTTGACTTTCCAGAACATTACAGTCTTTAAACTGTCCTAGTATCTGTAGATTTGTAACGGGAAAGGCCCTTCAGGGGAGAAGAATAGGATCTCAGCACTCTCAAAACTCAGCAATATTCAATTTCAGGGCGGACTTTTGAGAAAGAGCTTATTTCTAGATATAAACATTCAATAAATACAGATGGTAACGTACTTGCTTTTCAATGAATCACATGACTCTGGTTTTCGCAGAGGGAAGCTGCCATACCTGGGATTTATAAAAAAAACCCAACCCCACACATCGTTTCCTGCATCAAAAAAAAGGGTATGTATTTATTCTTCTCGGATGCAAGCATTTAAAATGGATTCTACCAGTGTGTTACATCATATGGACCATCACAGCCAATCACACAAACAAAGCCAACAGCCTCAATTGGCCAAAATTGATAGGAAAGTCAAACTTATTCCAGCCTGCAAAATTCTTAGGGCACTTAATAGTACAAGTACTGAAATCATACTAACAGAGAGCAGGTGGTGAATGAGATTTGCTACAGAAGTTAATAGGAGCAAGATAACTTTCTTGACAAATAACTTTATATTTTCATTGAAATTATTATTTTATCTTTTTTTTTCATTTTCTTTTTTCCGGATGAAGTTTTTCCTTAGATACTCACTCAGCCTTAAATTTTATTGCTCTAAACCACTGTAATTAAATAAAGTATCTCCGTAATAATTTTGCTATGGCTATGAGAAAAGATTTAAAAAATTAAAGATAAAATATTCAAAGATTTTATTTTTTTTAAATTTGAAAAGTCAATGAAAAATCCAACATATCTATTTTAAACATGTCAATTGAAAACAAAACTTCCTTTTCTCATTAAACTGTCTTCAACAGCACATTTATTCCTTACTTAAATAGGGTAGCTTATGAGCTGTTTAAAGTTTTATGAAAGTTTCTGAAAAAAATAAGGTTGAAATTTTTGTGCCATGGAAATAATTGATAAAATTCTGCTGTAACATTTGGTTATCCAGTCAGTGGACTTTGGTTCAAAGTTCCAGCGAACAAGATAGTAGGTGAAGAGTAGGTGAACAGTTTCCCAAATGTGAATGATGCGAAAAGAAGGAATAGTTAGGAGTTGTGCAAATTATAAAAATAATATTTTTCTATTTCAATACATTTCTAGTATTCTGCGCTGCTGCTGGTTTATCTTTGCTCTCGTTTGGTTTTATTTCCTTTCTTGTAAACTACATCCACTATGAAAAATCACAAAGCATCCAGTAGATTTTAACTAGGTTGCTACAGGTCTGGGTTAGAAATAAACTAGTAGCTGGAGTAGAAAGTTTCTGAATTATGCTCAAGCATGTAACTTGTCCGTTTTGCAGGTATAATTTAGTTTGTTTCATAATATTTCTGCTGTTGATTGAATTTTCATTCAAACTAGACATTTAAATCAAAGGCAGGTTGGGATTTGTTTTGGTTGTTTGCTTTTTGGTTAATGAGGGCCAGGATGTTTTGATCATGCAGCCTAGCTTCAGCTTTGTTAAGAAAATGAAAACAGAAAGAATGAGGAAAGATAATATAATTTGTAGAAAGAGATCTTGCAAACTTGCAAGCATAAACCCACACATTAATGAGCAGTAAAAGCGCACTGACTCAAATTTCATGATGTTTCAAAATATCAATTGCTTTGACCTGGGAGAACAGGCATGAAAATCTAAGAAAGTTGACTTCAGTAATTTAACTGAATGTCTGTTGGAACTAATCATGAAAGGGCACGAGGAGCTATAAAGAAGTAGCAAGAAGGACGCTTAGACCTTGTTAAAGGTTCAAATCCATAAGAACATATCTTGTTTTGTTATGATACTACAGTAGGAAAAGTTATTTAGAAAAACTAAAATAATAGATCCACATAGCATATCCTTCTGATTTCAATAAAACAGCTATTTATATGATTTTCACTTTATTTGCTTTACAAAAAGTGTAAGAAAGAAAAATATCTGCCACAAATGTTCTGAAATCAAGACCCATTTTTTCCAAATGGCAGTTGCAGGGCTATGTTGTTACTTGAGACCCTTTGGTTAATCCGGTACGATTGTGCTAAGATCAAAAGTCTGTAAGATCAGATCGCATACGTAACATCCTGGAAGCTCACATGAAGTTTTGTCATGCCAAACTGCTGGCTGTAGTTCCAGAAGTCTCCATGAAAATTCTCCAAGGACAAACGATTCCACAGATTCTGGTGAACTGATCGAACCTTCAGAAGAGCAGAAAAGGAGGATTGTTTTTGAAAGCAACTGGCTATGTTTGTTCCTTCCCACTACCAACACAGGGCAAAAGAGCTTGAAATTTAGATGTCAGTAGTTTCTTGTAAAGGGTGAACTTGTCTCCAATGATAAAAGAATATAAGAAGTAGATAGTAAAAGATGGGTAGGAAGATATAAGAGAAATGATAGGGAAGAAAAATGAGACAGAAGAAAACAAGGAAACAAGTGTTGAAACAGGAATAAGTTCATAAATGTATTCTGACAATATAATATATACTACTATCAATATATTTTAGTAATAGAATGTTGATTGAGAATATACAAATATTGCTTTGTTACAGCATGGATGAATCTGATCGTCACCCACCTTTCTGTTCTTTTAACCCACAGAGAATTTGTTGCTATTCTGGACAGAACAGAATTGATTTTTTTTTCCTGCTGGAGTAAAATGTTATTCTCTGGCTGTTAAAGTTACCCAAGAAGAGCTGTTTACTTTTCAGAAGACAAACTTATCGCATTCAGAATATTATCCTGTGTGACAGGAGTTCTGCAGTCCCAATGCATCCTTCTGCCAAGGGCTGTGTGCTTCCTTTACAAACAAACCTTCTGTAGGGTTGGTAAAAGGTATTTTCCAGGCAACGCTGCATTTGCCACTGTAATCAACGGAACAATCTATCCAGATTCCAACTATACACATAAGAATCAGCCATCTGAACTGGAAGAATAGGAAAGAGATTTTTATGTTTGGGATTTTTTTTTTAATTCTTCTCTGTCTTTTTTTTTGGACAGGTAAGAATAAGAGAACAAATATTGTATTGAAATTGCAATAAGTTATGGACTTAGGGAGTGGGAGTTTGTTGGTTGTTTGGGTTTTTTTCCTCAAAAAGATCAAACTGTCATTTTCCACTTATATATGGAAATCATTGGAAACTATCTCCAACTTTAGTTGTCTTCAGGCGTGGTACTGAGGAGAAATTAGACTTTTCCAGAGCATTATAACAGAAATTAAGTGTAGCTATTGATGAGCTCTTTAAAAGTATTCCAATATTACTTTTTCTTTTTTTTTCTTACACACCTACATGGCTTGTTAACTATTAAGAGGACCACATCCCGGAAAAAAAAGATACTACTTGGAGACATGATATTTCTTACAGGTCCACAAGCATTGTGTTGCATCATTATACTTTGGCTTGTGATCGTCCTGGGAGGTACAAAGCAAACAGGAGTTGGAATTTCATTTAACAGTGAATTTTCTAAATGTGTCTTTACTGCAGAAGCATCTGCAGCTAAATAACCTTAGTGGCAACCTGCTGGGCAAACACTCTTCAGGAGGCCCGATTCTCATTTACACTAAGGCCTTTTTCTCTGGCAGTGGTACAGATAAAGAGCCTTTAAGACATGGTAAATGCAATTTTAAAGCCACTTTACACAGCCAGGGCAAATCAAGGGGGCTAAGTGAAAAATAAGGTCCAAGTATTCTATGACTTTCCTCATTTCTCACAGCATCACTGATAAAGTAAGCAATTGCTTCTTAAATAAATATATATCAGATGTACGGAGTTGAGAAAGTTTACTGTAGCAATGCAAATATAAAAAAAAAGAGGAAAATGAAAGCAAAGACTGTGGAAAAGTTACATCAATTTTCTTTAGGCCAGCTGACACAACTATAAAACAAATGGAGACTTTTTGGCACAGGAGCTTCATCACATCCTTCTCTGATCCAATGATCAGGCATCTAAGCTCAAGTTATAACCATTTAATATCAAACAACCATTTAATATCAAATACCTTCCTTCACCTTTTTGTACATCAGGCATCTACTTATGTATCACATATCCTCTTTCACACGACCAGAGAATTTACTTTATCTGTTAGCAAATAGTGCACTTTCTGCCCCATTGGAATTTTTAAATTTCCTACTTCTTTCTAATCTTGTTTTATTTGTAGTTTGGGGTCTTTTTAGGGAGGAGGTTATTAATTTCCATTGAAGAATGTTAAACAGTTCGTTAACTAAGCATGGGCAGCTGATTAGATGACAATCACAAAGTTCCCATCTGTTCTGTATCAAGAGCTATTGAATTCCAAGTAGGTACATCACCTGTTACCTTTTCATGAGAAAATAAGATTGTTTTACATTCAAGATTAAAAAAAATAAAAATTACTTTACACATCTTTGACACCAGAGAACTGTAGAAGTATGTGTCAAGATTTCAGAGGAAAATTTTCCCAAGAAATCTAAGGAAACGAGAACAGTCTGAGAGACTTAACAGTTTCTGAGTTTATCATGAAATTAAACAAAACAGAGCAAAACAAAAAAGACCAGACTAGTAGAAAGCGGAACAAGCTAAAAGATAAGATTGCGCTGGTTTGTGAAATAAATTACTTTCTTTTCCTTCCTTTCGAAAGGAAGATCAGGCGATGAGTAATCAATGTAAATCCAATGCCAGCTGTTTAACTAACTACGTGAAAAGCACCAAGGCCTTTAAAGTACAGTCATTTATTCATACCAAAACGTTCTTTTTTTAGGTCAATTTACAAGAAACTATATTGTTGTCTTCTACAGTGGTTTATGAGACACAAAACTGCAGTATGAGGAAGTAACCAACCAAGACCTTGTTACATAGACTGAAAGTTATTTATAAGTTAATAGGAGGAGAAAAAAGAAGTTTCCTTCTATTGGGAGTGAAGGCCAATATTGACTAAGACAGATCTGAACAGAAAATGCTGAACCAGATATGTTAATATTTTCCAAAAAGTTGATCCTGATGCAAATACCGTATCTTAGACCTCTTTGTGCACCTGAGCCACCTAAATGTATAAAGTTTAAATACATTTGAGAAAAAAAAAATCTTTCCACTATACACTGTCAGAATGAGAGAAATAAACGAGATTTATCAAGAATATTAAAAGAGATAAAAAAGAACTATTATTATAAAAAGTATAATTTATGCCTTGCCTTAATGCAACACATGCAAATCTGTTATGATGCTAATACAATATCTTTGAAAATTAACTAGGGCAGGCATACGGAGCCAAATTCACATCACTGATTTCTTGTATAATTTTTATAAGAAATACATTATAGGAAATATCATATAATAATTCAACAGCAGTACCATATACAATAAAATACGCAATGTATGTACGTTACAGAAAATATAGAGACATATCATAAAGGTTTTGTTAAACGGGCCAGGAATAATTTTGCATAAAAGAAATGTGTTTATGAGCATGTGAAAAGCTGTAGGTTGTAGAAGAATTTTTACTCAAAATGAAAACGAAGATAATGGGTCACCTTAGAGACAAGCATTTAAAAAAAAATAATTAAATTGCTATTTGCAGTGGTAGCCACCTAAACTGCCCATCTTGGAATAGTTCCTTCTTGGCTTGCTTGATCATTAATTTACCATATAAATAATTTGGATTATCTCATTGTTAACTATCCCAGCTCCACAAGTCTTTATAACCAATATGAGGAGGCACAAGGAATTATGAGGAAAATGTAATTTCTAATAATATTCTTGAAATGTTTTCAGATCTGTTTAGCTTCTAAAATAATTATTCTCCTTTATTTATTATCGAATCACTTAAAGCGAGTTTTATGCAGACGTCATGGTTTTTGTTCAATAACTGTCACCTCACAGACTAGCATAAAATATTAATCGTCTTAAATCCTGGTGCAATTTTTCCTTCATTTTGACAGGGAATGTTTTCTCCCCTCAGTATTTGAACCTAACAGTCGTGTACATCCCAGTAGTTTATTAATTCATGATTGACTCAGTTAAAATTCAAAAGTTTGGAAACTTATCTGAGCTGGTCACAGCATTTGTTTGGCCTGCAGACTTCAGCTACTAAAAACTGCCACAGCCCCAGGCTGAGGATGTGCAAATTTAGAGCAGATCCAGGCACGGTGACTGAAAATGCGATGTTTTATCATGGTTTCTTCTTGATCCCGGGGGAGAGTCACTTCCTATCAGCCTGAGAGAGAAACTGGAAGCTGCTAATACCAGTTTATGTACACTATGTTTTGCAAGTCGTCGCGACACTCATTGTGTCAGTATATATTGGATTATTTCAAATGGAAGCTGTACAATTAAAGACCTAAGGAGGAAAGGAATAGCCCAGAAGACACAGTTGCTCAGCTAATGCAGGTAGGTCAGAGAAGAGCTTGTTAAAGCTTCAAAATAATTGAACCCAACCTGAAGAAAACAGACCAGTTCATTAACATATGACTCAAAAAGTTCAGACTGCTCACATTGCCATAAACATTCTTGTAAACTTTACAATTGTATTTCTTTGCTTTCTCTTATCTATTTCAAATATATATTACTTTTTCTTAAGAAATGTCTCATTTGTACTTTGCGATCTCAGTTTCTATAAGAGAAAGACACAGTCAGTATGTAATGGACAAATTTCTGTAACCGATGGCGAGGAGAACTGTGAAATTCTACCCTGGATTATTTAGAGACAAAAGACACAGGACCATAAAAGCAATGTTAAGGGACAAAGTAGGGAATAGGGGTGAGCGGAAGTGCATCGAGTCTTATCAATTTGGCAATCTGAAATGCAGAGAACTACTCTTCTTATTTGACTTCTTGCACAAAGCAGTTTCTGTGATCCAAAAGAATATTATGAGATGCTTAGGTGTTAACATTGATGAAAACCATCTATGGAACTATATAAGCAAGCTACCTAATGCCTTGCTCTTCAGAGCAGGGTTCTTAAGTATTTCCTGTTTATCCTCTCTAATCAAGCAGATCATAGCTGAAATTCCAGCGTTGGAATTACTTGGCATGATTGTAGAAATGCAGCGTAAAGGTGCTAATATCAGATGTTAGCTAAAACAAAGATACTCTGAAATCAAGCTCTATATTTATCCCAAGTTTTTACGAGCTTCTATTTTTAAGGAAAAATACGTCAATTCTGCATCATGTTGACCATTGCAAGGTCCAAAACAACAACCTGAGTCTTCTGAAATAAAGTTTTAAACTCCTGAACAGAAAATCAAAGAAAGAAACCACTAGAAATTTTCTACTCCAAACTTTTCTCAGAGCAAGGCTAGCTTCTGAGTTAGACCAGATACCATAAATCCTTGCCCAACTGAATGTTGAAAATCTTCAGGAATGGTCATTCTGCAGCTGTTCTAGGCTACTTTTTCCAATGCTGACAAGGGAAAGATTTTTTTCCCCTTATGCTCAGTTGTGTTTCTTGTGCTGCTGCTTGTGACTGTTGTACTTTATCCTCCTATTATGCACTCAAAATGAGTCTGGTTCCATGTTTCCTATAACTCCCCTTTTAAGTAGCTGAAGACTACTATTAGCATTATGGAAGTATAACTGTTACCTATTTAGCCTTTTCACATCCAATCCAAGCAAATTCAGTCAAATTTTTCTCTTCTCAGGTCATGTGTTGCAGCTCCCTAACCATCTTGGTGGCCCATCACTAAAATCCTCCAGTTTGTTGGCATTTCTCTTGAACAGAGGGCCAAAATCTGGACAAACTATTCAGGATGCAAGATCAGAAGCAGAGAGTAGAGGAGAGTAAGCACAATCTTCATCTTGTGGGCTGCCCTCTGGCTAATGCAGCCCAGGGGACGTGGTTTGTCTTTATCATTGCAAGAACGCAGCGCTGAGCCACATTACAACTTATTCACCAAGGTTCCTAAGACCTTGTCTGCAAAACTGCTCCCTGCCAGTACAAACACATGGAGTTCTATCTGCAATTCTGCTTTTGAACTTCATGGGACTACTCTTGGCCTGTTCCTCTCATAGCTAATACTGTTCATGTCATGCACCTCATCCAGTAATGACTGGGATAGCATGCTAGTTGGTCCTTATATGAAATTAAATTAAAGTATTAGAATATTTGTGTTATAGTTTTATCCTGAAAAACATAAAAATCTGCACTTTGAAGTCGGCTGTGCTGAGTAGAAGTGCAGCATTCTCCATTAAACAATCAAATGTTAACTACATGATGAAATGTACCTTCTCAACCAGTCTGTAGAAAATGAAGCATTACCTGGTTTAACAGATTTCAATCTCCTGCATCTCCTGCTTGAGTGATATTTCGGAGTCTATTAAAAGGAATTTAAGACCGCAAATCAGGAAGACAGAAAAACAGAGCACTAAAGGTTTCCTTTCAGCTCTACTTTCTTCTGCATTATATAATGAGAGATGTGTTACTTGTTATTCCCTTGACTGTGATGGTGTGTTGATAGCGGGTGCCCCATCCCTGACAGGCAGATTCCAGAGAGTGGTATGCATTTTCACTTAAACGGTAAAAGCAAACAAATAAAGAAACTAAACAAGAGAGAAATGAGAAGCAAAGCATAAAAACAAAGTGGTGAAGAAAACTACTCTGCAGCTTGGGACAGGTGCCTCATTCTGCAAGGAACTGTCCTCACTGGCAGCTAAATCGCTTTGTTCTCAAAGACCTCCTGCTGTCTAAATAATGAAGGTAGAAGAATCTCTGTTCCTTTTCCTTTTGATTTTCCTCTTATTTTGGTATTGGCTTTTATTTATTTTTAAAGCATTTAAATAATATCTTTAAAAAATATTAGCGTACTCTCGGATGTTAATCGATAGTAAGTAGGACATGAAAGGCTGCGTTTGGCTCTTATACTTTTGATATAGATGGAATGTACATGTACTTGCTTCATTACGGTTGATATTAACACTTGATGATATAATGCATGATTTATACAGTCTCTTCTTTATTAGAAGATGAATGATCTATTAGGAGAAGCAGGCTTTTTTTCTTGTTGGTTTGCCAGAAATACAATTAAAAATACGATGAAGAACGCCTACCAATACGAAAAGTAAATGGTTTTACATTTTCACAAATGATGCTTGGAATCTTAATAAGTTTTATGTCTCTTTAATAACATTGCCACTGTCCCCAAAAAACAACTTAAGAAATCTTTGTTTCTGAGATCTCTATTCTTTTTTCATGGCATACTGGGCATACACTTATTCCCAAGCACAGCCCGTTACACCGTTCTGGGAGATAAATTATAGGGAGTCATCATCCTGCCATGCATGCAGACTTGAATATTTGGAGGAGGATGTGAAAACATTTCCATTTACGTAATGAAGTATTTTTTCCAGCAGGGATAAAGGAAACTTAATTTATAGATATTCTGCACTTGGATATAAACAAATTAATATGGAAAATCAAGATGCATATTAAAGCGTAGTCGGCAGCTTGATGTTATTACTTTTGCAAGCTACTACTGAATAGCAAAAATATTTTCTCCTTATTTATTCCCCTTCCTTTGATAACATTTGTGAACATTAATTAAAACATCACAAAAAGCAAAAAGTCATATATCAGTAGGAAAAAAAAAAAAGAAGACATTGAAACAAGTCATTTCATGAACAACAAAGTCATTAAGCTTGGATTTCAAAGCCAGTGCTCCCTAGATATTCTCAGTGGGTGTGCACACTGAAAAGCTTTAATCTTGATCTCCAGATTGTCTAGATCTTGGACTTTGCTTTTGAACCAAGAAATTAGTTTCTGCCAAGTCAAAATTCGGGAGAGATTCTGGGACAGGTGCAGAGGTTCTTTCCCGCAAACAATAAGGAATGTCAAAGTGCCAAGTTTGGCTTCCCCCACCTTGCAATACCTTTCAGAATTATTTAAACAGTCTTGGTGCTTTCAAACATCAGGATATAGTCTCAGCATCGTTCTATAACAACTCCACTGTAGTCAGAGGTAGTATCTGTGTAGTTCTTGTGGTACTTTGAATTGAAGCCTTCATAGGTACATATACACATATATTTGAAGATATGTTTATATGTATATGTACACACATGGACAGTATGTGTATATATAGCATGGGTATATGTGTGTGTGCATTTATATATAGACTTTTTATATGTATACATAGTTACATATTCATAATAAATTATAATTGTGATAGGAAGATTACTTGGGTCCTAGATGACAAGGAACACAGGAGAAATACATTAGACATACAACTCTCACATAATGTCTTGTTTCTGTCTAAACATCAGGAAACACTTTTCCATTGTGAGGGTGATCGAGCACTGGTACCAAATGCCCAGAGAGCTTGTGGTATCTCCATCTTCAGAGATATTCACAAGCCATCTGGACACGGTCCGGGGAAGCCTGCTCTAGATGACCCTGCTTGAACAGACGTTTGGAAAAGATGACCTCTAGGGGTTCTTTCCAGCCTCAACCATTCTGTCATTATGCGAATGAATGGAAATCGTTACAAATCTGATGCTGCCAGGTACCCATCTCACAGTGTAGGTGTGAGATCTGTTGTCAGCCTGGGGAAAACTTCAAAGATTTGTCCTTAGTGGGGTCAAACTTCCAGGAACTCCTCCACATGACGTTGCAAAACAGACAAATCCTATTACACATCTAGTATTGTGATAACTGTTTCATTTGTCCAAGTGGTTCATGTTGGCTATGGGATTCACAAATTTAACGGTAAGGAAAGCCACACAGATACACAAAGAGCACCATCACATCAGTCTTACCTCTCTTGAGTAGACTTACTGAAACAAGGGATAACTGACTACCATTCCCATCACAGCATGAAGATTGCGGCACATTCCTTCTGTTCTCAGAAACAGAGTTTCTCTCTTCCTTCACCTGTTCTTCTTTTATCATGCTGAAATCGCCTGAACATCCATAATCTGAACTATCCTTGCCTCATATATGGAGTTTTATATTCGCATAAGGAGTTACCCACCTAAAAGTTGCTGTATTTTTGACAGCAGCATCATACTGACGCAATCTTCACTGACTACAATTAGGACAGTGCAACCCTATTTAATATAGGTATAGGCATAAATCAGGAAACCCGCACCCTGACACTTGCTGAGCTGTTTCTATGGAAAAGATGTGATTTAATTGTAATGGTGAAAGATACATTCTGTTTTAATGAAGGGAAGCCTCCAGTCATTCAAAGAAAAGTAACAAAACAGAGACATCAAAAGTATCAGTGAAAAAGACACTACTTTCACAGAGCAGGAAAAGATTTGTAAAGAAACTTCAAGGGTTTGGTTTTTTTTCCATTTTGTTTTTGTTTTCATTAGGAATATAATGTTAGAGGTGGGAATTAAACCAAATGTTTTGAATTATTTTCTCTAAAGTAAGCAATATATACAATAACACAAGAGAAAAAAACAACCACAAAATAAAGCAAAACAATCCTCAACGCATGCTTCTCGCGCAAGAGGCATAAACAGTATTTCTAGCATCTGTCAGTTCATAGGCAGAAACCTGCATTCAAGAAGGAATAGGGCAAAATCATTTACACAAAGAACAATTGCTTTTCAAGCAGAAACAAAGGCAATATATAAAAATATTCAGCAGTATACTTATAAGCAACATTTTTAAAAGCTAATAAAAAGGACAGAGTATTTATTTTCTGCTGTAGAAACATTCACAGAGTTGACAGGCTTGTCTAGAATGGTCTATAACAATTGATTTAGCCTTGTTGTATAGAGAGAAAATAAAATGTATAAATCTAAATTTCATCAATGTTACTTACCAGCTTGTCGTGTTAGCACAAACATTCTTTATGCCTCAGATCCAAAATATTCATCCAACGCATAACATTACTAAGTATTTCTTCAGTATTTGACGTAGGTTGAGGGGGTTTTTTACACAACCATGATGACACAAAAGATGTCTGTGAAAACTTCGTTTCCCAAAATATTTTTGTTTTTTCTAGATATCTAAAACTTTGGAGGGTACAAGAGCTATCGACAACAGTTGAAATCTAGCCGGACGTGGTCAGTACAGGCCTTGGCTGCTTGAGGCAGCATTTCACTTAACTCCACCCAACTCAGAGCCCCTTTTCCTACCTCTGCTACATTGAAGGCTCTCTTTAGAGTCAATATAAACTGAAATTTCTCCAGAAATCAGTTCTTCTCCCTTTTCTTAGGATGCAGTCATCTTTCTGTACCATTCATGAAAGTACCTTATACTGCATACATTAACCCTTTAATCTCATTTTTCCAAAAAAGAGAAGCTCCTAGAGGCTGCTAACACAAAGAAATGGTATCTAATAGAAGGCTCACGAAACTTGATTCTGTGTGCTATATAGTTAAGATATAATTTGATCAAGTTTACATTAATTTTCCCCATCTTCCAATGGAGGTTCTCTTCTGAACCACACCAGAACCTACTCCACTGTCACAACCTGTCTCCCCTCTGTTCCTTCTTCTGTCTCATTGTATAATCTCTGTCAGATTATAAATCAGAATGACTCTTGTAGATACAGGAATGAAGTAGCAAGTCAATAGAAATGGATCTCATTTTTTTGTTTATATTTCAGTACTCATGGGTCCCTTGAGTGAAAGTTCAGAATACAATTTTTACCAGACTCGAAAAGCAAAGTTCACATACGTCATTACATCTGTTAAATGGTAAGTGGTGATGGAAGATATTTGAAGCTCGCGAAACGCGTTTCTACAGTGCCCATTCTAGAAAGGAAAAAAATTATAAAATAACATGGAAAGTCTTTTCTCCCATCAGTCTATGAAAACTTTGAAAACTGGCGTGAGTACATCAGGAACCACAATACTTGCTATTGTAAAGCAAGAAATGCAGTTTCCTGGAAATGGAAGTGAAAGCCTGAAGTCAGAACAACTGTAATAATTAGATGATTAAACTGAACTAAAATTAAATCCTGAAAACCTTTTAAATTATTTTTCATTCTGCATTAATGAAGGATTAAACATCAGCTCTGGTGTTTCTCCTATAAATTGCAAAGTTTACTTCATGAACTAGTGGTAGATTTTTCCTTATTGCACTTGCTCAACATTCATGAGAGAATGGCATTAACTCAATGGCCACTTCAGGGAACTTCAGGGTGCTATCACAGAGGGATATGACATCATTGCTCAAGGTGGGTGATATGCTGTAAACTAAACCTCAGTATGAGGGAAAGAAACCAAAACCTGAAATTTCCAAATGACAACTTAGATATACAGTGCCAAATATTTCTTGCTTTTGTGCTGTGCCCAAACAGAGCCAAGAAAAACTAAGATACAACAAAGGTACTTTTCATGCTATCTTTAGCAACTTTGTTTAAGCAAGATTCAGATTGAGAGACATTCAAAAATACTGTAGGTAACTTGTTAAAAATGCACAATAAGTGTAGTGGAATTGCAAATAGACTATTACTGCATTGACACATGAGCCGACCTAATTTTTTTCTAAATACTGATTTGTGCTTTTGTTATGTTTTTGTAGGCTGGATTAATTTGTTAAATTTATTAGGTTCACAAAATTCAAAACATGTCAAAATATAAACAATCCATGAAAAACATACGAAATATATTGACAAGTATAGTTCAAGGCTATATGTGACAGTAGGGATGGATCACTGCTGACTCCCTCTGCACTGGGACCTAGTACAGTTCCACTAATTGGGAAGTACCCTGATGGGTTTCGCACAAGAAAACGAACAAACCAAAAACCTCATCACTCTGATGTTCTCTCAGATTCACCAGGAAGGGAAAGAGATGTGGAAGCCAGAACACAACATTTCAGACTCTCTTTTAAGTGTTACCACTTCCCTAAATTAATAGCATTCCAGATGAAAAATGAATTCTTTGTTCAAATATGACCACATTCAGCTACCTGAAAATGTAAATGTTTTGAGTGCTAGCAGTTTGAGGTTTGACCGTATTGTGTAACCAATTGCTGATTCCTCCTCACCCCCTCCTTTCATTTGATATTCCTTACGTGCGCGTTATGGCGAGCTGCTGGGTTATTCTCTGATGTAGAAGTGCTGCTGAAGCAGTAACATATTTTGGCACTTTAAAGTTTTAAAAGTTCCCACTGACTTAAAGATATATTTTAACTACGCTTGACTGTTTTTAATATGTGTTTTAAACATTCTTGAATGTATTGTCCTTTATATACAATTATGTTAAACTTTTGGGTGTGCTGAAGGAGTCGCATTTTCATAACAGATCAATTAAGTGTGCAGACAGTACTTAAATAAAAAAAGGTTGTGTATTTTTCAAACCCATTCTTTTTATAACTTACATACATGTATTCGCTCAAGGTGAGGTTTACCAGCATGAAGATGGGGACAATCTTTTAGCAGCGCCTGTTGCAACAGGACAAGGGATAATGGTTTTACATTAAAGGAGGGTAGACTTCAGCTAGATGTAAGGAAGAAAGTTTTTACAATGAAGGTGCTGAAACACTGGAACAGGTTCTCCAGAGAGGTGTCCAGTAGTATCTCGGGGTGCATTAAGAATAGCGTGACCAGCAGGTTGAGGGAGGTTCTTCTCCTCTACTCTGCCCTAGTGAGGCCATATCTGGAGTATCGTGTCCAGTTGTGAGCTCCCCAGTTCAAGAAAAACAAGGAACTACTGGAGAAAGCCCAGCTATCAGCTGGACTATCAGTAGCTATTAGCTATGACAGTACTTATGGTGCAGTACTATCAATTAGCAATTCAAAAATAGTATCATCCCTAATGCATATTCTCCAAAACATAAAATTAATACACGCAACATGAATGTATTTGTGTATAAGCATGTAGGAGTAAACCTAAGCAACCATCAGATGACTTTCTCCCTAGGGTTTTGTTCCTTTTCTTTTTTTTCCCACCATAATGTTTCTTAACAAAGAGGTTATTTTCCTTGTGGAAAGTGGTATCTCAGAAAAATAACTTACGCTTCTACCTGAACAGGGAACTCATTTTATTTCTAGGTGAATCATAGCTAGGCACAAACAAAACCAATGCAAACACAATTTTTATGAAAACAAATGTTATGAAATAAATTGAATATATTCAAGATACAATCAATCTACTTGGTGACATTTTCTAAATCGTTGTTTTCTTAGTGTAACATTTAATTGCTTTTTAAAAAGTTTGGACAGGTAAAAGGCTTTAGTACCTACTGCAATTTCTCTCCAGCTGGACAATTACTCTCATTTTCAGAGTGTGCTTATATCTAGAGAACTTATATTTGCATAGGCATTATAAGAAACAAGGTATCAATGACTCTAAATATTTGTATTTAAAAATTTTTCCTAATAGGCCTGTAGTAATATTATCATAACAAGTGGAGGATAACTGCTGTTAATGAGCAAGATCTTTGTGGGGTAAATCAACAGTTCTTTTAGAAAGAACAGGACCATGCCAGTTTATATTAATTATGAACACATTAATGTTAGAAATAATGTACAAAATCGCATACCTTAAATACAGTCAAACTTTCAGTAATTCAGTTTAAATTGATTTACATATGCTAGTGATAATAAGAGCTACAGCGTCACCTTGTAGAGTAATACTCTTTCAGTGTGAGCTTGTTCAGCCTTTGACTCCACTGCTAACGACCCACCGTTTAATAAATCAATGTCTCTTAACCTTTTTAATATATGTTAACGAAGTTAGTTATTTCCATGGGCCTGTGCTCCAAGGGTAACCTATTCCTGAATGTATTCTTTGCCATTGCAAAGGTTGCAGAAATATTTCAGAGTAGCTGCTTTCTAGCCTTCCAATTACAAACTCTTGGTTTGTTTTTTTTCTTTTACTGAAGCTGAATTATCAGTTTTGATATGACATAAAACATACTTCACACTGAGCATTCATTTCACTGTCAGGTGCCAAATAACAGAAGATAGTTTCTAACTGAGAATAAAAGCACCGATGATCCAATTGCTTCTCTTTGTCAGTTCACATTTGCTTTCAGAACTTTAATATAGGTGTGTCTATTACTTTATGTACAGGTCATGAGGCCATTACCTGAAGTCTTGTCAGATTTCACCACAGAAGGAATGTGGTGTCACAAAACCACAAAAACTCCAGTAACTGTTGGTTACTCATTTTTGAGATTTGAGTGAAGATGATCATGACTGAGAAGTGGGAGCCACATCATGTTAATGAAAATGCAGTAAGAGATAACACTGATATAATCACTGGAAAACTCTTACATGAAAACAAGCTCAAAAAAAAATCAGGCCAGGTTTAGTAAGCAGCTAAATGAGACAAGTGAAATGAAAAACAGTATTTAAAGAAATGGATATGTTAATCTTTTCCCTTTTCCCATAACCGATGAAAAGAGGTCATGTGCTTAATTGAAAGATGGCAAAACCCAAACATAGTTTTTCTCTGTGTAATGCAAAAATGGTACATTCCACTGTCATCATGCAGTCTGAGCTTCACATTTAGGAAAAAAAGTAATGTTTGTCTATTTTCTTCATACAATGGTGGCTTGAAAAGAGAGAAAGATCATATTTTAAACGTGTGATACAGAGGGAAACAAAAAGGAAGAAGAGAGGAGAAGGGGAGATTTACATCAGCATTATTCTACCGACAAATTTTTTCTATGGAGTGACTCAAGATGTGTATAATGGGCTGTTTCTCCAGCCATTGTGACATATCACTGAAGTTGATCTCAAAATTCTTACTCAACATAGTAGTGGTGATAATGTGAAAAACACAGAAACCAGTTCTTCCTACTGGAGAGAGCCCAGCACAAAGCCACTGAGCTTATGAAGGCAGTGGAGCATCTCCCTTATGAAGAGAGGCTGAGGGAGCTGGGGCTTTTTAGCTTGGAGAAGAGGAGACTGAGGGGTGACCTCAGGAATGTTTATGAATATGGAAAGGGTGAGTGGCAGGAGGACGGAGCCAGGCTCTTCTCGGTGACGCCCAATGACAGGACAAGGGGCAATCGGTGCTAACTGGAGCAGAGGAGGTTCTGTTTAAACGCAAGGAAACATTCCTTCACATAGTGAGGGTGATGGAGTCTGGAACAGGGTGCCCAGAGAAGTTGTGGAGTCTCCTTCTCTGAAGATATTCAAAACCTGCCTGGACGTGCTCCTCTGTGACCTACTCTAGGTTCCTGTGCTGGCAGGGGGGTTGGACTCACTGATCTTTCGAGGTCCCTTCCAGCCCCTAACATTCTGTGATTCTGTGATTTGATTTTTCTTTTCATGCAAGGAGAAAAAACCTGCCAGTGAAATTAAGAATCATAGAAATATGGAATCCTAGAATCATTCAGTTTGGAAAAGACCTTTAAGATCGTCAAGCCCAACCACTAACCCAGCACTGCCAATTCCACCACTAAACCCTGTCCCTAAACACCACATCTACAAATCTTTCAAATACCTCTAGGGATGGTGACTCAACCACTTCCCTGGGAAGCCTGTTCCAGTGATTAATAACTCTTTCAGTAAAGAAATTTTTCCTAATATTCCTTTCAAGTAGTTGTTGAGAGTGGAAAGGTCTCCTCTCAGTCTCCTTTTATCTGAACTAAAATAATCCTGGTTCCCTCAGCTGTTTCTCATGATATATGCCCTAGACCCTTCACCTGCTTCATTGCCCTTCTTTGGACACGTTCCAGCACCTCAGTGTCCTTCTTGCAGTGAGGGGCCCAAAACTGAACACAAAGAAGCAAGACATTAAATTGTATTTTTAACACAATGTATATATATCACCAAAGGAACTCCGAGCTATAGTGCTCAGTAATAGCAATGGTTGAACTTGATGATCATAAAAGGCTTTCCCAACTTTAATGATTCTATGATTTTGATTCTATGATTTTTTTTGTTGTTGTTGATGATATGTATGCGCCTGTCATTTAGAACAACAGTTTCTACTTTTTGCTTGCATGTTGCTTCTTACCAGGACCCTTGTTTCTTAATCCAACAGAAATAACAGTAGGAGTTAGACAGTCTGGCAGTTTATGCAGAGGTGATCCAGCTTCAGTCAAAGGTGAGTTAAATTTTAAAGCTGAGGTATATTTTAAAAATAGCACTCTCATGCCCTAATATGTGAGGTAATCACTAACAGACAAGTTCAGGGAGGAGCTTCTGATAAATTGGCTCATGATTCTTATTGAGGGAAGAAGTTCCCAAACTGGGTGACAGAGATAAGGGACATACCAAGACAGTAAGCTCTGCAGAGTACCAGTCGCTCCTAGGAAATGAAAGAAGGCAGTACCAGCCTTGGACTCCCAAAGCGCAGCTATTTTTATGTGCACATCAAATGTTACAAAATGCTTGAGAACCATTTAATAAGATGGTTGGGTTTTTTTACCCTTATCTGACATATATAATAATGTCTATGGCTGCAGACATGCTTTTGAACTAGGCAAGTAGTTATTAATGAAGGAAGGAATTTCTGAAGTGCGTCTCTCGCTAGGGCAGAGCGCAAGAATTTTCTAACACAAATTGACTGTGAAAAGCAAAAGATAGGAAATAATACATAGGAAACGTTGTGTCACTGAAACCACAAGTGCTGCTTGGCTAGTTAGTCTTCTCTGCTTGATGTGGCAGAGGCTGGAATAATTATTCACACTAAACCAAAAGTGATACAACAGAATGAGCATTTCTGCATAATAATCATGATATCCTACATTTCCTATACCAAATATACTAATGCTATTGCCCAGTGCTGCTCCATCTGATGTCCCCACTTCCTCAGCAGTACATTTTTTCCTGGCTGGTGTCTTCCCTATGTCTTACAGTAAATACACACCTGACCTGAAGGGCTGCTACCTTCATATCAAGAACTTGTTCCCTACAAAACTTGTATTATTCCTACAGCCCTTGTACACGTATGTCTAACCAGTCACAATTACCCATAAAAGGAAAAATTAACGTCAATTTGGTAGACCATTCTTCATTTCTAGAGCTATAGCTGTCTACTTTCAGGATTGCATTTCTTCTGAAGAGGACAAGCACCTGATTTTCCTTTGTGTCTATGATGTCAGAAATAAATTCTTGCGAGCCATCTTGGAATTTGATTCGTGGCACCTCTGTTCCAAGGACTACCTAATTCTCACTTGAATACTATTTGCAGGAATAAGAAACATACTTGGTCAGACATGACCTTCAATGAAAGAATAAATATCATCCCTCCCTAATCAATCTGACCAAACAATCTTTGTTTAGTTAACATACTTTATGAATTAAGCTCCAAAATTGAATGTAATCCCAGATATCACCTTTCAGCAGTTTCTAAAAGATGTCCAGTATTTGAGCTAATTTTTCCTTATATGGTGCAAATCTGCTCATACGGGTCACACTCTCAGTTTATGAAAGTTAACTCTATTAAATAAAACTACACCTATTTACACTAATGCCCAGCCTGGTGAAACTCTGAAGAGTTAGTTTTCCAGTTTGCTATTATTATACAGGTTTTATTTTCTGAAAAGTGGCAGGATTTCTTTCTGGCTATTGGTAAAAACAACTATGTTCAGAGAAGGCCAACAACAGTTAGCCTATTTTATCCTACTACTTCCTAACCCAGCCATCAGGGACATAGGCACCTTGACATTTGCACAAAACATTTAAATCTTCTGCCAGACCTTTCAGCAACGAAGCAAGGACAGTGTATGTTCAGTATTAGGCCGTATGACATTAATGACTAAAGGAGATCTTTTTACTACATTCAGTAAAGGACATAGATGCAGTAAATTTGAAAGCTAACTTTTTACACTACTCTGTAAGGCCCTGGAATCCTAAATGGTGGCAAGAGGTATTTTTGTCTCCTTCTCATTATGTATTGTGAAGTTTTATAGTTCTTTTCTATGTATTTATGTTAAACTGTATCTTTCATGCTTTCTTCAATTTTAGCTATCCTAAACAGTTAGAAAAAAAAATCAGAAGGATTCAGGAATAGAGCAACAGGAATTAGTAAGATGATATAAACTCAAGCTTATGGGGAAAAAAAAAAAAAAGAACTGAAAAAGTACTCATGTTAGAGTTGTGTAACCTAAACAAATAACTATATGATATATAGTTATGGTATATGATTACCCCAGACAAATAACAACCATGGGTTGTACCTTGTATATATATTTGAAGGATAGAAACACAAAGAGCAGAGAAAAAATTCTTATTCTGTTAAGCCTCATTGTGATGAAAAACATTCAATTATTAAATCTTATCTGAAAAAGTCATGAAAGTTCTTGGAATTTCTTTTAAATACTATAAGGATACTATTTAATTAAAAATATACTGAAATTAGTGTATTCATTCATAATGTCTGAGGATCATGGAAGGACTTTTATAAGACAGGATATCAAATTTTTTTTCTGATAAAGCACAGTCTACTGTGCTAAATGGCATATTTTTTTTATAGATTCCCTGTCACCTCTAATTCATCTTTATATAAAGAACATTGCAAAGAAAACCTCTTTAGCAACAGGATGTACAAAACCTGATAGTGCTGTGTGAAATGTTTTTGATTCATAATCCAAAGATTAATTCTGAGCCATATGGGTAAAGAATTTTCATGGTTTGAAATGAAAATGCAGATTCTAGAGTGTTAAGGTTTTGTGTAGCATGGAGTATAAACATGTCTTTGGTTAACCTCAGTAAAGCCAAATGTGTAAAAGAAAAAATACTTATTTAACAGTGAAGTCATTAAGATTGGCAACAGTCATCTATGAAAAGATATTTTTTGACAACAGCCAAAATTCTTACATAAAGAACAACCACCCAAGATTTGAATCCCTCAAGAGCTGCCTATAGACAACCTCTTGCATTCATGTTATAGTCTTCTAGGGTGTCACGTGACAGCTGTCCAAGCGACACAGAAGTTCTGCATAAAATAGAGACTACTGTGGAAAACACAGCAGAAACACCTAGAATAACAGATGAATACACATCTGCAAAGGAAAATATGCAGAGAAGGATTTCCAGTCTTACTATATGATTATTTTGGTAATCATCAAGTTAGAAATGCAGATTTTTCAGGTGCATTCACTTGTGAAATATGTACATTGGGAGTCCTTAAAAGGAGAAGCCACAATCTGAAATCTACATCTCTTTCATACTTATAGTCTGCCGAGTCCCATTGACTTTTCAGAATGTAGAAGATCCTAAAGTCAGCAAAACCAAGATTGGGGCTCAACAATTTTAGATGTATTCTCTGTTAGTTCTTCTCCTTTCTATCTTCTAGGAAGGCAGAGATGTAAAGGAAAAAAGCATTTATGTTCTACTTCTTTTCAATCCCTTGAGTTATCATCATTAGCCAATTTTCACTGTCAGGAGAAAATATATTTAGTCATCTCCCAAATGTGTCTAATAGAAATAGAGTATCTGTAAGAGCTCCCTTTGTTGTACATACTTTCATGTCAGAGTTATTTTGTGGGGAGTGTTCCTGGGGAAGCTGACTCAGGAACATGGTTTGTTTCACAGTTGATAGCAACAAAGTCAATATAATCAATCAATAAATAAAAGTACAACACCATTTGATAAATTGGTCTCTGTTTTCCAGTCTCACCTTTTAATCTATTCTGTTTATGCTTTTCTATGAAAAGATTTCACTTTGGATGTGAGATCGTGTGAAAGCTCAGCTTTATTTCTCTGCTTATAAGACATTTCTGTCTCAATCACTCTTTTTTATTAAGATCTGCCCAGATTCAAAATCTAATTGAAAACTTGCAAGATACAAAAAGGTCACATTGTATAGTAACCTCTGCAAAAGTTGTTCTTTCCATGTGAAAACCAGAAACTAGATTTAAGACTATATGCAATTCCTACTGTTTCTTGTCAGTGAGCTGAATAATGTATGCATTTCCATGCTACTTGTACATATATTTCTTCCAAACCCGTTCAGAAAAAAAAAGAACAGATAGACAAGAGAGAAAATGAATCACTGACACTCGCACTAAAAATGAAATTCAGTTCTTGCAAAGATAGCAATGAATAAAAATCCACTATTGCTCTCTCTCTGTGGCTTGGATTCTGATGCTTCATAATCTGTTTTGCAGAAATGAAATTACTTGAAATATTTCATAAATTTGATGATGGACCAAAAGACTTTAATCCTAACAATAAACTATGGAACAACCTAATCCATTTCAATTAAAGGAAGCACTTTCTCCAGTACTAACAATGGAGAAGAGTAAGTGTAGAGTCTGCTCACCTGAGCTACCCACAGCTAAAGCTAAAATAGAATTAACGGGAAAATCTTCCTACTATTCTTTTAGATTTTCCCCTTGTCTGAGACCATACTCCCACTGAAGTAAAAGATGTGCCGTAGGGGAATTTGCACTGTTAAACTCAGTAACTATTGTCTGTTCAGACAAACTAAGAATGAATCAGTCAGATGCTTAGATGACTTATTTCTCCCCTTATCATTGTCGCTTGCAGCAGAGGGCCTCTCAAGGATAGGAGGAGCCAAAGACAATTTTTATTTTTTTTCATTTTTAATGATCCATAATGTATTTGCATTTAATCAAACCCAGATATCCACTCAAAACTCCACCAGTGAGTGTTAAGGATCTATACCATATAGTAGGAACAAGAGTCACATACTGATAAACGTGTGGACTTTGATTACGCACAAACTAACCAAATATGCAGTCTTCTGACTTTCACAGAGGGCTTGGAGAAGTCATTACTGGCTAGTGTCACACAGGATCCTTAGTCTACTTGCCTGTACTGGGTGGAGTTCTGAGCTACTAAAAACTTGAATGGAGGTTTGCTCATTTACAGACTCAGTCAAAGTCCTCTAGGATTTGAGACAGCATTACAACCCTATTCCTCATTACTGTAATGACACCTGAAAGTACAACTACACACAACAGCCATAAATTAGCTCTCTACTCATCCTTCTTTGCCATGTAGTGTTACAAAACAGGATACTGGGAAGCAATGGAAATTTAGCCAGTAGATTTATCTAAAGTACAAACTGCTCTACACGGCTCTTACAGCTACTCTTCTTTCATCTTTTATTACCAACGGTCTTTTGCTTTCAGTTTGTCTCAGTATTTCTGCAACTCCGATATTGCCTGTGACACAAACACCTCAGTACACTTTACCACTCGGTTTTCAAAACCACCACGTCCTGCAGCTTGCAGTTAAGAACCCTCACTGTCTTTGGAGTGCTTATATATTTAATGATACAGAAAATTTCACATGTAACTTAGCAATACTTGAAAATATTTAAGGCGCTACAAAGCACTGTATATTTTTTAATTAGAAAGGCATTGTCTAGTTCATTTTCCAGACTGAGGAGAGAGTTTAAAATTTCCTCATGACATTAAATGTTCAGTGGGTTGTTTTGTTTCCAGTGGGAAGTAGTGTGCAAGTGTTTTCCTGGAGCCTTCATATATTAGTTTACTACATTCATGTTGCCAGGAGGAAAACATAATTATGTTCAGAAGTAATCAAATGAATCTTATCCCTTTCAAATCTTCAGATGAGAGAAGAAAGTCACCAATTCAAACAAGTAAATAACATAAACAAGCACATCAATTTTATTCTATTCTAGCTAGAGGTCAGCACTGCAACAAAATCTGATATCCTAAAATGAACTATTTCCTTTTATAGTAAACTAAATATTGATAGAAGATAACAGATACAAAAAAAACACCAAAACAAAACAACAAAACACCCCATCTACAACACTTTCTAGATACACAAAACCTGTATAAGAATTAGAATAAATTATTTTAATTCCTTTTCAACTGTGCACCTCAACTCTGAATGGGACATATACCTCCCAAAACCAATTACATGACGTATGCTTTGAGGGTCCAAAAAAGTAAGTGTGAAGAAAATGCCTGCTGAGTAAGTATAAAATAAATGTGTAATAAAAATGCAAGTGTCAGAAAAGAGGGAAAATTATTTCACCTGATTTTTATGAAAGTTGACACTTAGAAAAGGTCTAAACAATCCATTCAAGAAGCTTTCTTCTACGTTTTCCAGGATTTTTTTCTTTTTGGCTTGGTGATCTATTTTGCTTTATTGTTTTTATAAGGCCACCTTAGATTCCTAACTCTTTAGTGGGTAATTCTTTCTGATTGCTACAAATAAGTCATCAGAATAAACAGAAAAGACAAATTAGTCTTCATGATAAAGCGATACAGGCATATGCTTAACCATACAGACCAACAGCAAGAGCATTTCTAACAACTGAAATCTATTGTGAATATTTATATAAAAGCAGGGGATAGAGGATTAGTCTTAGGAGTAATCAAACACAGGAAATTCTAGATGGACATTTTACAGAAGGAACACTTTTCTTTCCAATATGTCAGCCATTTCTTTTTAAAGTGATTATTTTGCAATGTGGTTAATATGAGAAGTCATAAATATTCCCTCTTTTATACTACCAGGAGAGTGTTAAACACAGCAGGTGGGACAATCCAAGAGGGATTTTAAAAGATACCACCTATTTGTGACATGAAAGAAATATTTTTCTAGAAGCATGTTTCTAACTCTGTCTTCATCAGATTGTCTTTCTTTGGAATCAAATGACACTCATAACAGAGGATGCTTATAATTGCCTTTGGTATTTTTAGGAGATCACCTAAGAAGTTGGTAAGATGTAAAGGAAGAAACCATGGTCTAATTCTTTTCAAGACCAGTACATGAAACCTATTTTATTTCTGAGGAAGTTACGAATAATATTCTGTATAGCTCTTGCTTCTGACAAGCTTGGGATTCTCAGTATCTTCTATGTTAATACATTTATCCTTCTTCATCTACCTTCTTCCTTTAAGCATGTTTCGTTATTTTCATGTACTGCATTAAGAAGATAGGAATTCTCACTCTAATTCACACCACTGGACATGCCTACATTGGTGTACTGACATCATCTCACTCCACTCTCCACCTCCAAACTCTCGTTGTACTGCAAGTCATGTAATCACAGTGATTACCATGGTACTGAATTGTGACAGCAGTGCTGGAGACGAGCTAACACAAACATCAGCCTGACCTTAGAGATGAGCTATCCCTGTTTACATGATGTTGAGCTAACTGTAAGGAGAAGGAGACCGAACTTCCATCAGCTGGCAAAATATCATCTAGATATGCTGTAAATGCTGTCTTACCACCCAGGAATCCTACCAGTTATCACTGGGGAAGACAATTTGGCCAGTATTGTAAAAATACAGCAAAATCTGGCTTCTGAGTAAAACAGCACTCCATTTGAGATTAGCAGAACAAATTTTACTTTTAAACCATTTTTACTAATACTGCTGTACCAAAGAGAGTATATGATCCAGCCCTTCTAGTTTACAGCCAAGCTCCATAGATAATTTCCAGTCTTTCTGCAGCCCAAATGCTATTTCAGAAGTTTTGATTTAACAAAATTGGTAATATTTAGACCTCAGAAGACAGACTGATGAAAGGAATTGTGTGTGTCTTTCATAAGAATAAAGGACAGCATCTGAACAAATTCCTATTCATTAACAAAATTCTCTGAAACTATTTGAGAATCACAGATACTATGATTTCTCATGCAACATAGCCCCTCACCTGTGTGGTAAAAAGGGCATAACCAGAGAAGAGAAGGATATTGAGTTACATTCTATTCCTATCTCCTTCTCAACACAGCTTCTCATCATGTGGTTCCCCTGCACCCTTCTTTCCTAAAAACTGGGATCGCGTTTCTAAATGAAGCGCAACACAAATTACAGTGCAAAACCAGGACAGTTTACCATGTTTGTATGTCACTCTTCCTTGATACTTGGTTGATTACCACAGCTCACATTTAACTAAAAATCCTTATGTATCTTAATGTCTGGGCTGTGAATGGTAGGCTATAACACTGCATGAAAGTTCACTATTGTCCATATAACACAGACAGTGGCAGAGGATGGGGAAGAGAATCAGAAAAGAAGGTAAGAGATAAGAACAGTTTAATAACTAAAATGAAATAAATTATAATAATAACCATAGTAATAGTAAAATATAATAATAATTGTAACGAAAAGGAATATAACAGAAAGACAGAGAAACAAACCCCAAGAAGACACGTAATACACCAGTTGCTCACCACCCGCTGACTGATGCCTGAGCAGCGACGGGCCCCTCTAGGCCAACTCCCCCTAGTTTATCTACTGAGCATGATGTTCTATGGTATGGAATATCCCTCTGGCTAGTTCAGGTCAGCTGTCCTGGGCATGTACCCTGCCAGCTCCATGTGTACCTCCTCGCTGGCAGAGCACAGCAAACTGGAAAGAGCTTAACTCAGGATAAGCACTACTTCACAACAACTACAACTCCAGTGTGTTAACATTATTCTCACATTAAATCCAAAACGAGCACTGCACCAGCTACTAGGAAGAAAAACAGCTCTATCCTAGCTGAAACTGGGACAGCCCTTTTCCGTGGGTTTTCCATCACTTGCTTGAAGCCATCAGTCTCACAGAAGCACAGTAAGTAAATCCTACACAGAAACTGATGACAAAGGAATTATGAGAAGAAGGAATGTATTTCTCCTTTTAGAAAGGTGTAGAAGAAGGCCTGATTCCACTTCAAACAGAATTGTGGCAAAGCATTTAGTTTAGGCTTGGAAAAGAGCTGCAAAATGTCAGATCAAGATCAAGTCACTTGGAATTCTTATGAAGAACATGCAGAGATTCAGCAGCTCTTTCTCCAGCCTATAAGGTTAAATGAAAGCCACAACCCCCCGAAGTTTGGCCACATCACATCACGGCCTTGTACTGAGGCTGAATTTCATCTTTCCCAATCCACTCGTAAGTGCAGCTGCATAAAGTGTGAATAAGCAGTCTTTATGTGTTGCTCATTAATTTCACCCCCAAGGAGCATATTTTATGAAGTCAAACACAGTATCAGAAATGATTGCTGTACAAAATTTGCTTTTATTGCTATTCTAGCCAGTTCTAAGAAGCAATTTCAATCAGGGAGAGCCAGGAAATCATGAGTTCATCTCAGTTCTGTCAATGACTCTTTGTGTGAATTCTAGCATGTCATTCAAAAGCTGGTTTTCCAATGGGGCCTCTTAGTTTGGGCACTTTTGATCTTGGGTACCTGCTCTCTGAGATTTAGCATGAAATCCTGGTTTCCCTGAAGTTCACTGAAGTTTATGTTCACAAGGGTCAAAATTTCACCCCTATGATTTTTGTTTGACAGTGTTGAATTCCCTGTCCCTACTGACTTCCCCTTAGCAGTTTAGTATTTCTACAACCAAGAGCTTCCTTCTGGTCAGCATTTTATCAACTTTTCTACCATAGGATAAGCAGTTAAAAACAAAAACAACTTTTATTTTCAGTTACAGTGTTGAATTAAATCCAGTAGCTGGGAAAGCACCTCAATATTAGGAGCCAAAATTGTGCTCGAGGCAGGATATTGGCTCTTTTCTCACGAGAATTCCACCTTTATAACCACATATTCTGGATATCTCAGAAACAGTTTTTGAAATTGGTGACAATAGCTGAGCTACCATCATGATCACAACAGAACTATGGAATATTCTTTTTAACTTCTACAAACAACCAAGGCCCAAGTTCACTAATACAGATCTTTTTAACACATCCATCTGCATGTTTAACTGTCAGGCATTAACTATGATTCTATCATGCTATGGCAGCTTTTAATCCAATGGCAGAGGAAAAGGAGTATGTATAAGATTTTCTATGACCTCTGCACACCAAAACCACTCAGTTCAACCTTTTAACCAGTCTTTTCCAATCCGAATGCTGAATGTCACGTTTTGAACCCGAAGCATATTTGTTCTGGTATAGGCTTGTCCATGTTTTACTTGTTATAACTTAAGAAAGGGCATTAAATATGCACCTATCTCATGTACTGACTTTTCAGTTTCTCACTACGGTATATGGGAGAGAGAGGGAAATTCATTTATTTCTTCAGCCAATAATGACCATGCCTCTCTGTGAGCTGCCAATCATTCTAACATAATGCAGAATTTTTGTTTTGCAGCCCCCTTAAAGAACACAGCCTTGGAATAGGTGTAAGGTAGGTTAAGAGATGGTGGTGGTGCTGTGTGGTCTTGCATAATACTCTCCTGAACTATATCTGGTTTCACTGTTGATATCAGACCTTTATTAGGCAAGGAACAGAGAAATTAACCAGGCACCTAAATTCCATAGCTGATGTTCTTGGACCCTCTACTCTAAGCAACTTGGAAGTTTATTTACCTCCTTAAAGTTCTCACAATGTCTATCAGATTAGTGTTCTTGAGTAAGAATCACTCAATATAAACTAAGAGTTTCGGTATTTCGTTCAATAAAGTTGTCACAATTGCCTCAAGATTCAACCCATAAAGATGTCATACAAATAGATAAAGTGGTGCAACTAAGTTACTTATATATTGCATTGTATTATTACTTCTGCATTGAGCATAATTATCAGGGGAATTATTTGATTATTCTGGTTCTACTGATTGTTCTTCAGATGTCCCGATACAGTAATTAGAAAACTCCAGCAATCATAAAGTCTTGAAATGGTTTTATTCAAATTCACGAGCTTCATTCTTATCTGCTCTCTTTATGCTTAATTTTGCATTCTGCATTTGCTTCAGATTTCAATACGTACATGTAACGCAACTTCACATTTCTTATCTCTCTTTTAGTAAATTGTGCTTTGGATCCAAATTAAGCAATCAGGCAAAGAAAATAACAAGTCAGCCTCACATAATATCAGTTTCATTTACATTGGTTATAAAATATCAATCATAATTTTAAAGAGATTTCTTTAAAATGCCTTTATAATCACCTTTTAGGAAAGATTACTTCACAATGATAGAATAATACAAATGAAAATTTTTTAAATGTAGTCTATTTGCTTGGAAAATGATAGAAAACTGTGAGGCTCTCTCTGTATTTCATGTAAAGAGCAAGATAGTAAAAAAATGCATAGATAGAAATATGATAATGGGAACTTATAAAATAAGGAATTAATAGGATAAGATCATTCACTTCTCTCCCCACACTACTTTCTGCATAAATGAAACAGCCTGGAAGACACATCTAATAGGTGGTCAGCAGAAATACATTTATTTCTCAAAACTGTCGTGTTGCTTTAGCCTTGTCCCATTAAAATGGATGGCAAATCCTTCTCTTGAATGCTTTTTTGCGAAGTTTTGAAGAAGCAATGAACTGGCTAGAAATTTGCTTCTTTTGCTCTATGTGTAAAATATAAACTCCATGAAAAAAAGAAATACAGTGATCCTTACTTGCATCACCTTACTTAAAATGAAATTTAAAATGAGTCTTTAAAAACCTGCCTCATAGCTGAACTTCTCCATGATTGTGTTCTCTGTTCTGATCCAGTTTTAAGAGAAAAACATTCATGTATGATGATCTCACTTATGAGCTACAATCCACTGAAGGGATGAAAAATTAAATATCTGCTACTTGTCCCTTTATATCTCTTTTCTATAACAATATTTTTCATATTATTTTAAGTACTTTGTGATATTTGTTAGAGTAATAATATCATTACCTGCAGTAAGAAAAAAGGGATTGGAAAGAAAAAAAAAAATCTTTCTAAAATCTATTAAGCATTGTATTTTTTCACTGTTCAGCCAGGTCTCCCCTGTAGCAATAATTAGGTATTAAAAAATCTGAGATTATTATGAAATCTTTTTTTTTTTTTTTTTACATCATTTAGCTAGGTGTTAAATCCATAAATTAAGTCATTCTCTATAGGTTTCAGAACCCAATGTATTTTAACATATCAAAACTTCTCTTTTGACATAATAATTTCATCCTATTCAGCTGCTTCCTAAACTTGAATCTACTGAAAAAAATCACCCAGGATAGATTCAAAATTCATAGGAAACAAATGATCATCTAATGACGAGTTGAGTGCACAAATAAATCTTCCAAAATGTGTATGCTTAGGAGACTTTTTTGGTAAGTATAATAACTAATGCATGAGTGTCTATTAACTTTGGCTCTGGTGGAAGCAGCAATACTAAGTACAGTGTGAAAAAAAAAAAGGCCATAGCAGAATAAAGGGAAACTATAACAAAAAAAAGCATAATTATTCATCCTATGTATCCATCAAGTGAAACAGTAAATGTATTTCAAACTAGATTTTCTGAATAAGTTATTTTTATCAGAAAAGAGACAAGATTGAAATCACTCTATTCCCTTTCAGGTACCTCCAGTTCAATTAAGCTAACCTACTCTCTCTTTTTTTTTTTGAGAATCAGTCTAGACTTGGACTAAAATATTTATTGATTTGTTCTGTGTCTGAAGTCACAGTCAAAACTGACATTTACTGATTATTTTGATTTTTTAAACACGAGAATAAACAGTGCTTTATTTTGCCAAAAGAATGTGTAGGAATGATCTAACTTATGATATATGGAGCAGATTAGAACCTGGCTGGCATTTCCATGCACATACCATGACTGCCAGCATAAATCAGAAAACCTT